>JAGPOW010003316.1:105576431-105593648 GCA_030014935.1 Caiman crocodilus | reverse complement strand
CCCCAAAGTTTGGTGTCATTGGCGAACTTGGCCAGTCCACTTCTGATGCCAATGTCCACATCATTAATGAAGATGTTGAACAATATGGGTCCAAGGACAGAGCCTTGGGGGACCCCACTGGTCATATGACACCATGACAATTGACTTCCATCAATTACCACCCTCTGGGTCCGACCACAGAGCCAATTTCCCAGCCAGCGGAACATGGTGTACCCAAGGCCACAATTGGTCAGTTTTGCCAAGAGGTGATCATGGAATACCAGATCAAAGGCTTTTTTGAAGTCAAGATATATGACATCAATCTCTTCTCCTTTGTCCAGGTGATAGGTCACCTGGTCATAAAAGGAAATGAGATTGGTCAAGCAAGACCTACCCTCAACATACTCATGCTGGCTATCCCTCAGGATGTTGGTGTCAGCCAGTCCATTAAGGATGGCCTCTTTAATAAACTTTTCTAAGACCTTCCCTGGGATAGATATCAGGCTGATGGGCCTATAGTTGGGCCTATGATGCTGGCTCCCATGCAGTGATGTGGTCCCTCCTGGCCCCAACCCATACCAGAGCCTTGAATTAGCTCCTGTATTACAGGAGTGGGTGAGATGTGGGGGCTCCAGTTTGGCTGCATGTTTGGCTCCAGTGTGATCCTAGGATTGAGACCAAAAATCAGCAAAAAATTTCTCAGCTCTGGGTTTGCACTGAAGCTGGTTCCAGATGCTGGTGGGCACTACAATCCAGATTTAAATCACTAGTGTGCGACTGCTTAGAAAACTTTCTAACTCTTAATAATACTTCATATAATCTAAATAAAACACTTGCTAAGTTTAATTTATAACAATACCCTTAGACACTTAGATGCTTAAGAACAATTTAGATACCTAATAAACAGAATCGAATCTGGCACTATGTGTCTTCTGATAGTATTACTGTTCTGCATTAGATATATACATTGAAGAGAACAATCTCAGTATTATCTCTGTGTAAAAAACTGATTGTTTAAAATGCTTGTCATAATTGATGCCATGAGTGGAAATTTGAAACAGACAAGATAATTTGATTTGATTAGGAGACTAGGGAGGATTTTTTTCCTCAGTGGAAAACAACCTCAGTGGTGTTGATAGACTGTCCAATTTGTTTTCAGACCAGGGAGAGATATCTCCAAAGTATTCATGGAACATATTTCACACCTCCTTCTTGCCATTTAATATTCTTTTATGTACTGCAAGGAAAGTAAACTGTACTGCAAGGAATGCAAAATAGAAGTGTACTTTATTATACACTGTTATTTTAAGATAACATGATTCTAAGCAAACATATTAAGCTTTTAAGGACACATACATACTAAGCAGGTTCACATTTTAGGATATATTGTGCTGCCTTCTCATTTAGAGGCAAATTCTTCCCCCATATTTGTTGATACAGAAGGTTTCAGATGGAAGGAAACTGATACAAGGATGGAAGGAAACTAATACATTGCACAGGATGATATATGGAAGATCTAGGGTTTCCAGTGCCAAACATTTGAAGTTCTGCATCATCAAGTGATCTCAGGCTTCCTGGTAGATATGGATACCAGTACTCAATGGAGATTGGTTCTAAGAGAAAAGCAAGAGTGGATGCAGTGGATTTTTCTGAAGACACACTGAGTGCATTCTCTATTGAAAGGGCGTGTTATTTCCCATGGCATTTACTTGAGCGGTTTGCTTTTTTGGGCCAGTCAGAAGCAGCTGCCTCGTTTCGAGTCGGCAGCTTGCCCTCTAGTGAGATTCCCAAAAAGTCCCCAGGGCTTCTCTCCTGCCATGTCTTGTTGTTAAGGATTATTGTTGGGAGGAAGTTCTCTAATCCTGCCTATCCTTGTTTCCTCTTCAGTCTCTTGCTTAGGTCTTTGTTTCAGTGCTCCGCCTCCCTTATACCTCACCTTGCGCCAACCAACAATGATGTTAGTCCTTGGCCAAGGATAAAGCAAAGTCAATCAGCTACAACTGAGCCTTATCACTTATACAATCTCAGTCCCAGTCCAGATGGTGTACCATCCTTATTCAGGCCTCACATCAGCTTGACTCATTATTGTTTTGACCACAGGGTGTCTTCGCTCAGGACACTCTCTCTCTCTCCCCCAGAGTCTACTCAGTATCCTTTCTCTTTTCTCTCTCCACAGGCTCACTGCTGTCCCAGTCTCTTTTGGCTTCATCTGGATCCATGGCTTTGAGAGAAGTACATATCCTGGCTGCTCCAAGCCAGCCTTAGCAAGGCATCCCAACGCTCAGTGTTGCCACCACTTACGCCTGCCGGGGCAGTCATTCACTTCCCACTGCTCTGGGCTCTCAGAAGGCCTCAGATCTGGTCTTCCTCAAATGTGGGCTGGTGGGGATTTTATCCCTCTCTACAAGGGCTGGCCAATGAACTGACGTTAGCCTGCATCTACAAAGCATGCCCACACTGGTGCGGGGGAGTGTGTCTCATCTCCAGCAGCATTTTGCTGCTGCAGCTTTTCTCTCCACTCCTGCACCAGTGCAACTTGTCTTCTGGTCATGGCATCTCTGCCACCACACCTTTGATCTTCAGCAGCATTCTACAGCTGCCACTTTTCCTTCCATTCCAGCATCAGAGGTAAGTTTTGCCTTGTGGCGGTGTCCCCACCACAGGAAGTTACAACTACTGAAATTCCTCTCGCAACTGTGAGACTCTGTAGCTAATGCCAAGGTAGATTTCCTTGGCACACACTCTCAACAGTATAAGCACCAAGTTTAAGTTGCTCAGGGTTAGAAAAAGCTCTGAAAACAAGATTTGGCCCCAAGTGTTGCATTGCATGGAATTAATTACTGTTGAAGCTGTTGCTGTATACGTACCTCATATTAGATACTCCAGAGTGGAGTTAGACATAACCTTCTAAGTGTTCCACAAACCAGCTGCACTTTGGGTCTCCCAGTTCTGTTGAGGTGGGGCACTCCAAGACATTCCAAGATGTATATTGGAAAGAAGGGCGAACACTGCGTTCTGAGATTCCTGGAGGACTGACTAGCTCCTAGTCACACTTCATAGAGCATGTACATGGAACAGAAATGGTACAGAATGGTATGCACTCCTTCCAAGGCCATTTTTAGAGTCTTCTATGCAGTGAATGCATACGTGCATACTGTAGGCTAAGCTGGAGAACTGATCAGTGTATATACTGGTCACATAATGGTTCTACTGAAACACTATCTAAAGTTGGTCTCACTGAACCTGGGCTGATACATGAACTGCTTACACAAGTTTAAGGTGAAATGTGTATACACAATTCAGTTGTGTCATTTCATCACAAGGTTGACTAATAAGGTTGGTACTAGATGGTCTAAAACATAAGATAATGACATGATGTAGAAGGGGGAGAAAGATTTATACAGGAAGGAAATTGATCTTGTGATATGTTTTGTTAAGGTGGTAGTAGTGGTGGCATCAATCCCTCAAGTTGAGGATGATCTCAACTATGGCTCATTGAAGTCCTGAGGTGAATTAACTCCAGAAGTTACAGGTCTTTCTGCCAGAGGAACTACACTGCAGGCTGGGGTTCCTCTACACTTCCTTCCTTTGCTTGCTCTCTCTTCTCTGCTTCAGGGGCAAGACACTTCATCTCAAAACAGGCTGCTGCTTGGTTGAGGTTGCAGTACCATTGGAGTTGGTTAGCAACCAGTTCCTCCCAACTCTTGATGTTGGCATCTGTTTTCTTGAGGTATGCTTTCAAAGTGTCCTTGTAGTGTCACCTATAACCACCACAAGTTTTCAGGACATTACTAAGCTGGGAGTAGAGCATTTGTCTTAGGAGTCAAGTTGGGCATCCACACAGTGGTCAGTCCAGCAAAGTTGGTGCTTGAAGATCATTGACTTAATTCTGGTAACAGTGTCTTCAGAAAGAATGTTGGTGTTTGTGTAGCAATATTTTCATTTCATCTGGAGGATTTTCCAGGCCCTTGAGATAATGACAGTAGGTAACCCACATTTTACATCCATTGAGGAGAGTGGGGATGATGACAAAATAGTAGACCTGGATTTTGGTGTCTTTCCAGAGATTGTGATGGATAAAGACATACTGAAGCAATTTCCCAAAGGAGGCACGTGCACTAGGGATCCTGTGCTGGATCTCCTCATCAGTGTACACTCTCTGAGAGAAGCAGCTACTGAGGTAAGAGTAGTGCTTGACTACCTCCAGGATCTTTTCTCAGTGGTAAGAAGAGGGGTTCATATTCATGGACCAGATAGGCTGATAAAGCACTTTTGTTTTCTTGATGTTGAGAGAGAGGCCCAAAGTTATGTAGGCTACTTCAAAGTTATGTAGGCTACTTCAAAGAAATTCAGCAAGGTCTGGAGGTTTTCTTCAGTGTGCACAAGGATGGCAAAGTTATTGACATACTGAAGGTCAAGGATACTTCTGACTACTTTGGTCTTCAAGCAGAAATGTACCCGGTTGAAGAGCTTTCAATTCTGGAAGGTAGGCAGTCATTAATGTGAACCAGAATAACTATCAAGTAAATAGAGAACAGAGTTGGGGCAATGATATATCTTTGCTTTACCCCAGTTCACATGACAAATAGATCTGTCTCCGATCCACTACATAAAATGGTTGCAGTCATCTGGTCATGGAGAAGTCTTAGGACCTTGATATACTTTTCAGGAGTCCAACCCTAGCCAGTACTTTCCACAAACTTTGCAAATGAGGGCACAAGACTGTTAAGTAAGGTCAATGAGGGCCATATACAGGTCCTGATGCTGTTCCCAGCACTTCTCTTGTATATGAAGGACAATAAAGATCAGGTCAATTGCCTCACAGGATGCTCTGAAACCAAATTGAGATTCTGGCAGGATTTCCTCAGCAAGGCTAAATACAGAGAGTCAAAAAGCCCAAGGCTGAATTGATTCAGTCTTTGCAGGTTACTCTAAACTGCTCAGATTACATTGACACAGAAGTGAACAGACATTTACCTTTGATTCAGGAAATGCAGCCACATGCTGGCAGTGGTTCAGGCCAAAAGCTCAGGGGCACTAGAGCATAGCTGTCCAGCTGTGTGTTCACTGCCTTTTCTTGCTGCCCCTGAGGTCTCTGGGATTTGCAGTCCAGAACTGCAGCAGCAGGATTCTGCAGTGTTGCTCATTACTTCCTCTTCCTACTTCCAGGTGCCTCTGAGATCTGTAGCTCACAGTTGCAGCCAGCAGTAATTTTGAGTGGAGTAATAAGTGTTTAACCCCCCTCCCTTGCCCAAGACCCCAACTAGGGTTTGCCAGGGGAGCGTAGTCCCCCCCTGTAGACTGGACTACATCCCTAGCCAGATTTGCGTCCTCCTTTTGTCAGTCTGCCCTCACTGCTCCAGCTAGGGAGCAGAGAGGTGGGGCCAGCCCTGCTCTCTGGAACAGACAGCATGGCCCAGCCCTTGGTTGGTTCCAGGGGAGAATGAAATCTAGCTGCTGGCTTCAAGCCTGCAGCCAGTTTCTCCTAGTAACAGCCCCTCCTCCCTGCAAGGCTTCAAAGTTTTCTGAACGGGAGGGGAGAAAGGGAGTGTAGGGAGTTTGGCTGGACGATTTTCAGCCCCTGCTGGCGGGTGGGGTGGGTGAATTGGACCCTGCCACACACACACTGCAAGGGGGCTCCAATATGCCCATCTCACCCTCCACCAGAGGCTGAAAAAACCCCAAACCAAACTCCCTCCACTCCTTTTCCCCCACTCCCATTCTGAAAGCAGCTCAAGGCTGGCAGACACAAGTTATAGAAAACATTATGATTTGAAACATCTTCATCTGACCCCTCATGCAATGAGGGTTCAGACGTTTTACCCTATTTGGCCATTTTTTAAGCTGTCTGCAGCTGTGTACTTTTGTTTGGTCACAGCTATAGACCATTTTCTCTGGCCAGATTGGGCAAAAATTGTCACTTCTGTCTGTAACCACAGTGCACCACACAGACTAATCTTCTTTCTTGAAGATAGTCACAATGTTGGCATTTTTCAGGCCCCCAGGGATTTCTTCATTGTTCCAAATTCAAATAAATTAATGGAGTCTCAGTACCGGTTCTTCATTGCCTGTCTTGTAGATTTCAGCAGGTATGCCAATCAGTCCAGTAGCTTTGTTCTCAGTTTCCTTGATGGCATGCTAGACTTCTTCTAGGGTCGGAGCATCAGTGGGGGATCTCATTTCAGGCTATTGGGGGATAGACCTAATAGTGGTATCTGTCATGGCTGACTCATGGTTCAGAAGTGGCTCAAACCCTTCTTTCCATCCAACTTGGATAGATTCATTATCTTTGACAAGCATCAAGCAATCCTGCAAGCACAGGAAAGTAGGACCATGGGAAGTTGTACCATAGATGGCTTCTGTTACCAAGATAAAGCTATGCATGTCATGTTTGTTAACATAGATTTGGATCTCCCTGGCTTTATCTTGCCACTACTGATTTTTTGATTTCCTGAATCCTCCTTTGAGCTAGCCTTTAAGGAATGGATACTTCACCTTCTTCTGCTGAGGTGAAGCACTGTTTTGCCAAGCAGAATGAGACTTTCTCTTCTGGTCAAGGAGGTCTTGGGTCTCAGCATTGCTATCATCAAATCAGTCTTAGTGTCAACAGGTGGTATAGCCAATAGATTCAGCATAGGCCAGAAGGATAGCAGTTTTAAACCTCTTCCAGAGTTCCTCAATGCTGCCTTCATTTGCGGACAAGGTAGAGAGATTTTCATAGAGACACTGTTGGAGAGCCTTACAGACCTTCAGGTCTTGAAGAGATTTGGTGTTGAGAGTCCTTCATGTTGATTTTGGCTGTTTTTGGTGTTTCACAGCAAGCTAGATGTTCACAGTGGATCTGACAAAGTGGTGATCTGTACAGTAGTCATCAGTTCCTTGCCTCCACCCTATGGCTTGCCTGCTACAGACATTCACTTGATCACAGGCTCTAACAAACATAGTTGAAGAGGTGCCAGTGCTTAGAGTGAGGCTGTCTCCAGGTGGTGTTGTATTTGTCTATCTGAAGATAGTTCATGATGACACAACCGTGCTCTGTGAATTTGTTCAGGAGAAAGATGCCATTGGAGTTGGCTTTCCCTACTCCTTCCTTCCCAGTGGTGCCTCTACAGAGTTCCAGGTCACAACCACTCTGGCATTGAAGCCACCAAAGAAAATGGTCTTCTCCTTCCACCTCTTTCCTTAGCTGACCTTCATCCAGTTATCTTGTCTCACTCAGAGCTGCAGTATCAGTTGTTTTTCACTAGTTCCCTGGAGATGATGACAGTTCTTTTTTTCTGGTCATTCTTTGTCTTGCTTAACAATCAAGGTGCAAACATTTCATGTTGCAAAAACCATTGTACTCTTACAACGTTCTCAACTGCAGAGAGAGTGATCCCAATGGATGTGGTTATCCAGCCAGGAGCAGCCAAGACAGCCTACGTTTAGGGCATCTTTTCTAGCCCTTTCTTCATGTGGGGTGAGCAGAAGGGATTCTGAATAGGACTGCTTAGTCATGGTAGCAGCTGCCAAGTTGCACCTTTGTCTCAACCCGGGTGCAAGATGACCATCATGCTACCACCACCTGCATGCAGATTTATGGCTGGGGACTGCTGGATTCACTATTCCCATCTCTGTCACCACAGGTCCATTGCTGGAGGACTTCTGGAGGTTGGTACAGGAGACTGTGTTGTTTCCTATGGTAGAAGCCTGCATGCAACTTGGTTTAACATGAGGAACTTGGTGTATGGAAACTGCAACCACATGATCTTGTCGAGGTGGAGCTCTGAGTCCAATAGAAGACAGGAAGCCTCCACCCTGCTGCAGCCTTCCAGAATTTGATCCACCATTGAGGACATGGGGTTGGTTCATGGTTTGTCTGGAAACTCCCCTAGGCCTGTTCACCATGGGTAACCCAGCCAGGAGCATGAAAGTCCAGGCAACATATCTCTGAAGATAACTGCAACCCACAAGCCTCTCCAGCACTACAAGGTCTTGGTCCACGGAGAGGGTTTTATGAAGTACAAGGTACAGGGTGTATATAGTATTTAAAAAGGTTGCTTTTATCAATGTATAAAAAGAAAACCTTGGAACTTTGTATTGGCCTAAGAGATGTGATAGGAGGTTGTGTTAATATTTTGCCACAAATATCCAGGGCTAACACCTTGTAACCCACTGGCAATGTGAGTTGACAATAGTGTAACTAATGGTGGGTGACTGAGTCATGAATCCTGAGTGCTGAATTAAATGAAAAACTGACAAAAGGAGTCAGAGCATTAAGTGTGGAGTAGGAGCAGAAGACAAGGGAAAGGGGGCAGAGCAACAAGTGGAAATAGGTCAGAAGTTGAGGCCAGCTTCAGGGCAGGCACTGCCCAAATTCAGTGTTGCCATGGTCCAGTGGTGATAGGATTCAGCTTCTGGGACATGGCAGAAGCTGTAGGGAGCATTAAACCCCTGACTCCTAGTGTTGCTGCAACAATACTTCCCCCTAGGGCCTGAAGTGCAAATCTTATCAGTTACACCTCTGTGTGTTAGTGAGTAGGTGTTTTGTAGTTAAGCCAGTGCCATCGCAAGGTGGGGACGAGCAGGGCAACCACCTCAGGCACCAAAGTGAAGAGGCACCAGCAGGTGCTGCCCAACTGAGGCAGCATGTGGGACAGAGCTGCAAGCAGGGTGTGTAGAGACAGGGGAAGGGCAGTTCCTGCCACTGCGTGCTCTCCCAGGCAAGCATGGGGGGGCATGTGCTCCCCAGATCTGTGTGTGGGGTAAGGACAGGCTGCTGCTGTAGGCTTTGCCCCAGGTGCCAAACTTCATTGCTATGGCACTGAGTTAAGCCATTCCTTTGCCTTGCCTGACTTCATCACAGAAATGAGCCTATGGCCATTCCTTTTATGACATCAAAGTCTTCAGGGTAAACATACACATACAATGACTACAACAGCAGCAGCAGTGTACTACAGCAGAGCAAGTGCACAGAAAGCTATGCTGACCACACAAAGGATGACACACTGACATTATGAAATGTTTCAAAGGACATGTCTGTCCACAGCCTCACTTTCAAAGACCTGCTGATTCCAACTGACAACTTCAAAAAATGTTCTGTATGGAAACAATTTTGCATGCATTGTCCCTATATTCCTCTCTGTGACAGGACAGCAAGCTTGCCCCATCAAAAAGCTCCAAGGAAGCAAAGGGAAAAAAGGACCTTACCTTAGCAACAGCATGGCAGAAGAAAGAGGATAGGGCAGACCTAGAGCAGAGCAGGAAGGAGAGAGAGAGACCAGATCAGGGATGGAGAGTCCCAGATTAAAACAAAAACAAACAGCTGTAGAGGCAGGGAGAGCAGCAAGAAAGGAGCTGTAGGGGATGCAGCAGACAGCTGAGAAGAATTAGAGGGGAACTGGACGTGAAGTCAGCTCCAGGAAAGAGAAGAAAAACACCCAGAAGAAGATTCGTGGGAACCCAGAAGGGCACTGGCATACAGCCAAGAGAGGGGACTGGAAGAAGAGTCCTGAAAAGAGACTTACTTACAAACCCAGAGAGTTGAGGCAACGGAGACAGCTTTGTCAGTGAGTCTGATTTCAGTGGACATCAGGCCCATTTGAGGAAATCTAGAAAAAGAAAGACAAAAACGATTGAAAAGGTGAGCCAGGAAAAGTGACCTCTTATATACAGATACTGGTAGATAAAGACAGGGGTAAAGAGATCAATGGTTTGCTTGGGACCTGTGCAGGGAAGAACAGAGCAAGTGACTAGGAGTGAGAGTGTTCCTACGGAGAAACAGAACAAAGTATTTCAAGAGTGCTGATTCATAATTCCTTAGGAGAGATATAATATGAAGTTGTAATATCAGGTGTGGTAAGGGCAGGGTGCGGGGATGGTAGAGGCCTGTGAAGAGGAGTCAGTCTTCTGAACCACATACAGTGCAAACCTCATCATTCAGGACTGTATTTATCTTCATACTTTTTTTTCATCAAAGTCCTTGCAAGTGATAAATAAAGGAGATTAACCAGTCCAAAAAAGGGAGTGTAATTTTATTTTGTGGGCCTGCCTAATCTCTCACACTTTCCCTGCGTGTCATTATATCATAGCTAAAGACAACAGAAGGCTGTTGAAGTTCATAAGTTTCTATTGTTCCTCTCTGAATGCAACCTCTTATAATCCTTTGTTAAAGACATAATTGTTTATCATAAAAATAAGCATAATGTCAAGTAGCCTGTAGCTTCCTGTGAGGGATACTTTGTGGAAAAATGTTACACTTCACCAAATCAAGTTTTTGTATACATTTTTCCAGTAATTAAAAAAGGAAAAAAATACTGAACATCTACAAACATCTACAACAATTATTTTTTAGCAGAATATACAGGATTTAAAACTCTCCAAGGAGACATTAAAGATTTCTTTAAAAATTATAGACTTCCATTTTGATTAATGATTAGTAGGTTTACTGCCAAAGCAGTGGAAAACTAGTCTCCCAAATCCTGTTTAAATGTCTTCTGCATATATCTCTGTTCTACTAAGTGTCTATTCTGCACACCAAAAAGGCCTGCTCAGTAGAGGTGTGTGAAGCAGGCCCTGTTCAATTCGGATTCAAATTCAGCCTGAATCAGGGACAGTGATTCTATTTGTTGATTCAGATCGCTGTCCCTGATTCAATTCAGCCGAATCCAGATCTGAAGTTTTGATGCTGATTCGGAGAATCAGAGATTCAGACATAGTCACAGCTTTAAAAGTTTTTTCTATATACTTCAAGGTACCAGTGCAGCTTATGAATGCTGCAATGCTAGGGCAGATAAAGCATCCCACAGGACTGCGGGGGCGCCTCCACGTGCTTGACAGCAAACCCAGAAGTGGACCAGAAGTACTTCCAGCCCACTTTCAGGTTCACTGGGGAGCACACACAGGCCTCCTGCTCCCCCCTGGCTCAGCAATTGACCATGGGGGGACCCTGGGTGTCTCTTCCCAGACCCAGGAGGCACTGGTAGCCAAGTGGGGGGCTCGAGAGAGCCCCTGTATGCTCCCTGGCAAACCCAGAAGTGGACGAGAAGTGCTTCTGATACATTTCCTGGCCTGCTGCTGAGCATGCTGGGGAGACCCCCACACTCCTGTGGGACACTCCATGAGCCCCAGCATCGTAGTGTTCACAAGCCACCTGCTACCTACAGGTATGTAGAAAAAACATTTAAAGCTGTGTCTATGTCTGAATTGCCAAATCTTTCTGAATCTCTCTGAATCAATTTGGACAGTTCCAATTTGATTTGGAGATATTAAAAGGTTCTCTGATTCAATTCAGATTTGGAGATTCCATTACCAAATCAGGCCAAATCTCCACTGAATCGAATCAGGGACCAAAGCTTTGCACAGCCCTACTGCTCAGGCATTAGTCTTGGTGACTCATATCTGAATTGAATTAAGTTTCTAATGTTCTGACAAACAAATGGAATCTGCCAAGATACAAATTCTAAAAAGACTAAAAACAGCAATACTTCTAACAACAAAATATTTCCAACTCACCTCCCTAACCAGACAGTCATTATGCTACCTCCATGTAGCATGTAAATAAGACATTGAACATCATTTAAAAGATGAGACATCTCACAGTGTACTGCTCATTTGAATGGTCCCATCCACACTAAAGTGCTTTTCAAGATGATTTGCTAATATATACAGTTGAAACTTATCCTGGAAAAGGAGATTATATTCAAGGTCCAAAGTACTGTGTGGCAAACTCAGCTGAGTTTGTACAGCAAAGTTCCTGGATTCTGAGCAATCTGGTGCAGTAGACTTGAGATGCTACAGAGCATCAATGATGTTTTCAATGAATAAAATTTAAAAATGATTAATGTAGTCACTATAGTACTCCTCACTTACATTTAAATTAGTTACATTTAATTAATTTTATGCTGTCCTTAACTTCCTAATCATGATGTAGTGAAGAATCACAGAATTTGTCAGGAGGGAAACTCACAATTTGGGAATTCATTAAGGTCAATTGAACCTTTGGCACTTAAGGAGATGTGGAAAAAGTATAGGTTTAGCTCATGCACAAAAGTTGTATTCCTTTTATTATATTCTTACAATTAGAGTGATACAGACCCTGTAGTAAGCTTTTGATAGTACTAGTATAAAAATGTTATCTTGTATAGTGTATTCCTAGGAGAGAAGCAGACAAATTATATCAATTTAAGGCATCTGTTTTGTATAACTGCATCCACAGTGTGTGTGTTGTTTCAGGGTGGTTATTTTGCTAAAAAGAAATAACATGTTTAAGTGAAATACTAATGCAATAGTACAATGTTGTATTTAAGTATAATATCTGTGTGGAGATCAGGACTTAGTGTCGTAAAATAAGTGCACTTGTAAAATATTTCTGCTTAAAAATAAATAAATACTGAAACAGTTAATAATGCTGTCACCAATAGGTTTCAAAATTAGGAAGCCTAAGAATGAGGTAGATTACAGCATTTAGGCTGTGTCTAGCCTAGGATTTAAAGGGGTAGTGCTGGATTGCATTTGCTAACTTGAACTCTTAATTCACATTATATAAGAGTTTATCCACAGGAGGAAAATTATATTCTCTTGCCACATATCTTTTGGCACATAATACCCAGCACATGGTAAAATTCTAGTAAAGACTGTGGTAGTTTGCATTTCTTGAATATGTTCATCAGTTCAAGGATAAGAAACATTAAGCGGAAGATTATCAGTTTCCTGAGCCTCACTTAATATGTAAAAATGACAACTGGTTTGTCTTAAATAGTTTACCTCCAATAAGTTAGGACACACCTTTTTTCCCAGAAAGGTCTAAAGCTTTAGATAAGACAAGGCAAGTTATATTTTAGCACAGATTAAGTGAAAGCCAAGTCTGTCTTTAGCTTTAACTTTATAAGATCAATGCAGGTTAAAAGTAGTGTGCCATGTCTAAGCCAGACTTTTAGAATGTGTTGAAAGGCATATAGGGCAAACCCAAATCAATCTTGTAGGCACTTAAACAGGATTTTAGGACATAATGTTCCTATTTTGCAAATAACAATCCAGATTGACTCAATTCCAGCTGCAAAATCCCTTACGTTTCTCCATTTTGGCCTGAAAAGATCCCTAGACACCTTGTCTTGAGATATTGCATGTGTTCAAGTATCTAACTCCTGCATAAATTCCTTTGTAATCCAGACCTATGCTAAGAAGTGCCTAAATGGCACCTAAGTCCCCAAATCCTTGAACCATGAGTCGCCAACTTACAGCATGAATACCACAAGTGCCATAGATAGCATGTGTGTGTAACATGAGGTAGACTGGGAAGGTGACAGGCAGCACAGTAACACATAGTGCAGGGAGCAGAAAGCAGAGCAGGAAGGAGATGGAAGTGGTACTCAAGGAGGGTGCAGGGCTAATTTGTGGCACATCTGTTAAAAAGGTTGGCCTCCATTGCCTTAGACAGTCACAGCACACACCTATGGACTCTTTGAAACCATCAAGCAAGTATGAAATTCATTACAAAACACAGCTGAAGAGGTGTTATAATAGCCCACCTTTTGCATACTAGCCTATTAGTTAAAGAACACAGAAAAGTAGTAGTCCTGGGTTCTAGGCTCTCTTCTGCCTAAGGAAACTAAAACCTACTGCAACCTCCTGAAAAGTGGAAGGCGTAACACCCAGGCTAGGGACAGACATTCAAAAAGCTTGAGCTTCAATTGATTCAATCTTTGCAGGTTAGTCTAACCTGCAGAGGTTGAACTGGTTTGCAAGTGGATAGATGTTCCCCTTTCATTCCTGAACATGCCTGCAGTGGCTTAGTCCAGAGGCCCAGGGGTGCTACAGGGAAGGTGAGGAGGGATTTAAACCCCAACTTGGCCTGCAGGTTTCAGAGGGTGGGGGAAAAGGGAGTGTGGCCAGACCACTGTGGCAAGGAAGGAGAAGGGGGAGAAGGGGGCAGCTGGGAGCAATCCTGGCATCCAAGGCTGCTGGGCCTCAAAGAGGAATTCTTCCCCCTCCTTCCTATCCCCCACTTCTGCACTTCCTATCCCCCACTGTTCAGTCTGGAGGGGGCTCTTCCCCTTTTCCCACTTGCTGCCATGGGGTGGGGAGGGGGACTCTGTGGATCTGCCCAGCCCCAGAGGCAGACTCTTTCTGCTGCTCCTCCCCCTGCCCCCACCACCACAGAGTGGGGAGGGGGGCTCTGTTCAATGCTGGGGGGGGGCTCTTCTCCCACCTCCTCCTCTTCCCACCTACCCTACTGCCATGGGGCAGGGAAGGGGTGCTCTGTGCAGCGCTGCCTGTGGCATGGGAAGCCAGCTATAACTAAACTGCAGCTACCAGGGACGGCCCTACCTTTGTGGTCCAGGCTGGCCTCACTCAGCCCCGACCAAGGCAGCCACACAGTGAAGCCAGGCCATGCCCCAGGGGTGGGGCCACCCCTAGCAGCTGCAGCTCAGTGACAGGGATGCTGAGCCCTTTCAGCACTGCAGCCTGACCTGGCCCAGTATGTGCATTCAGTGGCTGGACTGGGGGGAAGAGTCCCCCTCTGGGGCTGAACAGCCTGGCATAGAGCCCCCCTCCCCACCCCACAGCAGCAGAGGGAGGGGGAGAAGGAGGAGAAGTCCCCCTCCAGTGCTGCACAGAGCCCCCGCCCCCCCCTGGAGGGAGAGGAAGGGGGGGAAGAGTCCTCCCCAGCACAGAACAGAGTATTGGCATAGCCTCGTTAAGATGGCAGTGGCAGGGAAAAGGGTTAATTCCTCCCTCTGTCCCTTCTCCCCTGAAGCTGGAGTCTGCCAGCCCCAGGGGCCACCAAAGCCCCCTCCCCTCTGCTCCCCGGCAAACAGGCAGACCCTGGCTGCAGTGTAGGAAGAGGGGAAGGAGGGGAAAATTAACCCCCTCCCTGCCCACTTTGCCTTAACAGGGCCATGCTGGCTGGTGTCTCACCATGTCCCATCCCTGCTCTGGAGCAGAGAGCAGAGCCCCACCCAGAAAGCATGCTGGGATGCTGGAAGAGTCTGGTTTAACATAAACCAGGAAGGGGTCTGGGACAGATTTGCATAAACCTGTTTGATCTCAATCAGTTAAGTCTGATACTACATTCAATCAGGTTTATCTTAAACCAGTTATGGCCATTTTGAAAGCAGTTTATATGCACTGAACTTCTGTTCTGTTACAGATTTAAACCAGTTTCTGATCACTTAAGCTGGTTTATGTGTAATGTCTGTCCCTAGCCACAGACTGCAGGATTTCCCAAACTGTGGTATGCATACCTCTGAAGGTACACAAGACATTTCTGGGGGGTACACAGGAGAAATTCTGTAAAGGCAGATTTAATTTTCGTTATAATAATAATAATTGGTATTTGAAGGGCTAAAATATAAAACATATGCTGTTAGCAGTACACAGGCGGCTGGTAAATTTGGAAGGGAGTATGCAATAAGAAAAAGTTTGGGAACTCCTGTCTTAGGTGGGTGCCCCCTCCACCTCTCCTGCTCAAGCTAGCCCAGTGTACAGCAAAGATTGCAAGGGTCATGGGGAGAACAAAATAAAGTGAGAGGGTGCATTACTCCACAGCTCAGTAATACAGGCTCTCCCCTGGAACTGGGGAAACCAGAGTTTTGGTACCTGCTTCCACCAAGGCTGTTTACAGTCATCAGTTTAAAAGAGAAATACCAACACACAAGGCCTGATCTAGACAATCCTGGTCTCAGAGTAATTATTCCAGGCTCTTTTTAGACTCCAGAAAATGGCTTTGTTGGTACTGTTAGTCTGTGCTTTACAGGTTTTCCTGCAGACATAAGTGCAAGAAAAATGAAAGGTAAGATTCTGTTGCAATTCAATCATCCCAGGCCTGATTATCATTTGTCACATGTAGTACTGTACCTCAGACATGACTTTGAAAAACATAAACTATAAAGTAAATGGATGTTTTTGAACAGGAAAACTGAAGAAATGTTACTGTGTTGATACAGGACTCAGGAGTTTGTGCAGATATTATTTGCCAAGAGCATTTCTAGCTGCTTGCAATAGCCAAGGAAAAACATTCCTAAAATTATGGGCATGAGCAATCATCTTTTATTGACAGAGAAACATGCATAAAAATTATTGCTACATGAGGCCCACTAGTCATACAAATAATTTAACAAGACTTCTCAAAAGAATTTTCAGCATATTAATTATATTTGCTTTTGTTAAACTAAGGGCAAATATGTCTTACTTTGAAACATAAGTTGCCTTATAAAGCAAATAGTCAGGAAAATAGAAATTTCTACCCCTTCTCCCTTACACTGGTACAGCAGTGCATCAATGAATTGTAAACAGAGATTCATGCAGCATGAAGCCACTATGGTAGAATATAAAGCCACTATATAGAACATAACTTTTACAAAGTTTTGATCCTTAATTTTAAAAATTTCTAAAATGGCAGAAGCCATCACAAACATTGGTAAGTTGTTCTACTTGTGCTCACTGTTAAAATGTATACCTTATTTCTGGTCTAAATTTGTATAGTTTAAACATCTACCCATTAGATTTTATAGTACCTTGGTCTGCTAGGTTGAAGAGCCCCCTTATTAACTTTCTGTTCTCCCTCTAGGTCAGTGGTTCCCAAAGTGTGGTTCACATACCAAAAGTGGTAAGGAAACAACCTGGAAGTGATATGCAGAAAGCCAGAGGGAGGGGCCACACACACCCAGCAGTAACCTACTGCACACAGCCTACTGCACATGGCCAGGAACACAGCACTGCATGTCGAGCAGCACCCAGCATGTACATGTGTTGGGATGGGGGGGCAAATCAAGCCCACCACAGTGAGGGAGGTAGGGAGTCAGAGGCAGGGGCTGGGGTGAATGGGGCCCCAGGGTGGGTGGTTGGATGGTCATAGCTCAAGTGGCTCATCCAAATGCATGGGCGGGAGGGCTTCCCGCCATTACAAAGGCTTAATAGGGATATTCGGGGCTTAATAGGGATATTCGGGGGACCCTGAGGGCTAAGTGGGAGGCTTACTATCTTTGGAAGAGAGTAGCAATCTCCAAAGAGGAGTACTCCTCTTGTGCTCGGGAGTGTAGGTGGGCTATTAGGAAGGCCAAGGCAGGAGTAGAGCTCCGCCTGGCAACTAGGATCAAGGACAACAGGAAATCCTTTTACAAATATGTGGGGAGCAAAAAGAAAGCCCCAGGCAACGTAGGGCCCCTGAGGGACTCGTCGGGCAACCTGGTGCTCGCAGCCGATGGGAAGGCAGAGATCTTCAATGGGTTCTTTGCCTCAGTCTTCCTGAGGGGGGAC
>JAGPOW010003316.1:105549191-105571187 GCA_030014935.1 Caiman crocodilus | reverse complement strand
AAATACTTTGTAAGCAATATCTACTAGTTGAGAAATAGACATACCTGCTGCTCCATCGGTTTTCTGCAATTTCTTCCTGATGTCCAGCGCACTCTGGCCTATAAAGATCATATTTACCATGAGAGCGTTTGATGCGTCCTCTGGGTCCTCGCAGGTGCCTCGTGGGTGTATTGTCTGAAAGTAGTGTAGATCCTCTTCAAGAAAGCACTCAGGATCTCATTCGTCTCTTGTCGGACCTCGTACACCTTACTGCAATTCTGAGGTTTTTCACAGCACCTCTCAACCCTCAGAGGATGTATTCTCGATAGGCACGAATAAAGGGCATATCACACCTGGGTTCCAATTTGGCTCCTCGGTGGGGACGAGCTCATCCACATTCTCATTCAGGCGTCCAGCGGTAATCTCCTTTTCCACATACTCATGGGCTTTGTTTTATTACCATCATCCTCTCCTCTGGTGTCAACAGGACATCAAAAAGAGACTGACATCCGCCCAAATTGGACTATGAGTTTTGAAAAGTATTTCAAACAGGTTTCAGGCTTTCTCAGGATCTTCTCTTAAACTGGGAGTGTTATTCCGCCAATTGTACAGATCTGTAGTGGTGAAGGGCACATGTACAAAAGTTCTCTGAAGGGTGGCATCCTGAGGGTTAATTACCACTTGCTCCCTTAAAGAGGCCTGCACCACTCCTCATCTCTCAGAATACAAATTCCTACATTTTCCTTTTAAGGATGGGCTCCAGAATCTGCCACTGTGTGGTGGCTCACAGGTGCCTGAGGAGTTAAAAGCTGCAGGTGGGGGAGTACCGCTCAACCACGGGGGAAAAGGCACAGATGATAGAGCAGGGAGAGACAAGGGAGAAAAAGAAGCAGGAGGATAATTCTCCGGGGTGAGTGGCAATCAGAAAAGGAGTTGTGAGGCAAGTGCAAGTGGGTGGGGGGACACCGGATGCAGAGGCGGCGGCACCTCAGGCTCAGGGCAGTCAAGCACGGGGTTCTCTGTTGGCCGTGCTACTGACACCTTGCACGAACCAGCCTCCCCCACCACCAACCCACATTCATCCAAAATCTTCTGATTCCTATAAAGAGACATAAACGCTTGTACATACATCAACTCCTCCCACTTGCCATTCTGCCGGCAGAACAAAATCAATTGTAAGATGTTATTATAATTCACACTTCCCTCCGGAGGCCAAGGTTCTTGATCACTTAGCTAATAATGTGGCCACGCAACTTCACAGAAGAATTTAGCTTTCTTCTTAGTCATAGGATCCCCACCTAACTCTGCCCAGTGTCTCAATACACAGGAGAGGGGGGTACATTCCCTAACCTTACTGTTAATTGTACCCATCTTGGGCTGTCTTCCCAGTTCTGACCATCCAACTTACCTGGGATCCACCCCAGTCTCTTCTCCTTATCGTATTTGGGTAGAGGCTTCAAGGATATTCCTTACAGGAGGAGGGGAGAAACCCTGCTTCAGTAAGTAGTGAGGTGGGGGCAGGGGGAAGCCAGGCAGACGTTGCTCTGCCTGCAGTCTCCCAACTCCTTGCAGCTATGGAGGAGAGGGGAGAGGCAAGCCCTGCTCTGTGGAGCCAACAGCCCAACCCAGGGCTGCAAAGAATCTGGAATGCTGGAGTACTCTGATTTAACTTAAACCAGCAAGGGGTCTGGGCCAGAAGTTCCATAAACCATTTTGACCCAAATCAGTTAAGGCTAATACGACATTCATTCAGGTTTATCTTAAACCAGTGTCAGCCATTTTTAAACTGGTTTATGTGCACTGAACTTATGTTCTGTTACAAATTTAAATCAGTTTCTGATAACTTAAACTGGTTTGTGTATAATGTCTGTCCCTAGCCTTAATGGGCTTGATTGTTTATAGATCATTTATAGACCCTGTTATATGGTCCCAAATCAGTCAACTCATCTTTTGTTTTATTTGTAGAACATTGATCTATAAACATTCAGGATTAATTGTGATTGAGTTGTCTGTGTCTTGGAAACACGTAATGGCATTTTTTTACATAGAGTACCTTTCCATCTCATCTTTGGCTCATTCAGTGCTTCCAAAACAGGTTCTTAACATTGGGTTTGGTTTTCTTTAAAACATTTCAGTCATGTGAATCTTCCCATCAGGTGCCAGTGATATCAAGTATATAAAGTTTATGCTTATGACGTAGAGATTTTAAAATGCCTCTTTATTACATGGGCTCTGCATACTTTTGTGTTTAATAATCTCTTTAAGTCCCTTGGTACCTTGATTATTTTTTCTCTAAGCATCTTGACCCTCTGAAAAGTGAGTCCTCAATTTTTTTCCCTCTCCCTTTCATTTGTTAGTTTAGTCCTAATGGGTGCATCTACACATGAAATTCATTCAACTGAATAAACTCCAGTGCAGTTCATGCCAGAGTTTATTGCTCATGGGCACAGTGTTTACACATGCACCCAGGACCACAACACATTGAGCTAGGGCAGAGCAACACCAGCTGAAAGAAAGCCCCAGGGGTTAGCCTGCCAGCAGGGTTGGCCCAGTTTTTTTGGACCTCCTGCAAGATATAGTTTTGGGGCCCCATTATCCATCAAACAATCAAAATTGCAGTTAATTGCAGTATTAACTCACTAAAAATATTTGAGGCTGGGCTGCACAAATGTGGGCTGCACTATGGGGTGCATGGGGTGGGGTAGCACATGCTGGGGACACCTGGATTTCCCCCCCCCCCGGGGCTGGAGCTGGCTGGGGTGGAGTGGGAACAGAGCCAAGAACTCCTCCCTCACTTGGCCAGAAAGGGGCTCCCTGCCTGCATCAAGCTGTTTAAACATGGCACAAGCAGCAGGGGGTGAGCAGGGCACAGCCTCTTGGCTGCGGAGCCCCCTACAGCTGCAGGTTCCAAAGGATAGGACGGCCAGCCCTGTCTGCCAGTTCAGTGATGCTCCAACCCAGCTTAGCTTGCTGTGTAGGGGCTGGCTGGGATGTTAGGGTGCTTCAGTGCTGGGCTAGCTGGCAGACAGCCCCACACTGTAGCTCTCATGCCCCAGCCAGCACTGTTAACATCTACACATGTGTTGCAGTGCACTCAATAACACTGCTATAGGATAGTACTTGTATTGGGAAGTACTACCCTATAGTGGCATTTATTAGTTTACTGCAGCCTACTAGGGCCACATGTGTAGACAATGACATTTTACTGTGGAGCTAATTAGATAACACGGCAGTAACTGTCTCATATAGAAGTGCCCAATTAGTACAAAGGGCAAAATTAAAACAGATGTTTTTCTATAGTAAATGAGGAATTCACCTTTTATTGGGGTAAAACCACTGCAAGCTGGTAAAGGCACTATTTTAATAGTACATCCTTTATTGAAGTGATTGATGGATATATTTATAGATTTATCTGAAATATTAGCTATTCAACATGCCTTGTGACCGGATATTGTGATAAATCATTTGCAGTTAGATTTAGAATTGAAATTCTTATATAGCAAAACAGGATTCCAGCCTGGAAGAGGCTGCTTGAACTGCCAGAGGCCACCAACCAATACCTTCATTTTTCTATCAGTTCATGCTATGGTATCATATTATTTCAAAAAGATATTCAGAGAGACAGAGATGAGTGATAGAAGCTCAGCAGATGAGCCTATCAAAAACCAAATGGCTACAGAGGAGAGACAGGTCCAGTCTGGATTTGCTAAGAGAAAAGAGGACATAGGAGCCTTAATTACTCCTACTTATTGGTTTTACATGGAAGTAAGTTATATTGTTCTTGATCTGATCCACGGCAACTGAGGGCAGGCTTGCACCCAATTCAGTGGGTTTTGTTTTAAATCAAAATGATTAAATCACTAATTTAAATTGTAATTTAAATCAGGAAGTAGAAAATTGAGGTTTACATCACTAAATTCATTATAAAAACTTTTTTAATTTGTATGTTTTAGATACTTTCTTAGTATTATGTTCACATTGGTTCATAATATCACTAAAAATGTTGATTTGCAATTAATATAGGCCTTATACTTTGGTATTTATCTTTGTTACTTTAGAGAATATGCTCTTATATACATACTCACATCTATTTAAACAATTATATCCTCAACATGAGTTTGCATACATTCTTAATGTTTACATTTTTAGTTTAGAATACTGGGAGCAATTCGTTTCTTGCTTGCTAGATTATAAATTGTTATATTTAAAAATATTTAAAAGATATGATTTATGTGTGACCCTTCTGCCAGGCACAAGTCAGCAGGAATAAGGGTCAGGTTCAAACTTGGGGTACCCAATACTTTTCACTGTGGCTTGAGCCCTCACCCAGAAATCTGGGTTCACTTACTTTGGTTGGGTTGTCCCATATAAACAAAAAACCTTCCTCACAAGCAGTGTAAACACAAAGGACAGATTTATTAAAGAAAACAAAGGTGAGGAAAACAAAGGAAAACACCAAATGAAATTTAAAACACCACCAACTAAAAGGCATAGTATACAGTTTTCATAGTTTCATAGTTTTTAGGGGTGGAAGGGACCATACAGATTATCAGGTCCAGCTCCCCCTGCACTTGGAAAGCAGGAAAGACTGCTGGGGTCAGATGACCCCAGCAAGATGGGCATCAAGATGCTTTGTGAAGATCACCAGGGTGGGTACATAGTCGTCATAAAAGCAATACTCTGCAGTCCAGGTTTGCGATATTCTGCATGCAAAACGGGAAGCCTAACATTTCACAGGGGCAGTGTTCAGGTAGCTGAATTTTTGTTTGAAGTTCAAACATCCCTCGCATTTTCTAGGTTTCCAAGCTTTAAAAAAAAAAATCTAAAATTTTTGAAAGTTAGCCTTCCCTCACATCACTGATCTATGCCTGGAAACTTAATTTCTGGTAGGAAAAACATTAGCACCCTCATGAGGAGGCTTCATCCATGCCCAGACAGTCTGGGACTTGGGGTTGACTCAAAAGGTAGTTCTGGGGGTCTGCACCCTTATACCTACCCTTCAGCAATGGACTGGAGAGAGGGGCCCACCCCAAAGTGTCATATGAGCTACTTCTTGCATTTGCTGCACCACAGGGAGCTAAAGAGCATAGGTTCTTCTGTATTGCAAGGGGCCCCTCCTTGCTCCCTGCAAAGCTGTAGGGTACCAATCTCCACTTCTATGAGATGGCTGTGATGGGTTAACTGCAGCTGTTGTCAGTATGCTGCGTCTCAAAATTCCTAATCCAAATTTCTAACTCTACTGGGGCAGACAACTCAGAAAAAACCTCAAAGAAGTAGTCAGATCTATTGTTGCTTCCATCTGCCATACATCTGGCCACAGCTACACAGCTAAGATGCCAAAACAACAAAGTGCAGGCATGGGGGGGGAGCGGGGCGCAGGCAGGGGCAAGTCTATTAGCCTATTAGCACTGGGCCAGGACTAAGCAACAAAAGCAAGCCAGGCAATTCTGCACTAGGCCTGAAATAGAGAACAACAGAAAGCCAGGCCAAGCTAGGCTGGGCCTAAACTAGGCAAAAAAATGTGCCAGTCTTCTTCCTTTGCTCAAACTATGCCAGGTCTCACCCTGGCCCAAATTTGCCAGGCCTTTAATCTGAGTCAGAAACTTCCAGCAAAACTGCCAGTCTCCAACAGTGGTCAGTGTGCTCCAGGGATTAATATCCCCATGGTATTATCCCACTCAAAGTCCAAGAAAAAGCGAAAGGGAGAAAAGGAAGAAACAAGCTATAAGGTTTAGGCTCTGTTAAAGTTGTGTATCATGATTTCATGATTACTTGCCTGTATACCACAGCGATGGTCCCGACTCTCTCCTGCCATGTATTGATGTTTAAAGATGATCTCAACTGAGAAGTGGTAATTCTAAATGTCACAGGACAATATCTCAATGTAGTTCTCTTCTGAGGCTCCAACCTCCCCTACAACAGGGCCTAGCGCCATCCAGATTTTCCACCACCATTCATCAGCGTCGATCTTAACAGGTGACTTTTTCTTTCTGTTTCAGGCTCACACACATCTTGGCAGCCATCTAGATTGAATGGAATCAACAAGGACTACTGGACTTCTTCTCCAGTCTCAGGTGAGTCCTGCCGTAAGTCTCTTTCTCCAGTTAAGCCCTCAAATAAAGTACTCAAATCAAAGAAAGCAATACAATGCAAAAGAAATAAAGCCTATCCAGGCTGGTATCCCTGGACCACCTTTGGTCCCAGGGTATGCTGTTCGGTCTGAGGATTTCCCCTGCCTTCCATTTGTCAGGATTGGTTTCTGGCTGGCTGGCTCAGCACACTGCCAGCTTGTAAAGGCAGGGCACAGCAGCACAAACTAACTAAAAAGAAATAGAAAGTAACTTAATATCCATAACCTGATAGTTGGGCTCAGCCAACCTCCTCCTGGAAGGCCCTTTTCACCACAGCAGTTTCCCTGCCATTTGCGCCACTCCACTCACAGGTGCCACTGCAGCCACTGTCTCTCAGCTCAGTTGAGATCCTCAGAGCTCTGCAAACATGACTCCAAGATCCCTTTCTGTCACTGTGCCCCTAAGGTCATCTCCTAGCCTATAGCTATGTTGATGATTCCTTCGCCCCAGTTGCAGCACTTTGCACTTGTCTTTGTCGAATTATATCCTATTCTTTTCTGCCCACTTTTCCAACCTGTCCAGGTCCACCTGGATTCAATCTTTTCCTCCTAGTGTGTTTACTTTATCCTATAATTTTGTGTCAACTGTAAATTTGGACAGAGTGCTCTCCAAGACCTCATCCATGTCACTGATGAAGACATTGAATGTCACAGGTCCAAGGACCAAGCCTTGGGGGACCCCACAGCCCACATCTTTCTAGGTCGATATTGAGCTGTCCACCACCACTTTCTGGGTGCGACCCTTAAGCCAATTTGTCACCCACCTGACCGTGTAATCTTCTATGTCACAGCCACTCAGTTTGTTTATGAGAATAGGATGAGACACCGTATTGAAGGCCTTCTTAAAATCCAAGTAGATGACATCTACCTCAGCTCCTGCATCTAAGCATTTTGTGGCATGGTCATACATAGAAACAAGGTTAGTCTGGCAGGATCTACCTGCTATGAACCCATGCTGATTGCCCTTCAGCATTATTTTTCCTGCTGGGCTCCCACAAATGTGATCCTTGATAATTTTTTCTAAGGTTTTTTCATGGATAGAGGTGAGACTAACCAGCCTATAATTACCCAAATCCTCCTTCCTCCTCTTCTTGAAAATAGGGATCACACTGACCCTTTTCCAGTCCGCTGGGAACTGACCTGAGCACCACAAGTGCTCAAACAGCCATGCCAGTGGCTCAGCTATGACATTGGCCAATTCCTTTAGTACCCTTGGATGAAGATCATTCAGGTCTGCTAACTTAAGCACATTCAGCTCCTCCAAGTATCCCTTTACTAGGTCAGTGCTGACCATTCTATAATGCAAATGGGAGATTTGTCTCGATCCGTGTTCAGGAATACAGAGGCAAAAAACTCATTGAATAGTTCAGCTTGCCCTGTTTACAGTTTTTCCTCTTAACCAATTCATTTAAAAAAAAGAACCCTGCCCAGTTAGCCAATTAAGCTAGGAGCCTGATCCCCTTGCCTACATGACTAGAAGCCAAGCCTTCTTGTTTACAGTAAACACAGGGGAGTTTCTAAAACAAAAAACCTGAACAAAAGGGCCTTTTCTGCCTCTGGTATCTGTCTACTGCAGCACATGTCTCCTCAGATAAGTTTTTGGCCTTTTGGCTCAGATCTAGTGTCTCGGTCTCTTATGGGCTAAGATCAAATGGGGGCATCTAAATCCCAAGACCTCCTTGGGCCTGCTTGCAGGATGCCTGCCAATGGATTTGGATGTATTGGAAGTCCCAGGGTAAAAGCCTGGGATACCCATTTCTATGACAGGAAAACAGGCAGAAGCCATGTCTGTTCCCTTCTGAATTTGGGATTGCAATTGATAAAATAAGCTGTGTCCACTCACATCCACTTGGGTGCACCAGAGAGCAACAGTTAAATTGAATAGATTGCTGAGAAGCAACATAGAGGATGCTCAGCAGTTGTAGCACCATACGTGGTGTTTAGAATGACTGAGTTCTGTCTGCTCAATCAATATCATTCTTGGAATGATTGAGCTCTGCTCAATCAACATGATCTGAAACTGAGTTGGCTGATTTGACCTGAAACATGAAATATGTTCATTTAAAAAAAAAAAAAAAAAAACAGGTCTCCTCAGATTACCCAAGCAGAGGAGCAGGGACAGGACACTTAAATAAAGAAAGCATGAGTACATACAGCACAGCATAAAATATATATATACAATGATATTTAACTAAAACTATATACAAAACAACACACTTTCCAATACAAAATGGATTGTACTTTTGGTGTGGGTTACATATACATGGCTGCCAACCAAAGCAGGCCGATTTTCCAAATATGGAGGGTTAAACTTGATATGGTAATTAAACAACAAATAATCTGCTATATTACTTTAGTCACCTGACACAGGAAACTTGAAAGAAACTGTGTCTTGTCAGCCATTTTACAAGATGGTTTGGAGAAGAAAGGACAGAAACAGGCAAGCAGACACCCCAAGCTTTGGAAGACAACCATGAGCTGAAGAACAGTCCTTGAAACCCAGATGATGTATGCCTTTAGAATAATTAAACATAATCAGGAAACCATGTTTGGAAAATATGTAAAGGTGTCTATATATAATTTGTCTGAGTCTGCAGGTCTTCTGTGCTAGCTAATTAAAAATAATTTGTATTAGAATCCTATGCTAAATCAACCCATGTACCAAGCCCATGTCTCATGTGTCCTTGGAGAATTAAATTGTAAATTTAGAGTGCCCACAAAGCTGGAAATCTGGGAAGTGGTTGCTTAATCTGGAGGTTCTGCACGTTAACTGAAACATCCCATTTCTACGACAGGAAAACAGGCAGCCATGTCTGTTCCCTTCTGAACTTGGGACTGCTATTGATAAAATAAGCTTTGTCCACTCACTCCCCCTTGGGTGCACCAGAGAGCAGCAGTTAAATGGAATAGATTGCTGAGAAGCAACATAAAGCAGACCTGTGCACCTCCCTGCACTTCAGTACCATTCCTAGGCTCTTCAAAAACAGGCTGTCTTGGGGTATGTTCTCAGGACTGCCCTGCGCTGTCTACTCTGCCTAATTACCCATTTCTTTTTAGCTTTTAGCAAAACATTTTTTAGCCTTAGCTAAAACAATCACCTCCAGCAGTGCCTCAGTGAGAAATTCTCTGACCTCCCTGATGTTCTTAACCCTACTGATCACTGGGAGAGTCTCAAAAAAGGCATCCATGAGACATGAAAAGAATCCCTAGGTTTTTCCATAAAAAAAATCAAGACTATTTTGATGAGACTGACAGGGAAATTCAAGCAGTCATTGACAGAAAAAAGAGAGCCTTCAAAGCGTGGCAGAATGACTTTAGTTCCAAACAGAAGCTCTTATTACTCTTATTACTCTTATTACTCTTATTACCACATTAAAGCCAAGACTCAGAGGAAGATGTGAGAGCAAAAGAACAAGTGGTAGGAGGGCAAAGCAAAAGATTTTGCCAACAGCCATGTTGCTTATAGTTTTTTCAGCATAATTGAAGCTATCTTGGCCAAGAACACAAGGAACTATCTCCCTGAGGTCCAAGGAAGAAATAACACTCTTTAAAGACAGCACCACCATCAATGCATTGTGGAAGAGCTGCTGACATGAGATTCTAATGTTGAAAACAATGCCATGGAAGCCAGTCCATAATACCCCATTAAGAACTACCTTCAGTTCTTAATGAGAGATCTTGAAAGCCATTAAGCAGATAAAAAACAACACAGGATGTGGTCCTGATGGAATATCAACTAAAATGTATAAGCAATGTGGAAAGAAGGTCTCTCACCAACTACATGTTTGTAACAGGGAACCCTGGCCCTGTTACTAAGAAGCAGAGCAGCCCCTTTAAGGCCAGAATCTTCAGAGCACATCCTGCCAGCAGAGCAAGGGGTAAAGGGTAGCCCTGCAGGCCAGTCAGGTGACTGAGGGCCGTCAAATGACTGTGTGAGAACTCAGGCCAGAGCTATATAAGCTGTGGGCTGAGCTAGCCAGGGGAGCCAGCCCAGGCTGTGGCAGAGTGTCAGCTCCTGAAGGTCCCAGGAAACTGGAAATCAGATCTGCAACCTGGAGCACCAGGCACAGTGACCCGGAGAGGAGGAGCCATGGGGTAAACAGGCTCACTGCTTCTGTTATTTTTCTTTGTTATAGCCCAGGGACTTAGAGTTTATGTTGCAGTTTAAACCAGAGGCTTGCTTACAGGAGGAGATTTGGAGGCCTTATTAGTGCCCAGAGGCTTATAAGCACCTTGAGCCCTGCCAGGTACAAGCTCAAGGCTCCTGTGAGTATTGCACAGAGAGACAGGGGCCAGAGGTCTCAGCACCACAGGTGCACAGCTAACAAGGGCCAGGGGCCCAGTGGCAAGAAATGAGGAAGCTGAGCTAGCACCTCAAAGCCAAGTTCAACACAGTGGGCCTATGCTAGAAGGCCTAACCATATTAAAGGGGCAGTGGCTGAATAGGCCAAGGCCCCAACAGAGGTGACAATAGTCATTTGACATCTGTGAGCCATGGGGCATGGTATAGGAGTGATATGGAGCCATGCAATTAGCCCTTAAGACAGGAGCTCCTCACCTCCAGGTGCTCTAGATTGAAGACCTGATCTGGGAAGCCCTGGGGCAGCAGGTGAGTGAAGGAGAGATTATTTCAATCCATTTTTGGAAACAAAGGGGAGTCTGGGGCAACTCCAGGGGTTCTCAATTGCCCTAGGGATGGTGCCCTATTACAATGTTGGTATTCTGAAAATCTGTAAATATGAACAGGTTCCTAGTCACCTGAGAGATGCCAGAATCATCAGAATCATTACCATATTTAAGAAAGAAGACTCAAATTGCAGTAATTATAAAGGTCTTGCACTCCTGTACTTAACTGATCTTGTCCATATTTATCAATAGACTTGCCTTTCTCACTGAGGACATTCTACCAGCTGCCAATGTGACTTCAGACCATTCAGAGTTACAATAGATATTATTTTTGTTGCTAGACAGCTGCAGAAGTGCTGCAAGCAAAACACAGATCTTTCCATGTTCTTCATTGACCTGACTGAGGCCTTTAGTTCAACCAACAGAAAGGCCGTATGGAAGATCCTGATGAGATTTGGATATCCACCAAAAATTTTTGCCATCAGAGTCCTTCATAACAACATGACAGCAACCATCCTAAACAATGGCTGAAAAACTGACCCTTTCATTATTAGAACTGGAGTCAAGCATGGGGGGTTAATTACATCAACACTCTTCTCTATCTATATCACAGCAATTCCACATCTCATTGCTAATAGGCTTCCATCAGGAGTCAGCATCCAGTATCACATGGATGGGAATCTTTTTAACATCAACCAGATACATTCCAGATCCAAGACAACTGACACCTCAGTTACTGATCTTCAGTATGCTGATAATTGTGTCCTGTGTGCCCACTCAGTTGTAGACCTCCAGGTCACTCTTTGTTTCTGTGAAATGCTTGGACTCTCTGTCAACTTCATGAATACAAAGATACTTTCCCAGCCCACCCCAACCCAACCAATAGGATAGGACCGTTGTCCACATAAGACAATCCCCGGAGAACGTTGAGCATTTCCACTATTTCCACTACCTTTCCCAAAAAGTAAGTATAGATGACAATATTCAACATCAGATAAAATCTGCCAGTGCTGAGTGCTGCCTTCAATGTTTCATGCCTTTGAACATAATATCAGGATCCAAATCAAGGTTCTTGTCTACCAAGCTGTTTGTCATTCCTACCCTGCTCTCTCAGTATGAAGACTAGACAACGTATCGGAAACGACTGGAAGCTTTAGAACATTGCCATCAGGAATGTCTTAGGAAAATCCTTCTTATCAGTTGCAAGGATAGAAGAACAAACACCAGCGTTCTGACTCAAGGAAACGCCATCAATATTGAAGCCATGTTTATATGTCACCATATCCATTAGACCATACACATCATAAGGATACCTGACTACTGTCTCCCAAAACAGGTTCTGCCACCTGACTTGGGCTGGTAGTCAAATCTAAGACAAGACCCAGAGAGGAGGAGCCATTGGGGGGTGGGGAGTAGTTTAAACGAGAGGCTTGGGATGAGGCTTAAAAGGAGAGGTTGACTGCGGGGAAGGGAGGGACAACCTCAACTTGGATCCAAATAAATACAATCTGTGTGACAATCCCTAATTATTGATGCAGAATAATGCATCAATGCATTGTCTTTAATATCGAGAATATTTTACTTTAAATGAGAAGGTTGTTTATATTTAATGTTTCAGACATTCAAACTGATTGCTGTTGTTAACAAGGCTAGGCTAAACCTTGTTCTTCATCCAGTATTGTAGATAGTGCTATCTGAATCCACTAGTCCTTGGCAAAAGGTTCTAGTGTACACTTTTATTTGCCACTAGATGGGGATGAAACCTAATTTTGTATGTTCAGAGTAAAAACAGAAACTGAAAGTAAAAAAAAAAAAATGTGATTTTTTTTTTTCATTTGGTTATTTTAGTAGAATCTTGTTGTCAAAAGAGGGATACAGAAGAAACCATTATTTATTGTATCATTTATTAGCCTCTCTATTTTACAGCAATCTTTTCATGAGTGTAAATGATTCTCAGATGTGCAAAGCAGTAGAGAACTGTGCCTGGCCACTTCATTCAGGCCAGGGACAGACATTACACATAAACTGGTTTAAGTGATCAGAAACAGGTTTAAACCTGTAACAGAATAGATGTCCGGTGCATATAAACCAGTTTGAAAGTGGCTGAAACCGGTTTGAGGTAAACCTGGTTGAATATAGTAACAGACTTAACTGATTTGGCTCAAACTAGTGTATGCAATGTCTGTCCCAGACTCCTTGCTGGTTTAAGTTAAATCGGAGCCCCCAGCATCCCAGCATGCTCTCTGGGCTGGGCAGGGCTCTCTGTTCCACAGCAGGGCTGGCCCCTCCCCTCTGTTCCCTGACCGGAGCTTGGCACAGGCTTGCACGTACAGCAGCTAGCTTCTCCATGCCCCCTTCTCACCACTCATTGCTTAAGCAGAGATCCATTACTCCTCTCTGCCACAGCAGGGACCATAACCAGCATGTGGTATGTTAGCTAATGCTGAGAGGTGTCTATGTGAATGTCTCTCTCCAATTTCAGATAGAACAGTGACTGCTTAGGGGGTTTGGAGCTAATCAACAGGTCAGCCAGTAAGCTGTTTAAGAAGTCTGAAGTAATGTGGAGAGAGCCTATTGTTCTGTTAATCAGGTGATAAAAACTGTTATCAGACCCAACCTCCCACCCCCAGCTGGCTTGCTCGCCTGTCAGTTTGCTGCAGACAGTATAACAAAGCAGGGAGGGAGATTGAAATACTCTGTATCATCAGCAGATGCATGCACTGCACATACACCCTGACCCTTGCTTCAGAGTGCTAGCCCAGGGCTGGGGGCTGGCAACACTCCAACTCCCTTGAGCAGCCAGTAGGGAAAAGCCTGCAACCATGCAAGCAGACCCCCCTAATGAGACAGTCCTGCTAGGGGCTAGCCACACCCCCTTCAGCTCAGCTCCCTGCAGAAGGGAAGGGAGGGCTGCTCTAGTACCCTCTAGCTTCTAGCTAGAGCCACTGCAGGCATGTGCCTGAATTTCCTCAATCCAGAGAGAATGTCTATCCAGTTTCAAATCAGTTTGGCCTAGCCAGGTTAAACTAACCTGTAAAAATTGAATCAATTCAGGCTCAGGCTTTTTGAATGTCTGTCCCTAGTCTCAGAGTCTAACTTTAGGCTCCCAAGGCAGGGTGGCACTTAATAGACTAATTTGTTCTCTGTAAGTCTACTTATAGTAGTGATGAAGTATTGACGTATAGTACTGATGAAGTAATTTGTAGCCTGTGAAAAATCATGCTTCTCTGAATGACTTAGTCTCCAAGGGCATGTTCAGATGAGTGTGCATGTGTGTTTCCCCAAGGACAAATAGCATTGGTACATATTTGTGATGCTGCTAGCTGTTCCTGGGGAATGCCCCTGCACACGTAGTCTGGTGCGGGGCAAATTTCCCCAGCTGGTGTAGGGTGTTTGGGGCCAGCACCTGGGGCCTCTTGGGGATGCAGCAGCAGTGATCCCTGCTCATGGAGCTTGGCTGGCAGCCAGAGCATGGCTTTGGATGGCCAGGATCCAATTTCAGGCAGCACGTCCTGCTACCACATGTGCCACCCCACTTTTTTCAGCGTTTTTTTTTTTTTATACTGGGATTTCCCAATATCTAAATTTGGCTCCATGCTACACATGTGCAGTACAGAGAACCAAAACGTGCTCAGAGTGTATTTTGCAGCATCTCAAAAGCCTTTGATGTGCCTCAAAGCACATGTGTGTGCTCATGGGGACACATGCTAAGGTGCCAATTAGCCTGCCTTATACCTAGCTTTAGACTAACACAGCTAACCACCTCTTTTTAAACTTCTAAGGCCTTAATACTGATGGTAACCTTATGGGATCCATATGCATAGGGTCAATGAAAGGATCAGAGACTACGTCATCTCTTTAGGCATGAGAGCTGTCTGCAATCTGACCTATCTTTTTTTGTAAAGAATTTAAATTGTCTGAGTTGAGATGTTTCATTCTTCAGCTATTTGCACTTAAATTCCTTTTTCTGATAGAAAGCAAAGAGAAAAATGTTGCTGGAACATTTCTAAAGCATGTTCTTTTAATTTTTATGTAATGAGACATCTTTTATTTAGATTATTTGTAAGTAAATTGTCTCAGGGGTATTGGTTGTAGTCATGTTCCTCTAAGGACAGAGGCAGACAAGGTTCTTTGGGTAAATCCAGTATCTTTTATTGGACCAACTAAAATAGTTGGAAAAATTCTTCTTTGCAAGCTTTCAGGCACAAACACCTTTCTTCAGGCTGAGGAAGTGTCACAGAATGCTCTCGGAAGTTTCACTGCACTATTCAGAGGAAATGCCTCTGGTGATGAGACAACTACCATGTGAGGAAGAATTCCAAGAAAAATTGAGTAACACAGCCACACCCAATGAAACACTTGATACTCTTTAGTTTGAAAAAAGAATCAGTCTAGTCATGGGGTTATGTTTACAGTAATCCTCACAAAGAGCATATATGAAAAATTCAGGGGAATACATCCAGACAAATGAACTCAAAACCAAAGAAAAATATAAATTTGCAATTATTTTTTTCATATATTCCTTAGTCTAGATACGTGAAAAAAATAATTTTTCTTGATATTCAGAAAGTAAATGGCTATGAAAAAGTAAAACTTCAATGCTATAATGTTTTTTTAAATTATTCAGAACAGCAAAACATATGGGGGCTGAAGGATTTGGAAATCTAGGTCAAGATGACTGGAGTAATTAAAAAGAATAATTTCAACTTGTTGTGTAACCAATCTAACAAGTTTATACTATGATGGCCCCTAGTTAAAGAAACAGAGCAAGAAGAATGCAGGGGACTTAAATGTTTTGGTGATAAATATATTTCACTTTTATCACAGAAGACATGTTTCTGTAGTCTTATAGAACACAGCAAAAGATAAGTTTGCTTGAAGCTGAAAGAAACCATGCAAAACCCAAGGGAACTAGTTTATTTGAAAGCCAGTAATTTTTAACAAAAGTTTACTTTAGCTTTTAAGCCCTTCAGGTGAATGACTTGTTCTTTCTATCTACTTGAAGAGTGCAAAGAAAGGTTCTAATTCTGCAGTGAGTCTGCACAGAGCTCTCTCATTTTATCACGTCATCCATTATAAGACAAGGCCAAAAATGTAAGTGGCCTAGTAACCCATAAATATTGCTTTGATTTCAGAGCAATGTAGCATGTTTGGTTAATTGAAAAAGTTGCTAATAGTTCCACTGGGAATTCTTCACAAATTGTATTCATACAATTTTTATATATCATAATTGAATAGAACTTTCTTGATGTGATACTTACCTACAAGATAGCAAACTGACAATAAAATAAAAATGCTTCTTTTACTTAGCGATTCATATTTGCAAGTAATTACATAAAAAGCTTTATGATTTATCTTCCTTCCCATATGATATGAAACATATTTTGTTCACTGTACTTTATACAGGCAAGAAAATGTTTCAAAATGATGAGTTTTACAAAGGCCTCACAGCAAGGAAATTTTGTGTTTGAACAGAAATTCCCACAAATCAGAAACATGAAAGAATAGACCTGCATACTTGTAGGATGATGGAGAGAGTTTGGGATGAAAGCACTGACAAGCATATCTCTTTTTAAATGCTTCCTGTGGAATTTTTAAGATGAAAGTTATTTTAAGTTATAATAAGGCTCAGATCATGTACAATTCAATTCAATCAAACTTTGTTAGCCAATAAAACAAGCATTAATCTGGTGGCATGGATACTGGGCCAAGTGGCAGAGGTTGAGTGTTTGAGGCCATAGAGGAGCACTCTCAGTGCAGCCATGTCAGAATCCAAAGAATCTGCAAATTCTGCTAAATACCTTGTCACAAGGACATGAGAAACAAAAAATATTGCTTCTTTTGAACACATCAGCAATGCTCATCTTCCTTTTCTATGTCTCAAGTAAATGAAGTCCATGCAGAATAGGGCTTTTCATTCTGGGGGGTTTGTTATGTCATTGTGAGCTGTGTTCAGTTTTCACTACTATCCATTCCTGACCTGATGGCACAGTGCTACTTAATGGGACAGCTCCTGGCTACTATTTTTTTCTCTCATGCTAGCACCTACAGTAATTTGTACATCTTGAGATTTTTAGTTTTGAATAAGGTTGTTTGTTCAGGAGGTTAGAGAGCTAGAGCAAAAGGTAGTAGTTTTCTACCTTTTTAAGTTCAAGGCACTGACCCTGGATTCCTATTCGTAATCTTGGGATTTTTTCCTGTGAATCATGTGTATATGTTTGAACATCTAAGAGGGCTAATACAGACACCCTGCAGCATCCTTAAAATAATCTCATGAAATCCTAGGGTGTTACAGTCCCTGGGGCATGTGATAATCATAGAAATCATAGAAAATTGTTGACCTCGGGAGGTCAACTGGTCCAGCCCCCTGCTCAAAGCAGGACCATCCTCAATTAGATCATCCCAGCCAAAGCTTTGTCTTTGGGTCTTAAAAACCTCGAAGGATGGAGATTCCATCACTTCTCTGGGTATCCAGTTCCAGTATTTTACTACCCTCCCAGTGAGAAAATTCTTCATAATATCTAACCTAAATTTCCCTTGCTGCAACTTGAGACAATTGCTCCTTATTCTGTCATCATCTGCCACCACAGAGAACAGTCTAGCTCCATCCTCTTTTGAACCCCCTCCAGGTAGTTGAAGGCTGCTATTATAGCCCTTCTCACTCTTCTATTCTCAAAACTAAATAAGCCCAGTTCTCTCAGCCCCTTCTCATAAGTCATGTCCCTCAGCTCCCTCACCATTTTTGTTGCCCTCTGCTAGACTCTCTCCAATTTGTTCACATCCTTTCTGTAGTGAGGGGCCCAAAACTGAATAAAGTACTCCAAATGTGGCCTCACCAGTGCTGAATAGATGTGAATAATCAGTTCCCTTGACTTACTGGCAACATACCTACCAATGCAGCCCAGTTAGTCTTCTTCGCAACAAGGGCACACTGTTGACTCATACTCAGTTTATTGTCCACTGTAAACAGCAGGTCCTATTAGCAGAGCTGCTGCGCAGCCAGTCAGTCCCCAACCTGTACTTGTATGATGCATGAGATTGTGCATGGGATTGTTCCATCCTAAGTGCATGACTTTGAACTTCACCTTATTAAATCTAATGAGGTACCTTTTGGCCCAGTCCTCCAATTTGTCTAGATGACTGAATCCTAGCTGTACCCTTCAGTGTATCTACCACTCCCCCAGCTTGGTGTCATCTGCAAACTTGCTGAGGGTGCACTCTATGTCATCTTCTAGGTCACTGACGAAGACATTGAACAAAACCGGCCCCAGGATTGACCCCTGGGGCACTCCACTTGATACTGGCTGCCAACTCTACATCGAATGATTGATTACTACTCTCTAAGCCAGATGCCCCAGCCAGTTTTCTATTCACCTCACATTCCATTCATCCACCCTATACTTCCTTAGCTTGCTTGTAAGAATCTTGTGAAGACTGTATCAAAAGCCTTGCTAAAATCAAGGTACACCACATCCACCAGCCTCTTTGTATCCACAGAGCCAGTCACCTCATCATAGAAGGCAATCAGGTTGGTCAGGTATGACATGCCCCTGGTTAATCCATGCGGACTGTTCCTAATCGCCTTTTACTCCTCCAAGTGCTTAGCAATGGATTCCTTGAGGATCTTCTCCATGATTTTTCAAGGGACTGAGGTTGACAGGTCTGTAGTTCCCTGGATCCTCCTTTTTCCTTTTCTTAAATATGGGCACTATGTTTGCCCTTTTCCAATCATTCGGGACCTGTCCAGATTACCATGATTTTTCAAAGATGATGGCCAGTGGCTCTGCAATCAGATCAGTCAACTCCCTCAGCACCCTTGGGTGCACCCCATCCTACCCCATGGACTTGTACATGTCCAGCTTTTCTAAATAGTCCCTAACCTATTCGTTCACCACTGAGGACTACTAACCTCTTCCCTAAACTGTGCTGCTAAATGCAGTAGTCTGGGAATAGACCTTGTCTGTGAAGACTGAGGAAAGGAAGGCACTGAGTACTTCAGCCTTTTTTGCATCCTCTGTCACAAGGTTGCCTCCCCCATTCAGTAAGGGACCCAAACTTTCCTGGAATGAGGAGCTAATTACACTTTTGTATGGATTTAATGCCGATCCTCTAATACTTTTCTGAGCATTTGCTGTTTGGATGGGATAGTGCCAAATAGTAAACTGACTTTTTTTATTTGGTGTTAGCAGTGGAAATCAACCAAGTTCTACTTGGAAGCCATTGTTTCTAGAGTTCCAGGAGTTCCATGAAGTATTTGTATTACAAATAGGTATCTGTCAAGGTTTTAGCTTGAGCATTGCAGTTAGTTGTTAAAGTTCAGCCGTTGGCTTCAATCCATCACTGAAGAATTTGTTACATTACAAATACTGGCTATTTGTTTTAGCAGTTTAGACGGTTGGTAGTCATCCAGTGATTTCTTCTTGATATAAAAGGCTTTTAAAGATTTTTGTCTGGAACATCTATAGCTAGGGGTGTACCAAAAGAGATTTTTGGGGCCGATACCAATCTGATATCCAATACAGCTGCTTCCAGCTGGTAAGTCTGTTGTGGAGGAAGGGAAAGGGAGAGGGGAGGGGAGGGGAGGGGAGGGGCAAGGAGGGTGCAGATCAAGGCCCTTGCAGTGAGAGGGGAGGGGGCAGGGACAGGTGCTGCCTAGGAGACTGGGGCATGGGACAAAGGTGCACCTCATGGCGGGGAGGTGGCTCTGCTTGCACCCGGGGAGGGTTGATGGAGTGTATCCCCTGGACCTTCATGAGGCTGGAGACAGTGCTGCACAGGGCTCTTCTCAGTGGGGGCTGGGCTCAAAGCGGGCAAAGAGAGGTACTAGGAGGGGCTGCAGCCACCCCAAATTTTTCTGCCACTGTTTTTGGTGCCACCAGGCACAGCCCAGTTCTATGTCCCACCTCTACCCATGCACCGGAAAGAGCTGAGGGTAGGCCGGGCAGTGGCAGCAGCAGCACTGGGAGTGGAGCTGCAGCAAAATTTGGAGTGGATACAGCCCCCTCCCAGCACCTGGTGCCTGCTTCAGGGCTCTATTCGGTAGGGATGGGCTCAGAGCAGGCACTGGGAAGAAGCTGCAGCCACCCTAAATTTCACTGCAGTTCCACTCCCAGCACTGCCGCTGCTGCCAGCTCCCCAGTGCAGCCCCAGGACTTCCTGGTTTGTGGGTGGAGGGGGGACATGGAACTGGGCTGTGCCTGGTGGTGCTGAGAACAGAGCTGCAGCTAAATCTGGGGTGGCTGCAGCCCCTCCCAGTGCCACTGGTGCCTGCTCCAAGCCCAGACCCTGCCGAGAAGAGCCCCATGCAGCTCCAGCTCCAGCTCCAGCCCACCCACCTGCCCAGTGCAGATCTGGGACAACCCCCTGGTGGGCACCTTCCCCCCCAGGCAGACCCTGCCCCTAACCCCTCCCTCACCACGAAGGTGTTGACCTGCGGCCCGCATGCCTCTTCCCTCCCCCTTCCGACTTATCAGCTGGAGGCAGCTCTCCAAGTTGCCGGCTCTGCTCTGTGCTGCACTGTGGCTGTGTGCAGCACAGGCATTTATCGGCCAAATTATCAGCCCAATGGGGCCAATATCCAATACAGCAAATTTTCTTTATATCAGTACCAATCTGATATTGGATGTATTGGTGCACCTCCATTTATAGCCATTCTGTATCTCCTTGATGCAGTTGCTTGAAGTCAAAATACTTATAATTTATTGGCTGCTCAGTTTCCATGCCTAAGTAATATTTTTTTGTCTGTAGTGTGACTTTTTATAAGATTCCATTATTGTATTGTTTTAGGTTGATGTCACAGTGGGGCCGCCGGGAGGGCCATGATCTCCCTGAGGTCCCTCTCACCATGTCAACGCTGGCCCAAGGGCACCCTCTAATTCTCGCCCACCACATCTTTGCTGTTCAGTAAGGTTGGCAGGCTGCCTTACATCTCCTTGGGCATGGCGTATCGGGACCTCTGCCCCCTGATCTCCCAGACTCTTTATGATCTCCCAGTACGATGGGTGCTTCTCAGTCACCCTAGTCTTATGGGTTACACGTGGATCCTACCAACCCCTAATACCATGCCCCAAGCCTCGCAGATGTAATTGACATTGGTCCGTCACAATACTCTTGCCCACATCCTCAGGACTCCGTGCAGTCGGGCTCCTATCTAGGATACTGCCCCTCTTTGGGACTCTCAACCCACTACCGCCCTGCCTTTAGGGCTCTCTGCACCCACACTGGGCCTTCTTAGTACTACTGCCCCCTCCTGGGGCTCTCAATAAGACTGCCCCCTCCTTGGGGGTCTCAATGCCCACTCTGGGCCTTATCTAAAGTGTCACCCCTCTCTGGGGTCTCAGTGCCCTTTCTGGGCCTCCTCTAAAAATGTCATCCCGCTTGGGGACTCTATATCGAGCCTCTGCTCTTTCAGGCCCACCGCGTTGCTTCCCCTTTGCCGGACGCTGTACTGCTATCCCCTTTTCCTGGGGTCCACCACAGCACCCTGCCCTTCTCTTGGGTTTTCTGCAGTGCTAGCCTGTTACCGGGCTCATCATGCCTGTCCTGGGCTTCTCAATAAAGCCCCAGGGTGGGGAAAATTCTGTGCCCACTCTGGGCTTTCTAATCCTAGCCCTCTCCTGGGACTTATCATGCCCCCACCTGGGCTTCTCGGGTATTGCCCCTCTTGGGCTCCTTAAAATACTGCCTCCTGTCTGGGGCTCACCATGCCCATGCCTAGGCTCTGCTACACCCACTCTTGGGCTCCTCGAAATGTTGCCCTCTTCTCAGGCTCACCACGCCCATGTTTGGGCTACTTAAAATGGTGCCCCCCTATCTGGGGCTCGTCACACCCACCCTTGGGCTTCTCAAAGTTGCCCCCTCTCTGGGGCCAGGGACTATACATCCCGTGCTGCTGTGCCCTCACTGGCGCTAGACTGCACCTACCCTGGCGCTAGGGCCCCACACCCTGTGGGCCCCTATGAGGCCTCCTCCAACCCCTTATAGCCTCACCCAAACCACAGGTTTAACATCAACAACACTAAAGCAAACACAAGCCTCCTAGCTATAACCAAAACATAAGGCACTTGGCCATAACAACATAAGCCTCTTGGCTATAACTCAACATCATTGTTCCAGCCTCTGGAGCTCTTGCGAGCTGTACTTGCGATCAGGGTTCTCCCTATCCCCCCTCGGGCCCCGGGAGAGGCATGTCTGGGCCAGGGGTTAGTGAGGAGCTAGTTAGGGAACTACTGGAGAGGCTGGACGTGTTCAAGTCCGCCGGT
>JAGPOW010003316.1:105534437-105549091 GCA_030014935.1 Caiman crocodilus | reverse complement strand
TACACCCCCTTCCATTATATTCTGGTGAATGTTAGTTCAAACGGGTTTTATTTCCCAGACCGGGGCCGCCCTTGTTGGGCGGTGCCTGTGGCAGGGCCAGGGGGAAAACCGCCGTGTCCCCCCCCCCCCCCGGCGCCTTTCGCTCTCCCTGCCGCGTCCACCCCCTTGCACCACCCGACCGCGCCGCTGGCCAATGCCTGCGGGCCTGTCAGAGATTCCCGCCAATGAGGACTCAGCTGACCTCGGCCGGCGGCCCAATGAAGAAAGCCAAGAAAGGGGCCAGTCAGAGGAGGCTTCTCTTGTTGGTTCCGTCCAATCGGTGGCTGGCCTGGGCCGGACAGCCAATCAGCGAGGCAGCCGGCCCCGCCCGGGAGCCAATGGGAAGGCGCGAGGCGGGCGGGCGGCCGGACCCGGCGGCGAGGGGAACAGGGACAAGAGCGCGGCGGCGAGAGCTCCACCTCCTTTCGCGCGGTGTAAGGCCGGCGGCTCTTGTGTGGCCTCCCCGCCGGGCCGGCCTCGCTCGCGCCTTGCCTCACACAGCAAAAGCAGCCATGGCAGCGGCGGCAGAGCAGGAGCAGCAGCAGTTCTACCTTCTCCTGGGCAACCTGCTCAGCCCGGACAACGCGGTCCGGAAGCAGGCCGAGGTAACGGGCCCCCGCGCCGGCCTGTCAGCTTCCTCGGGGCCCACCGCGGCCGCCCCACGTGTGAGCGGCCGGCGGGGGAGGGAGACCGTTGCAGCCGTTATAACCGTTACAGCCATTAGTTCTGGGGCGCGTTCGCGTTCCAACTACAGCTCCCTCGCGGGGGCGGGAGAGGGTCGCTCTTCGGGGGTCTCGCAGGCTGCCGGCTCCCCCGGGCCGGGGGCGGCCCCTCTCTGGGGCCCTGCCCTGCCCTGCCCCCCGCCCGCAACAAAGCAGCGTGACTGAGCCGCGGCGGGAGGGCCGCCGGCGCGGCATGGCGGGGCGGTCTGCGCCATGGAGCAGGAAGCCGCTGACCCCGCGGGCAGAGGGCGGGTGACGCGCGGCGGGGCCTGGGGCAGTGCACGTGCATGCCTGTCCCGCCCCGAGGGAGCCGCGTACTTGAGATCGTCTCAACTTTTTTTGCGTGTGTGTCTCATCCCGTTCTGGAGAGAATGGGATCAACTCCTTCCTGTTCGCTCCCTCCCATTTCTGATCCAGTCAGAGACAGCAGCAGTGAAATCCTCTGAAACGAATTGCTTTCCATCTAAAGGGCTTTCTCTGGCATCAGCAAAAACTTTTCAGATATGTTACTCATTACATAGCATTTTTGCTGTAATAAGCTAGGTTAATTCACACCCCTCTGCCCTCCCCTGAATCGTGCTTAAGTTTCTATTGTGGAGCCTAGTGGGGAATCTCACTCCCATTGAATTGAATACCAGTGTCTGGTGTATTGTGCCTTCCCATTGGATGGCTTGTGCTGGGCCTTTTATGGCTGGCATACCTTCAGCGGTCAGCAGAGTTCAGCACATTCTTTCCTAAGGGATAATTGTATGAAAATACTTTTCTCAGTACCATGGTGGGAACTTGGGCTAGGATCTTCCCTTTCCCACCCCACCCATATTAAAAGAAAATTGAAGTTCAGAATTGTTCACACGTGGTAGGCAGTATTTACTGGAAGTGAATACTATCCTGTTGAACAAATTCTGTTACTGTGTATTTGAATACAAGTTATTGAAGTAATAATTCATGCTTCTTGTTAAGCTATACTATTGAGAGATTCATGCTGTCTTATATAACAAACAACAGGTTTGATTAATAAAACCCATGCGTAATAGAAATGGGTGGAGAGGTTAATGTGCGTTGGGTTTTAGGTACAAGAAACACAGTTCTCTTCTCAAAACGAAAAATAAATGCATCCAAATGTACTTCCTCGTCAATTTTTATTTTTTATTTTCTTTTTAATTTTATAAGAATGTCTCCTTAAACATATCTGATTTCTTTCCTAAAAGGGTAACTAAATCAAATCTCTCAAAATGTTTTGGTTAAGTTCAGACAGTTTCGGTTTCACCAAGCCCCCACGGCCTGGGACAAAGCAGCCTGCACTGCTGATCCCCCATGCCTGGGGCATTGCAGCTTGCACAGGGTCCCCCTCCCTGTCCTCCAGCACACACACCTTGGGAGAGGCAGCAGGAGAGGTGGTGGCTGAAACAAGTAAAGACGCCTGTTCAGCCCTCGCACGTAACTGGTGTATTTGGTTATCCGCTACCCTGCCATTCCCCATGGGTGCTGGATGACAAAGGTTTTCCTGTAATGGGAAAACCCGGACCCTTGTTTGCAGCCGAGGCTGTGTGGCTGTGTGCCATCCTGAGTGGACAGGAGTCTATCCAACAGCACGTGAACCTGGCGTGACAACACCTGCCCTGGTAGCACCTGACCCTGTCCAGACTCACCTGACCTTCACTGGCACTGGGTCTGTTGGCTGGTACCAGAGAGGTACAGGTCCATTGTGGGCTGCTGAAAGAAAGATCAACAGGATTGCTAGTTAAAAGACAGCAGATATGTTATGGGTCTTCTGCTTCAAAGCTTTACAATTAAAAGGAATTGAGAGGGAGGAGGTTATTGTGGGCAGAAGTTCCTTGCAGACATGGTCCCTTGAAGTAGGGAGCCAGTCAACACTGACTTGTGTGCTTGGTTGCTGTAAGCTGTCTAGCATGTGGAGGAGATACAAAGTATGTTGGGATGAATGCGGAGGGGAACCCTGGCTGCATAGTGGCATCCACCAGGCCCTTGTAACATTTGTGCAGTGCTCTCTCAGTAGGTTTTTCTACCAAGAGTACAAAACAAGGAGAATTGTCTTCGTTCTTCCAAATGTTTGTACGCATCCTTTCTCTTCAAATTTTTGTGGAAGGGTGTAACTTTGTTGTGAAGCAACGTATCTGCTGCTATGGCATACTGAATTTCCAAAAGCAATGACATTTAAAGCTGATAAGTTTAGTATTTAGAACCCAGAAAATTAGGGTTGGAAGGGACCTCAGGAGGTCATTTAGTCCAACCTTCTGCTTAGAGCAGGACCCTCCCCAGCTAGACCATCCCAACCAAAGCTTTGCCTAGCTGGATCTTAGAAACTTGCTAGGATGGAGATTCCACCATCTCTAGGTAACCTGCTCCAGTGTTTTACCAGCATCCTGGTGAGAACATTTTTCGTAATATCAAACATAAACTTCCCTTTCTGCAACTTGAAACCATTGCTCCTTGTTCTGTCATCTGCAACCCTAAGAACAGTGTAGCTCCATCCTCTTTCAAACTCTATCCTCTTTCGAAGCCCCCTTCAAGTAGTTGAAGGCTGCTGTTAAGTCCCCTCTCAGTATCCTCAAGACTAAATAAGCCCAGTTCCCTCAGCCTTTCTTCATAAGTCATGTCCCCCAACCCCCTCGCCATTTTTGTTGCCCTCCATTGGACTCTCCAATTTGTCCACATTCTTTCTGTCGTGGGGGACCCCAAACTGAACACAATACTGCACATGCGGCCTCTCCAGTACTGAATAGAGAAGAATAATCACTTCCCTTGACCTCCTGGCAGCACTCCTACCAATACAGTTTACTATGCCATTGGCCTTCTTGGCAACAAAGGCACATTATTGTCTCATATTTGGCTTCTTGTCCACTGTAACCCCCACATCCTTTTCTACAGAGCTGATACGCAGCCAATCGGCCCCCAGCCTATACTTATAGCCATGAAATTGTAGAGCCTTTTTTTAAATCGGGGCATATTTATAGCCTGTGCACAAGTATACAAATCTTTGGCATTGTGAACTCCAATGTAACTTTTGCTCTTAAATTCCAGAACTCCTGAAAAGTTAGCAGTTTCAAATGAACACACAAATTAAAGCAATGTTTAATTCTGTTATGATCACTTGGAATTTATTTCTGTGGAACTAGGCCAGTAAGGTGTCCTTGGAGTTGATAAGAAAATTGGCACAAAAGACTTGCAGGTCTATGTAACGTTCAAATATGCAAACGGTGGTTCTCGGTCATGGATCTATCACAGATCCCTTGGAGGTTAAAACCAGAGTTTAGTAATGCTGCTTCATTGCTCTAATACTCTTCTCAATATTTGTTGCCATGATGCTACATGTGATCACCAACAAGCTTTTAGCCAGAGTGGAGCTAAACTACCAAATGAATGGTAAGCTGTTTAACATCAGCTAACGCTGAGCCAAAATGAAGATAACCCCAACCTCAGTCACGGAGCTCCAGTACACTGGTGATACTGTGGTGTATGCTCACTCGGAAGCAAATATTCAGGCAATCATCCACATCTTTACCAAGGCATACAAGATAATAGAACTGATGCTTAACATTCAGAAGACTAAAGTCTTCCACCAACCAGCTCATAATGAACAGTCTCTACTTCTGGTAATCCAGATCCACAGTAAAACTCTGGAGAGCCTCAAGTATTTCCTGTACCACAGAAGCCATCTCTTGCAGAGGGCTGACATAGAATCATAGAAAATTAGAGTTGGAAGGGAACTCAGGAGGTCATTTTGTCCAACCCCCTGCTCGGAACAGAACCAGCCCCACTAGATTATCCCAGCCAAAGCTTTGTCTAGCCAAGTTTTAAAAAACGTCCAAGGATAGAGATTCCATAATCTCTCTAGGCAGACAGTTCTAGTATTTTACTACCTTCCTACTGAGAGAATTTTTCCTAATATGTAACCTAAACTGGCCTTGCTGCAAATCAAGACATTGCTCCTTGTTCTGGCATTTGCTGCCAGTGAGAATAATCTAGCTCCATCTTCTTTCGAACCACCTTCCAGGTAGCTAAAGGCTGCTATTAAATCAGACTTTATCTTCTCTAGACTAAATGAGCCCAGTTCTTTCGATCTCTCCTCAGAAGTCACATGCCCCAGCCTGCTAACTATTTTTTACTTCCCTCTGCTATATTCTTTCCAGTTTGTCCTCATCCTTTCTATAGTGGGGGCCCAAAATTGGACTGTACTCCAGATGTGGCCTCACCAGTGCCTATTAGAGGGGAATAATTACCTCCTTTGATTTTCTGGCAATACTCCAACTAATGCAGCCCAGTGTGTTGTTAGCCTTCTTGGCAACAAGGGCACACTGTCTTCAGCTTATTGTCCATTTTAACCTCCAGCTCCTTCTCTGCAGAGCTGCTGCTTAACCAGTTGGTCCCCAGGTTGTAGCAGTGCATGAGATTGTTCCATTCTAAGTGTAGGACTTCATTCTTGTCCTTATTGAACCTCATGAGATTTGGTCCAGTCATCCAATTTGTCCAGGTCTCTGAGTCCTAGCCCTACCATCCAGCATACCTACTTCTCCACCTCCAGCTTAATGCCATCTGCAGACTTACTAAGAGTGCACTCTTTTCCATCTTCTGGGTCATTAATTAAGATCTTGAACAAAACCAGCCCCAGGACCAACCCTTCCAACATTGCCTCAAATGTGCAAGTGCAGCTCCTTTGGATGCCTGAAGACACAGGTGTTCTCAGATTACGACATTGGGTCTGAAACCAAGCTCACAGTTTATCAAGCAGTTGTAATCTCCACCTTGTTTAATGAAGTTAAGACATGGATAGCATGCAGGAGGTATCTAAAGTTAATGGAGAAGTACAATCCATGCCATATCCAGTGGGAAGACTGATGCACCAACTTTAGTGCTCTCCTTCAAGCAAGCAGCAGCAGTACTGAGGCAGTGACCATCAGACGTGAACTTTGTTGGGCTGGTCATTAGAGTTGTGCAAAACTTCAGCAGCCATTTCGTTTTGGTGCCTGAAACGCTGAATCCAAAACAAAATAGAAGGCTCCAAAACATCTCTGAAACAAAACGAAACCATCCAAAACATTTTGGAAATTTCAGGGTTTCTGAGCTGGGCTCGCAGGGAAACAAACTAAGAAGGGATGCGGACTACTCTGAGATCAATAATCTGTAGCTGACCAGTGTCTGCGATCTGTCCCTGAGGTCCCTTCCAATTCCAGTGCTTTGGGGGAGGGATGGCAGCCTGCTATCCCGCATGCAGATTCAGGGGCCCTTTCCCCCAAGAGGAGTCTGTTGCAGTCCTGCAGCCCTCCCAGTGGGCACTGGCCCCCAGATCTGCATGTGGGATGATAGCATGCTGCCACTCCGGCAAGCGATAACAAGTTTTGCTTTTGAATAGTTTGAGATGCAGCTTCAGAGAAACCGCTGCACCTGTCTCCTTGAAACCTGACATGCTTCATGCCCCTGCAGCTTTCATATGAATTGGACAAGAAATGACAAAGTTATAGACATTTTAGTGATTCCCCATTATAGCCTATGGCCAAATCACCGAAACAGCATCGAAACGCAGATTTGGCCAAATCGAAGTGGGACAGTGATCCAAAACTAATTACTGTCCTTCCAAAATGATCAAATTGAAACATAGCCATTTCACACAGCCCTACTGGCCATGCCATCCAGATGTCTAACTCCATACTGCTGAAGCAAGTTTTATTCTCTTGGCTCAGTCAAGGATACGCTCAAGAAGAGGGCAAAGAAAGCTCTTGAGGGTTCATCCTCAAGATCAACTTAATAAACTGCAATGCCGATGTCAGTCCCTAGTAGTCTATTGCCCAGGACTGCCCCAGTTGGTGGAAGAGTCTGTTGTAGAGATCTCAGTACTTTGAAACTTCATAACCACAGCAGGAGAAGGAAAAGCAAGTGTGGCAGAAACTGTCATAGACCAAATCAAGAATCCAGCGCCACCCACCCCATATGGAAACATATGACTGAGCTACTATAGAATCTGTCAATTCCAGATAGACCTCATCAGTCATTTTTGGGCATCCAGATAAGACAGTCATGGAGGACTGTCCATACATTTGCTAATACCACCACACACTTGCTAATGTGTTAGTTTATAACAAATAATTATAGTGTTTGAGTGCTAGTCTCAGCTTTGGATGCCAATGATTTGCTTTGCTGCTTTGGGCAAGTCACTTGACCTGCTATACCTGCATTTTCTTATCTGTAAAATGAGGAGTACTGGCCAGAGTGGAAAGTTGAGAATTAGATAGCTAATGTTAAATGTAAAGAACACTTTAATGTATTATCCACATTTTAATATATGTTTGCCCCTAATGTGCAGAATTTGATCACCTGTGCATTGGCTTTCCCGGTCATTAAGGATTATACTTTATTCCTACTGAACAACAAAAATTAGCAATTGAACAAGGGCCTCAATACTGAAACGTTAAGAGGTCACTGTAGCTGTATTTTGATGTTACGCATTCAAAGAGGTGCAGTTTCAATGTGTATTCAACAGTTGTGAAGAAAACTATAATCCTCAGTGACATCTACATGATTAACTCAAAACAGCTTGCTAACATTGGTACCTTCCCTTTTTTATCCATTCTCAGTGACTACTGGAGTGTGGAGTTTAGGGCTTGAAAGCCATAATAGTGTTTCTTCTTGCATCTTGTATTGTAGTTTACACCTAATACTACAGTGTGTGCACTTTTTTCTGATAGCATGCTTTGATTGTTAGTTATATTTTTAATGTAATATGTTTTAATTAAAATGGCAAAGAGGAATTCTAAAATAATATGATAATTATTGCATGCATGTAAATGTATATATTATTCTATGTGTTAATGATTAAATGCGCTGATATTTAGTACCATCAGTATACTGGACACTGGCTAAATATGGAAGTGTTAAAAGAACTAGTACTATGAAGTAGGGATGTAAATACTGATTAAGTACCTGTTTGAATTCCCCATATGCTATCAGTTAAACAGTTAACCAGTAACATTCATCTACCAGTGACCAGCCCTTACCCATACTCACTTGTGTTCTGGGTGGCAGCAGCTGGCTAGAAAAGTCCCTTGCTGGCAGCATCAGGCACCAGGTAGCTGCCTGGGCCTGTGGTGGCAAGTGGCTGTACTGGGGTACAAGGAGCTCCCTCCTGACCCATTGCCAGCAGTAGATATGCATGCATCTCAGGACAAACAGTGGGGAAGGGCTTGGGGTTGCACTACCGCAAGAAGGATTGGGCCCCTTGTGGCTCCCCTGCTGTTTTCCCACTGCCCTGGATACTAGTCCCCTCTCTCCCTGCCTCTCCCCTCCTCCCTCTCTCCTGCCTGTTCTGCCACCTTCAGGGACAGCATGCTGCTTCCCTTCTCCCTGCCAGCTTGTTCCCCACCCTTTCCTAAATGATAACCATTAAGTATTACCAGTTTTCAATATGTGAACAGTTAAATGTTTAACCATTTACATCCCTACAATGAAGGGTAAGGCACAAGTAAGCTAAAGATGTATCTAATTTTTGTGGGCTCCTTTGCAATTGCATCTTCTCAGTGTTTTTCCTTTTTTTTTCGTTTAATTCTAAGAATTTAAGTAGAAACTTGGAGCCGGTACTAAAATTACAGTTCAGTTCAGAGAAGACATTCAGTGTGTTAGAAATTATGTGAGACTGTGTGAATATGGTTAAAACTGGCATTGATATGGAAGGCAGAAAGTATAGGAAGATTGGACTTAAGGTGGTGGCATTAATTCAAGGCCAAATGATCAAGAACAAGAAGTTTCAATTTGCAGCAGAAAGTCAACTGGTAAAGGGATCCTAGTTGCATGGAAGAGTGGCATAAAATAGGTAAACCTGAGGATCTTAGCTGTGTGTTGTATTGAATAAAAATGTTTGAATGTTGGAAGATGAGTGAGAAGGTGATGTAGTATCCTTAAGAAAGAAATGAGATTTTAGAAATGGTTATAAATCAAGTGGTTAGAACTAACGGCAGTTTGGGTTTATAAGGTTATAGAAGAAGGAGTCTAAAACGCCCAGGTTTTCTTGCCTGAATAAATAGGGTGCTAGATAGGATCGTAGGAGACAGGACTTGTTCAGATGCTTATGTACCTATTGTGAGATGTGTGGATTGCACAGAGGGAAGATATGGCTAGCCAGTTAAGTTGTGAGTCCTTGATGTAAAAATAGTTGTTTAAATTGCATATATGGATACATTGTTGCCATCTAGAAAAGGTATGAAGTTAGAGGAGGGATTCCAAGACCTGGGCCCAGTAAGAAATCTATGCCTTAAGGGGAAGAAGATCCACTAAAACAAGTACAGTGGCCCCCTAAAGGAGTCATGGGAGAAGACAAATTTTCCAGAAAGTGTCACTGGTAAAGTCGGGGAACACATGTAAAAAAAAAAGTGAACTAAAATTTGGCCATGAGGAGCTTAATTTGTTAGTCATTGGTAAGATCTGTTAATATGGAGATCTAAAGCCAGACTAACAGGGAGATGAATTTGAAGTCTTTATTTTTGTAGTTGGCTTGCTTGAGTTGGTGTGAATAGAAAGAGAAACCTAGGATTCAAAAATTAGTTGGATGGGTGAAGTAAAAGGCAGATTTTATTTATTTATTTTTTTTTGAGGATGAAAATATGGGCATGTTTGTATTTAGAGAGAGAGAGGGATTTTTTTTATTATTATTAAGCATGTCTGGTATTCAGATGTATGAACCTTGTTGGTATTGATGAGTAGAAAAATGGGGTAATTATTTGAGGGGGGAGTATCTTTGTTTGTTTTTTAAATAAAAACGTACATGCAATATAGTTTTTATACATGAGCAGTTCTTCCCTTTGAAGCTGATTGCAGATGCATAATTGGGTCACTTTGGCTATAAAAGTTTGATATTTTTTGTTAAGTCTTAATTTTACTTCAAAGACTTTCTTTCATAGCTAAAGATCAAACCTATAAAATTCATTTACAAGAAGCTATTTTTAAGGCCAGTTTCTCGACAGTGCTCATGAAGTCTAGCTTCATATTGCCAAGATTTAAATAACTATAAAACATGGTAAACATTTTACAATGACTATTATAGCATTTCAAAATAGTTCTCCTTAAGGTGTATTTTTGTCTAATTCAGTGGTATGCAAGTAGAATAGCTTGGAGGTGCTTCATAACACCACTTATGTTTCATACATAACTTCTTTGCAATAATCTTCATTCTTTTCTCATGTAGGAAACATATGAGAATATTCCAGGCCAGTCTAAGATCACATTCCTTTTACAAGCAATCCGGAATACTGCTGCTGCTGAGGAGGTATGCTTTAAGAATATTTTTATTTTACAAAAACCTCTGAAGACTGTGTAAGGTGTTTAGAACAGAGTCATCCTATATTTATAGCACACTTGAAGGGATAGATTTTTTTATTCTCAGATGTTTAAGTGTAAGGAAGTTTTTGTTAGAGGTGCACCAATACATTCGTCCATATCATATTGGCACCAATAAAAGAAAAAATTGACATTGTTGTCAATGGGCTTCTTTTTGGCTGTGATAATGTCACTGGTAAATGCCATGTATGGAATGCAGCCTGGCAGCTTGGAGAGTAGTGTCTGGCCAATAAGTCTGTTGGAGGGAGGAAAGAGGTGGGGGGGGTCAGATTGAGGCCCCTGCTGTGAGCTCCAGAGGGAGTGGGGCTAAGTACTACACAGCTAGGGGTAGGTTGGGGCACAGGATGGAACCGGCAACTCTTCCGGGGGAAAGAAGGGGTGCTTGCCTGGGGGTACATGTAGCAACAAGAGTCTCTCCTCCAGGCCCCCCCCTAGATGAGCTGCTAGCTCTGGTCCTGTGCACTGCCACCATGGGCTGCCACCTCACTGTGGGGACCTCACTCTGCCCCTTCCCACTCCCACACCCCTTTTCCCCAACAGATTTACCAGCCACATGCTGTTCTCCAAGCTGCCAGGCTGCATATCGGATCGGTATCAGCCCAAAAAAATCTTAATTGGTACACCCCTAGTTTTTATATACAATTTAATTTTTTGTTAGATGTTAGCTTTGAGTTTTCTAGTTGCTCTTTGTTTTACCTCAGTTACTACAGTGACTGTCCATACCAACTTTGTTTCCAACATAAGTTGTCAAATTGTGTGTCCTTTTCCTATTAAAGCTTTATTCATAATATTTATTACATTAATATATAATACATGTATATTGCTGTGGTGTCATAAAGCTATGATTTGATCATTTAACTTTTAATTCATATGTATTTTGTGCCTGAATGAGACATTTGCTGTACTTAATGAAACCCTGACATTATTACACAAATTGTAGAGCAGCCATAGCACTATTGAAACTGATCTGTATAGTAAATGTGGAAAGCTTACAAAATGTACTCCTTAAGTATTCCCATTTGGAAGTCCTAGCATGTTGCCAAGCTAGTTTGCAATTCAAATGTTACAGAGTTTAAGAACTACTCTTCCTTTCACATTCAGTTGAATAGAAACTACGGATCAATCAGACTATCAAGCAACTCAAAATCCTTTTAGAAATGGGAAAGTTTGGGGTTTTTTATTATTTTTCAAATCCTAAAACTTTTAATTGGAAAGTTTTATATTATTGAATTATGAGAGGATCTGTAGTTTTAAAACCCCTTATTAATCATAGCAAAATAAGACTAAAAGGGACTATAGGGTGTCATGTGATTCTGCTTTCTAGGTAATCTCTTCTAGTATATGACCACGCTCAAAGTTGGAAAATTCTTATTATCCAATTTAGCCTCCAACAAAGCTAAATACTGGAAGAGAAATACAAAAAGCACTGTTCCCCTCTGGTCAGGCTATAATGCACTTCATTAATGTTGAAGAAGGGGGACAGGATGAGGTGGGGGGCATAGCTTTGAAGTCCAGCAACAATATTTAATAATACTGATACTCTTCAAAGTGCCAAACACCTTCTTTTAACAAGTTCCCTTAGGGTTGTTAGCTGTTAGCTGTGTAACAGTGTGGGTTCTTAAGCTGGGTTTGCTTAAAGTAGTTGACTCAGGATGTGATTCTATAGTTCTGAAAACTAGTACCTCTAATATAAAAGTCAGAAGCAGTGTGGTACCTTGCAGTCTCATTCTCGATGTTGACTTGGGCCCTGGACTCGTGCAGGAGTTAGTAGAAACATTATGTTGCTTATACTCTGAGTTGACACCAACGAAATCACACTTGACTGTATTCTCCATGCTATTTTTAGAACAGATGGCAACGAGCTATATTTTGGCAAAAAAATTGGTGTTTTCAAATTGCAGGATATGTGGAATTGCTCTATTGACTTGTTAGATAGTTTTGAGCAAGTCCTAGAGCTTTTCTCTACCTGTAGAATAAGAATTGCTGCTCTAAGGGATTTTTGAAGATTAATAAACATTTGTGCAGAGCTTTGAAGAGAGAAACAATTAAGAGGTGAATATTTCTGATCTAGGAATAGAGTTTTAGGCAGTAGTTTTATTGTTCAAACTTTATAGTGAAACATACGTTTCTATAACTGTTAAATTGTAATTTTTAGGTGTTTAACTTTTAAACAAATTATAGCTGGAAAATTAAAATTAATCTGATAATGAAAAAGTGCTGCAGCATTCTTGGAAGGATATTTGAATTTTTTTATCTGCAGACTTTCTTTTAAATTCATTTTCTTACAAAATTCATATTTATTTTTCATTTTCTTTTAAAAATTTGTCTTTTGATTTTTCTTTTCATAGATGTTTATTTAAAGGGTCTTCTACTTTTACTTTAGAATGTGCATGCTATCAGACATACTCAGGTTCACCCTACTCCTGTCCTCATTGCCCCTCTCCACCCAAAGTATGAGTGTGCCAGTTTCCTTTTTAGTGTAAAGTTTGATTCTGCTAACTCCTTACAGGGGTTGGGGCTGAATATTTCATAACTCATCCTCCTTGTTGTGCATTCTGTCTCTAAGAGTGCAATTTCCTACCTGTTGAAACCATAATCTATGAAAGATCTTGCCTGAAGAGCAAGTTATGTCATAATCCTGCCTATGGAGCCAGTAGATCCAGTTATGGATTCTATGGATGTTTTCCTTTTCAGAACATGGATGGAGTTATGAAATATACATCCTCTTTGGGGTTCTCAGCAGACCCTCATGAAAGTAGTTCCTGTCTGTATCTGGAGTGGATTCTGCCTTTTTGCACAAATGAGTGAGTAATATAGTAACTCACTAATTATATTACAGGAGTCCCATAGCACTCAAGTACATAGTATCTTATCTGAACTAGTATGGGGTAGAGCATGAACTGGCACTTGAAACCTCAGGGTTTCTTGGTTCATTACTAACAACAGGATCACCTTGAGTAAGTCGTCTTGCTCCTTATGCTTCAGTTTTTCTCAATGTAAAGTGAGGATAATAGCTTATTTATAAAGTAAGGTTCTTTATGAATAGCTCCATATAAAATCTAAGTGTCTTTGTCTTAGTATCTCTGGCTCCATTTTCACCATAATATATTTTAGCATTTTATTAATAAAATTAGATATGCACAATTGGAAATTGCATACTAAAAAAATCTGCCTCCTCAAATCCCAAAACCATTGAGACCTTAGTCCTGTAGATCTTTTGGGAGTAATACTGCCACCTGTGAAGAAATGTACAGCTTTTCTATTGTTTCTTGGGGTATTTGAGGTTCCTTTATAATATTGTTGTAAATTGTCTAGTAAATTATAAAATTTCTTCAACCAATTTTGTTTATTATTGGTAATTTCATATAGATGTCAAGGCTAGAACTTGACACATCTACACTAGTTTAATTAATGTAACTTTTATATACTGGTTTAAATGATACCAGGATCCTGAATGGACAAATAGGCAGCTATCTGAGAGTAGCTGCTTGCAATGGGTACTCTTACTATATTTTGCCAATAGATTAGGAAGCATGGAATCTTCTGTCCCTGTGGCTTACCCAGGCACAAAGTGGGCAGATGACTTCTACCCTATTTTTACTACAGATTTCTCCTACTCTGCATTCAAGGCACGTTCATCTATGTAGTCTTTTGTCTCCTGCTTCTTATTTCCACAGATATAAAGGTTGATGTAGAAGTGTTATACATATCTAAACTCTGAGCCATAGTTCAGTTTAGCAAGATTCAATTATTGGTAAACATTGATAAATGTCAGTTTTGCCTCAGACCAATGAGAAGTTTATCATTAATAATCAAAACTTATAGAACAGGGACATAAGAAATATGGTAGTTAATGGAGTATATAATGGCAGGGAAAGCAGACCTACAGAACTATGCTGACTGAAGTTTGGACTGCAAATCCCAGAAACCCCAGGGGACTGGGAACAAAGGAAGAGGATGTGGCAAAACACGAGGGAGCTATGGGTGAGCAGAGCCGGGACTGATTGCTGCTCAGCTGACAAATTCTACAATAGTTATGTTTGTCATTGGGGTGCAAGAGCAGACAATTTTGCGCAAACCTGAAAATTTAAATAGATAAAAATCAAAATAAATGCTTAAAAATTAAACATTGATATCTGTCAATAAGATTTAAAAAAACAGAAAATAAATTTTGCTAAGCCTAGTCATAGTACATACCTAAAGATAGGGATGTCTCTAACAATCTTAGACAAGTTGTTCTTACTTTTTCAGGATATTAACCTTGGTTGCTTCATAATTTTTGGGCCTGTTGTCTGCACCTCTAAAGGTCATGCAATACTATATAAATTCAAGTATTCATTTTAATTTATATTTTGATATATTTGCAAGCAAGGGGTATAGAGGATTGTAGTGAATTTTACCATGGTTTTTTGCAGTTTGGAGGATAACACTTAGGTTTTTGTTCTTTAAAAAAAAAAAAAGCTATGAAAAATTCATTACTCCATTATAGGCATATATCAATTGACAGGGTTGGGGGTTCTCCTCCATCTGAAGTCTTTTTTTTTTTTTTTT
>JAGPOW010003316.1:105510407-105529736 GCA_030014935.1 Caiman crocodilus | reverse complement strand
CCCTGTCACACCGGGTAGGCTGCGAGAGTCTCCAGGCCAGCTAGGACTGTCTCCACACTACAAATTGCTAACTAAACCAAAGGACTTTTATGCCCAGTTTATTAACAAGGCATTTTCTGTCGATACCATCACTGGTTGATTTTTCTCGGTCTGGCAATAGGGGGCGGCGTCACTCCTATCTTCGAGGAGATTATTTAATCATCTTGTATCTCACACTTTGAGTCATCCCTGTGCCTTTCTGTAAACAGTCAGTGTACGTGACCCTCTCGCTTAGGACTGATGGTGCTGCTCCCAGCATGCCACTGTCGCAAACTCCATTTGGTCTTAGCATAACTTGGGGCTAGAGTGGGCAGTCACACTGGCCTTGACTTCACTGCAATCTGCTGGCTGGGAAATTGGCTCTGTGGCAGGACCCAGAGGGTGGTAGTTGATGGAAGTCAATTGTTGTGGTGCACTGTGACCAGTGAGGTCTCTCGGGTCCTAGGGCCCTTACTTTTTAACACCTTCATCAGTGATGTAGACCATGGTGTCAGATTCGGGCTGGCCAAGTTTGCCAACAATACCAAACTCTGGGGTAAAGCATTCACACCTGAGGACAGGAGGGTGATCCAAGCAGATCTTGACAGGCTCATGAAATGTGCAGACGAGAACCTGATGGTGTTTAACACTGAAAAATGCAAGGTTCTCCACCTTGGGAGGGAAAACCTGCAGCATGTTTATAGGCTCAGCAGTGCTATGCTGGTTAGCACTACATATGAAAGGGACTTGGGGTTCATGATTGACAACAGGATGAACATGAGCCTTCAATATGACGTTGCAGCTAGTAAAGTGAGCAGAACGCTGGCTTGCATCCATAGATGCTTCTGAGACAAATCCCGGGACATCGTTCTCCCATTGTACTCGGCCTTGGCGAGGCCGCAGCTGGAGTGCTGCGTCCAGTTTTGGGCTCCGCAATTCAAAAAAGATGTGGAGAAGCTTGAGAGAGTTTAGAGGAGAGCCATGCACGTGAGCAGAGGTCAGGAAAACAGACCTTATGATGGCAGACTGAGGGCTAATGGAGTGCTTTAGCCTGGAAAAGCGCAGGCTCAGGCAATCTGGTGGCCACCTATAAGTTTATTAGGGGTGTTCAACAGGATCTGGGGGAGCACCCAAGGGATGACAAGATCAAATGGTCACAAACTCCTCTGCGACTGTTTCAGGCTAGACATAAGAACTTCTTTACTGTCTGAGCCCCCAAGGTTTGGAATAGACTGCTGCTGAAGGTGGTTCAAGCACCCACTTGGAAGACCTTCAAGACACTTTTGGATGTTTATCTTGCTGGGATCCTGTGATTCCTGCTGACTTCCTGCCCCTGGACAGGGGGCTGGACTCAATGATCCTCTGGGGTCCCTTCTACCCTGAATGTCTATGAAATCTATGTAACCCTTAATAATTAGATTCTGTACCTGGAAAAATTATGATTTTCTAGTTATAGAATCTAATTATTGCACGTTTGCCTTCTGAATTTGTCCCCTGCCCACTGCTATGGCAGGGAAGATAAATCTGCAGGATCAGGTTGTCTTCTGTCCCCTCCTCTTTCTCTTCGTCCCCCCTTACTCCGCTTTACTGTGTGACCAAGCTCTCCCTGAGCACATGGAAGTGAGGGATAAATTTAAAAACACTAGCCTTGAAATAAACATAGCTGTAGTAATTTGTATGTAGGGAAATTGCCATAGGTACCCATAGACTTGTTTCATCTGGAATTGATGCATTTCACCTTTTTCAAAAAAAAAAACCTGATGAAAGTTTTAGTGCAGGTACTTAATAAATGCACTTTTGAGCAACACTTTTGCACAAGATTATAGTACAAACTGTGTGATTATTAGTCCAAAGCCAAAGGGCTTCTGATTTACCATGTAGTTGATTAGGCTGGGTTGTATTTGAGGAAATACTGTACGTTGGTTCTGGATAAGCAGTTAGTTTGTAAATGCCTCTAGTAGTCTGAATCTTTTCCATTTTCTATGGCAGTTATGAGAACTGTTTCTGGGAGGTTTAGGTCTTCTTTTTTTTCTCCTGAATCTCTTCCAATTTTTAACAGATTGTTCACGATTGTTCAATTGTTTTATCAAAGTGTTCAAACATAGCTGTGTCCATCTCTTCTTTTGGAAACAACTGTGATTAAATATTAGGTTCCAAGACAGAACTGGCTTACATAAATATAACAAATTGTGTTTAAAAAAAAATAACACAATTTTTATATATTTTTATATATGTTTATCTTTAGATTTATATATGTGTGTATGTATTCACACCACATTAAGTGTGTCATTTTATAAATCACTGTTTTAATTATATGGTACCTTTTTAAAGGGAAAATTAAGTTTCAGAGCCTTTCATGGTATGTCTGAATAGAAGAGTTCTTTTAATTGTGTTAGTGAAAGGGACTGATAAAATTGTAATGAGTAAATCAACATTCTTAAATCAGGAAGCCTGGATAGCTTGAAACAAGGCTTTAAAGATGTTGGTGAGGAGATCTACCCTGCTGATAAATTTAAAGATAGCAGAGACATTCCAGAAGGTTGGATGGCTTTTAATATTGATGTATTGGTGAATAAATAAATAGGGTCAGAAAATATGAATATAATTAGAGGTTGACTAGTCTGAAATCAGTCCTTAGCAATAACATGAAAAACCTGATTATCATATGGTATTCAGTGAACAGAGAATTAAAAGATGCAACTATAATGCTAGTTGATACAACTTTATGGGGCGGCAGGTCTTTCCACCCTAATTTGGGAGATGGGGTGTCTTTGTGTTTCATTTTTTCTTAATGAGAAAAGTTTTAACTTCAGGTATGCAATATATGTAAAGATCTGCAAGGCATTTTACTTGGTATCCAATTCTGCATTAAAAGGCCCCAGTATTATGTAGTTAAGTCAGGGGTTGGCAACACCTGGCACATGGCATGTGAGGCCATTTTGCTTGGCATGCCACAGTTCTGGGTAGCTGTTGGAGCCTAGGCTGCTCCCAGCAGGGCTTGCAGCATCTCAGATGTCTGTTGGGAGCAGCGCAGGCTCCCAAATGGCAGCAGCTACCCGGAGCTGGGTTTGGCTGCAGCCGGGAGGCTACAAACAGCTGTGCCAGGCTCCACAACTCTGACATCAGCTCCATGCTGGCGGTGACTGTTCATGCACCTTGGGGCAGGCTGTGAGGCAGCACAGCCCTCCCTGAGGTGCATGTACAGTTACCACCAGCACAGCTGTGGAGCCTGGCACAGCTGTTTGCAGCCTGCTTGCTGCAGCTACCCAGAGCCAAGACTGGCAACAAACAGCTGCACTGGGCTCCAGAGCCCAGTCCCCAGTTCTGTGCCAAGAATGGGGGAGAGACCAGGGTTGTGCTGCCTTAGGCCCCTCTGCCACTGCCCACTCAGACATGCAGGTGCATGCGCTGGTATGTAGCTGATGCATGGGCTCCAGAGCCCAGCACAGCTGTTTGCGGCCTCCCAGCTACAGCTGGCCCCAGCTCTGCGTAGCTGCTGCCAGCCTCAGAGTCCGGGCTGGGGGGCACAGGGCAGCAGAGCTGGTAGGGCAGGGACTTTGGATGGGGGTGCAAGGCTGGGGGGCAGAGGCTTTGGATGGGGAACAAGGGGCACATGCAGGGCATCCTGCCATGTATCCCCTGCTCTCATCTTGTTTTTCTGGCATGCCAGCACTCCAGCACCTTCCAAGGTAGGCATTGTGGGGGTTTTCAGCACTCTGACCAAAAAACATTTCCTACCCAAGTTAAGTGCACTAAAATTGGCTGAGCTGAAATCAGCTGTCAATAGGGAATTATAAAATGAAGTGTTTGTGTAGTTTTGTCCTAGACGCATTGTTTGGTACTCCTACCTGTTAACAGGAAAAATAAATTTTACTGCTGCTTATTTATGGATGATGATAAAGATTGGCAGGGTAATGGTATAGATTAATTGACTGGGCCTAATATCTTTATTAATATAGTATAATTAAAGACCAAAGATAGAAGTTTTGCTCTAGAAAAATATGTTATAGTGTACAAACTACAGTTCCTGATATACCACTTTAGGAAAGACTTGTCATACCTGGCTGCATAAACAGAAAAGTGATGAGTTGGGAATTAAGGAAGTGATGTTTTAGGTCTCTATGGTGCATTCTTCATAGGAAAATAGGGTTAGAAAGGACCTCATGAGGTTATCTAGTCCAGCTGCCTGCTGAAGGCAGGAGCATCCCTGATTAAACCATCCCAGCCAAGCATCTGTCTAACCTGCTCTTGAAAATTTCTAGGGATGGAGATTCCACGACTTTAGCCAGTTCTGATGTTTAACCACCCTCATGATCAAAGTTTCTTCAAATCTCCAACCTATATTTCCTCTGCTGCAGTTTGAGGCCTACTCCTGTATCCCATGGTCACAGAGAATAGTCTATCTCCATCTGCTTTATAATCATCCTTCAGGTATTTGAATATTGTTATAAAATCCCCCTTCAGTCTTCTCCAAACTAATTAATCCTAGTTCTTTGGGTCTTCCCTCATAAGTCATGTTTCTCAGGCTTCTAGCTAGTTTTGTTGCTCTCCTTTGGGTTCTTTCTTATCTATCCACATCTGTCCTGAAGTATGAGGCCCAAAACTGGACATCATACTTCAGCTGAGGCCTTACCAGTACTGAAAAGCTTTTTTGGAGTCATGTGCTGGAGTATTTGATCCAGTCCTCGTGTTAACATGTTAACAAGATGTTGACACATTGGAGAAGGTGTAGAAAAGTGCTACAATTGGGTTGGAAAAAAATTATCCAGGTGTCAGTACCTTTTGAAGACAGGCGTAACAAGAACCAGTGGCTGGAAACTGAAACTAAATTGTTCAAATTAAAAATAAAGCCTAAACTACTCTATATCCACAGGTAAGGCTACTTTTCAAGCAGTTGTTTACCAGATCCATAGATTTTTAAATTAAATGTGCTGCCTAAGCAGATATATTATGCCTAGTTCTTTGGAACAACTTGTTTTCAGCTGTATATTATTTATACAGCTTGTTTTCAGCTGAACCTCATTTAGGCTCCTTACAATTTATGCAGAGCCCCTTCCCCTTAAGGAGGAGCCTTAAAAAATGACAGAACCTAGTAAGTGTCAAGGCTTCTAATAATATAGCAGGGACAGCAATTGAGGTGGGTCAGAAGAATTTAACTGCTTGTTCTATGTGTTTAGACAGTTTTTCTGGTTTATAGATGTGGGTTAGACTGCAATGTCCTTCATAATTGAAACACACTGATAAGACGAGTGGTAGATTTTTTTTTTTTTTTTTCCTGCAAAAATGCATTTTGATTATATCAGTTATTGGCTTGAAGACAGGTAGCTTGGTGATATCCCGATGACACAACAGGTCAGAACAAATGTTATAGTGGAGTCTTTGTTCTTAATCCCTGAATTGCTAGATTAATTGGAGCTAGACTTTTAAGGGTTCAAAAGGAATTCACCTGGCATCTGAGGCTATATTAGATTCCCTTTGGAAGAGATGCTCAACTGCTGGGGTTCTAATATAAAGCTCTTTAATAGCAGTCTTCCTGAAAATGAAGCAGACTGGAAGTAAAGAAGATTAGAGCTCTGTTAGGCTTCTGTTTTGAGCTCTTAAAGGAATCTAGAAATATTGTGCTTGTGATAACGGCCCCAGTTTGAATAGCCTAAAAACAAACTAGTGTTTAGTTTATAGGAACATTCAGGTAACTAGTTTATGGGAGTGGGAACTATAAGTATAATCTCTGCTCCACAACAAGCTGAATTGAAATTGTACTAAGACCCTTGCATTCTCCAGTACCTTCATTTAAATGAGATGCTGAAGTTTTTTAAATTAAGTAAATATGAAAACAACTACTATTTCATATGCATCAACTGCTTTAAAGTTGAATTCACTGTTTTCACTTTTTACCTAGAATCAGCTGCCAATAGGTTGGTATTAACTTTGACTATGGAGTTTTGCACTGTCTAAAAGATAGTGATGGATATTGAATGATAACATACAATCCAGGGACAAAGCGCGTTTGAAATAAATGGGAAAAGGCTCTAGAAACTAGATATTTGGCCTAGAGAAGAGAAGACTGAGATGGGATTTGATACGTCTTCAAATAATTAAAAGGCAGTTACAGAGAGGATGGAGAGGGCTTTTCTAGGACTAGGAGCAATGGCCTCAAGCTGCAGCAGAAGAAATTTAAATCGGAGATTATAAGACACTTTCTGCCTATAAGGATAATCAAGCTACCTAGAGAAGTTGTGGAATCTCTATGCTTGAAAACTTTCAAAATTAGGTTAGACACTTGGCTGGGATGGTTTAGTTATGGATGGTCCTGCCTTCAGCAGAGTTTTAACTAGATCACCTTGTGAGGGTGCCTTTCTGCCCTGCTTTCTTATGATCCTATGCTACAGTGTTTAACAGTTAATGTTAATACATTTTGTATTAACATTATGCTACAATGTTTAAATAGTTAATGTTAATACATTTTGTCACTTTTTTTAGGTTTTTGATCTAATGACCCATTTTAATGCATCTTGTTTATACCTCAGAGTTGCTATTTCAGACTGCTTGAATATGTGATAAAATATTGATTGCCTCTTTATTCATGTTTTCAAGGTTTTCTTTTCTGTCTAAGGAATAGAAACATAATTTTAATAGAAGAGTATGGAGTCTAGAGTAGGGGTGTCTAGCATAAATTTGCCAGTAGTCCATCAAACTATTGGAGGTTGGGAGTAATGGCTAGTGGGGTATGACTTGCCACAAAATTCAGGGTTCTTGAACCCCAATGCACATGGGCATTGGTGGCAGGGGAGCAAGCAAGGGTTACACGGGTGCAGCGCTTGCTTGTCCTGTGTCCACAGGACTTGTTCCTCTGCCTGATCCCAGACTGGCCATAGCTGCTGCTGGCCTCTAGATCCAGCCTGGGCTGACCCCTATCACCCAGATCTCGACTGGGTAAGCTGGACATCCCTGTTTTAGAGCATGGTTTATGGAAAGGGCTGGATTTTGTGACCATTGCAACAAGTCCTAGGTTATAAATAGGAAATGTTAGAGTAGTTGTGGGTGACATTTAGAGTTGGGGAAAGAATCAACTCTAACAGTATAAAAATTCTATTAATTTACTAGTAAGAAGGGTTGGAATATCAAATCAATAGAACTTAAAACCTTGTGTCAATATGCTGAATCACATTCCAGCTGACTAGCTAGGCTCCTTAGACTAAATTTTTCAAGTCTCCATACTTAAGCTCCTGAATTCTTAGTATGTGCATCTGAATACAGGAGCCTAACTTTTAACAGAAGCAAAGCATCTGAAATGCCAGGTGACTTATATTCCATATGGGTCCTTATTACTTGTGAAAAAATAAAACTACTTTTATTTAATGGCCACTGTAAATTTGGACATCTAACTTCAGATACCCAGACTTAAAAATAGTACCTTTTGTGTTGCACTATTGTACACCTATTATAAATGTGAGTAAATAGGACTCACTCTCCCCTTCCCCTGCCACCTTTCAGCAGCTATTAAACAGAGTCAATGGCACAGTACAGATTTATGTAGGAATGACCTTTCTTGACTTTTAGTCTGTATTTGAGCTGAGTTTCTCTGCATTGTTCTGACATTAATCTTCCATGTTAAGTGAAAGGGTTCAAGAGGCAAATATTTTTGTGGTATCTCTATTGGACACTCTGTGTAGTTAGAGCTGTTCAACAAGCTTTCTTGCATTTGATGTTCTGAAGGAAAAGCAGATGCAGGTTGAGCTAAAAACTCTAAGAAAGGCTCCATGCAAATGCAGACAGTATTTTTGGATCAAGGGTGTCAAACATACAGCCTTAGGCCTGGACTCTGCCTGCAGAACTGTTCCACAAGCAATATGGTGGGTTGCCAGAATGTAGGGGAGTGTGGCCACTGGGAGTGCATGGTCATAGATGGTAGGTGGACAAGCCACTGCTGTGCATGTACAGCCTCCATTTGCTCCCCTCCCCTGCTGGCACTGGACCCAGACCACTGCAGCTACTGCTGGTTCCACAGATCTGATGGGAGAGGAGACCCTGCAGGCCAGATCATGCCCATGGCCTATGGTGAATTTGACACCCTTGGTTTGGAGGACAGTGAACTAGGAGTGGAGAGGTGATCCAGGAGCTGGTATAAGACAAATGTGAAGTAGAATAGGTGATCTGTTTAGTGACAAAAAACATTCAAGAGAGGGATAGTTATTGCCAATGACAGAGGTTCCCAATCCCTGGGCTGCAGCCCAGTACCAGGTTGTGAAGGGTTGGCTGCTGGTCCTCAGGAGGGATGGCTGCCAGACCAAAAGTCCAGAATTAAAAAGGTTCGACTGCCATTCCGCAGTCTACTGATCATCAGTTTGCTGGTCCACAGTCTAAAAAAAGTGGGAACCCCTGGCCTGTGAAGTGCAGGGAGATGATTGACAGTATTTGTAAGGTTACTGTAATGAGTCATAAAGCCACTGTCTGTATTAAGAGCAAATTTTTGACTGCCCAGTATAGTTACGAATCTGTTTCTATGCCCATCTTCCCAACGTGCTTTGTAAATTCCTTTTGAACGTGAGGATTGTAAGGTCAAAGGAAGTGGTTCAATGAATAATGTTCTTGTCCTTTTTTTTTTGTTTCTGAAAAAGTTCACTTGGGTGCATAGTTCCTGTCTTGTTTCACCAATGTGGTTTCAATGGGGGCTTCTGATGCATTGGATGAGGTGCACGTAACAATGTAGTATATGTGTAGGATCTGTGGATTTTGATAGTTTTGTTGTGAAGTGTGTTTGCTGTTGTATTGGAGATATCTTGATAAGTTTTATATTTGTTGTTAAGGCAGGATTTGGAGCTGTCCCATTTGGAGTCTGTTGATTAGAGAAGTGTGCTTTTGGGCCAGGAGTTGGGGAGTAGGAATACTTTTCTCAAGATCACATCTTTGTATGGACCAAACAATTATCCTGTAATAACCTACTACAATACAAAAAGAAAACTCCCTCCAGTTGTGGCCTCCTAGTTGTTACATACTATTCTGCACTGGAACCTATAAGATCATACTATTTAAGCCTGTAATTGGAAAAAGATCAGACCTTGAGGGAAGTATTCACAACTCCCCCATATGCATTTCAGACAATCCTCAAGGAAGTTTTAGTTGATCTTAAAAAGTATTAAGATGAGTTAGGTAGTTGAGAAGATGGTTTAATTTTTTTTTTACCAGATTCTTTCCTGGTTAAAAAAAAAAAAAAAAAAGAAAGAAAGAAAGAAAACGGGGGAGGGGGAGGGCAGGCAGGGACAAAACAATCCACTCCATTTCCATAGTTTCTAAAGTTCCCTGGCAGAAAATTGGGAAGATAAGAAAACTAGGAATACCAAGTTTTAAGGATCCTTTTGTTTATAAAAGGAGCAGTTTTACCAGTACTTTATGTATATAACATAAAGACGCAAAATGTGTATGAACGTTGCTTTGCTTCACAGATTAGCTTTATAGTTACCAGTTAATAAAGAAAAATACTGAATTGTGAAGTACAAAAAATGTTTTCTGAAATTATACCTGTCAAAGAAAATGCACGTTTTCTCTTTTAGCATTTGGGCACTATTAACCTGGCTATGCATACGTTTTACTAAGTTAAACGTGCCTTTGACTGGCTGTTGCATGGACTCGTGCTCACACCAAAGGAAACCAGTTAAACAGGGGAAGAGTGACCCCTAAATTTTAAGGAATGTAATGGGGTTGAATTTAGTATTTCAGCAAGTGGGGACTTTTCATAATCTGGTGTTGATAGCATGAGTTTAGAGCAAAATATGTTAATTTAATTTTAATTTCTTCATAGGCTGTAAATGATTCTTGCTATCAAAGCGATGACTCGGTCCTCAAGTCCCTTGTAGAGATTGCAGATACTGTTCCAAAATATTTGCGCCCACACCTAGAACCTACCTTACAACTAAGTCTGAAGGTAAATTTGAAAATGTATAAGCTATTAAAACTATAAAATGCCACTTGCTAATAAACTTTTGGTCTAATCATCTGCATTAATCTTCTGGATTGCAGTTGTGTGCTGACACTAGCCTCAGTAACATGCAGCGGCAGTTGGCACTTGAAGTAATAGTGACTCTCTCAGAGACTGCCGCTGCTATGCTGAGAAGACATACTAGCATCGTTGCACAAGCTAGTAAGTAAAATGTTCCTTTTTATTAAATATTTTGCCTCATTTTTACATTTGTTTATTTTAATGCATAATGTGTTAAATAACACAATCTTGTTTTGATTTTTGGTATTGTTAAATGTTTATTTATACCCTGTCCCTAAATTAAGGATTCTCAAAATTCTTTCTAGGAAGACCACATTAAATTTATGACTGCTTGGCCTTTTTGTCTTTCCCATTTGATTGTGGAAATACTAATAACTTGCAATTTCATAATATTCCAGTAGTAACGAGGGAAAATGCTGGGAAAGTAATCCTGGGAAAACATTTTGTGTAGTTTTAGCTGTGATTTGATTGAGCTGAGACTTCCAAAATTGTATACCTGTATTATACTGAAGTCACACATACAAAAGGTAGATACAGTAAATGTGCTGTTAACTGGCATTTTACAAGCCAGTGGGCTTTGTTAACTGGCATGCTGACTTGTAAGAAAGTGAACCCAGAAGTGCCCACTGTGGCATTCTTGGTTTCTCTGAGCCCCCACAGCCTGTGCTGCCGAGCCCCCGTAGCCTGGGGGCATAATAAGCTGTGCGGGACCTGCCTTCCTGTCCTGCAGGGCCAGTGGGAGGGGCAGCAAGACGCCCCAGATGCAGCAGGAGAAGCAGTGGCCCAGGCCGCTCAATTAACCAGCATATTTGTTATCTAGCATCCCCCATGCTACTGTATATAGGTTCCTAAAAAAAGCATCTTGACTCTTCAAAGGTGTGAATAGCTTGTGACTTCTATGAAATTTAGATTTCTCAATCAGCTTTAAATAAATATTCAGTACTTTTAAATACTAATGTTGTATTTGAAAGTCAGGCAACTTTATTTAGGTGCTTATTATATAGGCTTTAGTTTAAATCTGAAATACTAAAATCTAGACTGCAAACTTCAGGGCAGTTACCGTGCCATTTTTCCTATGGAAATTGGAGCACATTTGTAGACGCTAACTATAACACTCAGCTGGACAACACAGCCACAGTACTGTTCTCTGTGTGTGCATACGTATATATACCTGCATTGTCTGTCAGATCTTTTTTGTCAGTGGATAGGGCACTGAGATGAGCAAGTGGTGCTCTCAGAATGATTTCCCTTTATTTTCACTCTGCTGGGGGAACGTACTTCTTGCAAAGTCCCTGGAAGTTCCATAAAGGCAATCTGATATTTCCTGTTTTTGTAGTCTAGACTATTTTATGCTTGCAGCTAATTGATGGCTATCAATCCTTTTCAATAAAGTGAAAAAGAAAGCCAACCTTGTTTTTTTTCCTAACTTAACCTGTGTATCTAAGAGACCAAGTTTCTCTACATAATATGGATTAAAAAGCAGGCCTTTCATAATGGTGGTTTTTGGAATTTTTGTTAAACTACGTTCACTTGACTTGAATGATCTAGAGCATTCTTGGCAACCCTTACTAATGAGGTGCACCACTTTAGACCCAACTGCCACTACAGGCTGCTGATATTCTGTCATCCATGCTCTATGCTGAAGGCTGCTGTCTTGCCACTGTAATGCAGCATCCACTGAAAAATGTGTGGCAGATTTTGTACTATGTAATTTGGCAGCACCCATAAGTGGAGGCTTGCAGTAGAGGCTAATGGCAATCATCTCTGCAGAGAGGAACACTGGAGTGTCAGCAGGGTATCAGACAGCTGTGAATAGAACATGTAACATAGGCCAGATCAGACAGTTGGGTAGCAACAGGGCACTGGCAAGCTGTTAGTAAAACATGGACTGGATCAAATACTTGTAGGCTGGACCCAATCTGGCTCACAGGTCACAAGTTGCTGACCCTTGATCTAGAAGAGTGGTCCCCAACTGGTCAATCCTGATTGATTGGTCGATCGGGGAGCCTCTTTTAGTTGACCCTGGGTTAGGGGAGCCGGGTGCATGCATGCAATAGGTATACCATAGATCTTGGGTTGCTTTTAAAATTCCAAAAGTGATCTCCTACTTAAAAAGGTTGGAGACCACTGATCTAAAACATTCAGTAGGGTCACTTCTCCTTTTTTCAAAGCATACATGAATTTGGGGACCTTGAGCCTTTGTGCCTCTTATCTTGACCAGATTTGAACACTTATCAGCAAAAGCAACCCAGTACTACGTATGTATATTTACCCTTATACGCTTGAAAAGCATCTCTTGGCTGTTATGTTTCTGAAACAGAAAATTTAGGTTCTTCCATAGTGGGTTCTGGCACTTGGACAGCACCAACTTCTTTATTAGTAGACAAGATGTTATCTTGGGCAAATAATGCCTTGAGGATTTTGAAGTTATGGTATAATCTTTTGGTTAATTCAGCCCATATTTAGAGCACTTCTAAATTCACTAATAAGTTGTTGCGTAACAGCAATGGCAGGTATTGTTTTCTGCCACCTCTAGTTGTCCAGGAGTCTGACCTGGATAGTGACCTAGCCCTGTCTGTGCCAGGGGACCATCATGTTCTTTTTGGACCACAATAAGGGTATCAAATTCACTGTTCTTCCTCCCAGGCCGGATCCATGCCTTGAGGCAAGAGGGCAAGCAGCACTGTTGGCATAGCCATTGCTCATTCCTTGCTACTGAACGATGGCTCAGTTAGTCCTCAGCCCCTGATTCAGTGACAGATACTACCCTTTTCTTGCCCTGCCTTGGAATTCCCAGGCCAACTAGGAGCCCTGTGGGCTATGTGTTTGACACCCCTGGACTACAATAATACAGTATACCTGGGTGTGAAATTCTTCATGATTTAAACTCCAACTAGCACATTGAGTTATCACTTCTTTTCTTCAGCACCATAAGTAGGAGTTTACCAAACTTGAGAGAGTGTCTGGTCAGTTTTGTGGGCAAATTCCAGGCCCAGCCACCATTTTTACAGGCTGAGCATGGCAGGGCCCCCCAACAACTCTGGCAAAGGAGGTCTGGTAGTCCTGGCCCTCCCCACAGATTGCCAGATGGCCCAAAAACGCAGCTTAATTACCCTGATTAAGCCTGGGGAAGCCATTAATCCACAAATTATTAAGCATGCATTAATGGCTCCTGTGCTTAATCAGGGTAGTTAAGCCACAGTCTTGGGCCATCCTCAACCAAGGAGGCTGCAAGCAGCTGCACTGGGGTCCTGGGCTGGCTGTGGCAGGCAGCAGGGAAGCTGCAGGCAGCTGCACCATGGTCCACAGAACCCCAGCCTGGATCAGTGCCAGTAATAGGTGTACATGTGCAGTGAAACAGGCCAGAGCTCTGTGGACCTCAGTACAGCTGCTTGTAGCCTCCCAGCTGCCTGCCACAGCCAGCCTGGTCTCAGTGGCCATAAGCAGGGGCCTTCTTAGAGCTCACCCAGTTTTGCATTTTCCATAAACCCCACCAGCAGCAATCTCTAATGACAAGTCTGAAAAATATTGCTAAACTTTTTCAAATAGATACGCTGTCCTTTAACATGGCTTTTTAAATGTCTGTCTTTCAGAAGGATTACAGTGGAATAAAGCTGAGTTCTAGTGAAAAGATTTTTTTTTATTTCTTTCAAAGCAAAATGTTCTAAAGAGTTTCTTCTAAGACCACTTAAAACAAAAGCATAAGTTTCTGTTGTTTCAGTTTTGAAACTGCATAGCATTGTAGTAAACCTAAATAGCTTTCTTATTGGGAACCTACTGGAAGTAACACACTAAAAAATGTTAAGCAATTTATTGATCTTTTTAGTTCCTCAGATGTTAGCAATGATGGTTGACTTGGAAGAAGATGAAGATTGGGCAAATGCAGATGAGCTTGAGGATGATGATTTTGACAGGTAACTGCCAAACCAGCTGTCTTTATGGAAATAAAACATGCAGCATCCCAGTGACCTGTGTGTTTGCAAGGCAGGTCATGCAGTTGTTTGCATCTTTCGTGCTTCCTATCCATCATTCTCCATCACACAACACCCAGAGGCTTTATTTTTATATAGATTAGATTCATACAAGAGAGCTAGCACAAGAGAAAATAGAATCCTTGTGGTATAGATTTGTACCGTAACTAACTGAATATAATATTCAAGTTTTAGAATTAAATACGGTACAAGGAGCGAGTTTGGGAGCAGGATCAGTCTTCCTGAAAGGGCTTCAGTGGAAGTGGTGTTAAGACTTTTTAGCAAGGTGTTTGGAAGCAGTGTGAATGCTGAAGCTAACTCTAATTAAAACGCCTCTTCCCATCCACTCCCAACCCTGGAGTCTATATTTGATTGATCTTTTGTTGGCAAAACAGCGTGGAATTAAAAAGCAGATATATTTAAAGCAAGGGAATTCTGCTCTTCAGTGGTTATTTATTTGAAGTTCCAGGCTTTTTCCATCTCATCCTTTGGAGCTCCTATTGTCAAGTACGAGTTCTTTTAGAATTGTATAAACTTCTAGGACAAATGGTTTTGAACTACAAAACATTACACTTCCCAACAAGTTTGCATAGGTGAGAATGAGGAAGAAAATCTGAAGAGGAAGATTATGAAAAAGTAATCAGGAGAGATGCTGCCCAGGAGTATGCATTAGGGGTTATGATTTGTAGTATGTGTGCCTGATCCTATAGCAATACAAGCCAGCAAAATGACCTTAACTTTAACATTGAATGCTGCTCTTTTATGGCTAAAGAATCATTTGGAGAAAGAACAGTTGCATCTTATGCCTTGAATCAATATCCTTTGACACTGATATAATTGTTGAATCTATTTATAATCTACAGTTTCCAACGATCTAAGTTTGTCTAATAAATATCAAACCAAAGAGAAGCCTATTAAATTGAGGTCTATGCAACTTTCCTGACCTTACTGTGGAATCTGATCTGCTAGTGCAAAAACAGCCATACAAAGGAGCAACTTTCATGCTTATTTTAAAAAAATAATTCTTCATTGTACAAACCTTTCACTCTTTTTCACACTTCTCACTTTTCCATAGTTCTCTGTGGGCCTGCCTCTTTCTTCTATCATCATTCTCCCTCCTCAACCTGAAATTCACCAAGATTTTCCTTATCAGTGGTTAGGTTTAATTTATAATACATCATAGACTTAATTAAATTTCTTACTTTCTTCTTCCTCCTCACAAAATGTGACGGGGCTTCCATTTTTAAGTTGGAGGTATAGGTTTCATTAAGAGTTCTGCCTATTCACTCTAGCTCAGCAGAAAATTGGGCAAAACAGACATGTTTATCCTTCAGGTTCTAAGAAGCCTTTGAGGTGGGTGCTCTTCAGTCAAAGGACAAATTTTCATCCTGAAGCTACAGGTGGGGGAGTGATTTAGCTTGAAGTGCAGTAATAAGACATTTTATGTGGCCACAGCATTCTTCAACTAATGGCTATCTTGGCTTAAACATATGCTTTAGGGATACAGATTTGTTATGAGTAGGAATGCAGTGTTGCTAAAGACTTTTCACAACTTTAAGGCCATATGACTAACCTCCATTGTTTTTTGTAATCAGTTCAGTGGCTTCCAGCACAGTAGTTGGAAAGAAACTGATTCTGACTATTCTGCCTTAATTCATGTGGAATTATTCAGCCTTCCCTTAGTGCAGGGGGTAGCAAAGGACTACCCCCCCAGGAGAAGTCTGCTCAGCCCTCCCAGGGGTGGGTGAGGCCCCGATCTGCCTGCCAGATCACAGTAGGCTGCTCCTGCTACCTGGGGCCAGCAGCAGTACCTATCTTCCTGTCTGCACCGAGCATCTGTCCCAGGTGGCAGGAGCAGCTTCCTGTCATCTGGCAGGCAGATCGGGGACCCGCACATCTCGAAGGAGTCCAGCAGAGCCCCACAGCCCTCCCGGAGGTGTGGGCAAGCCCCCGATCTGCCAGATAACAGGAGGCTGGTTCGCAGCACTGGGGAACTGAGCCCGGTATGGGGAAGCACCTCCTGCCTCCAGGCTCAGCTTCCAGCTCCTCAAAGTGCTGGGGAACTGAGACTGGTAGGAGGAAGCTAAGTGGAACACTAGGTTGCAGTCCACCTCCAGCCACAAGGCCAGCTCCCAGTGGCTCACAGCCACGTGGAACTCAACCCAGTGGTGGAAGGCAGAGCACAGCCTCGGCTCTGCCCACCTCCCGCCACTGGGCTCAGCTCCGTGGGGCTGGCGGAGCCGATCAGAGCACAGCCTGGCAGCAGGAGACAGGCAGAGCCAGTGCTGTGCTCTGATCAGCTTTGCCAGCCCCATGAAGCTTAGCCCAGCAGCAGGTGTGGAAAAGGGCTGTCCTCCCCACCAGGCTGAGCCACATGGGGCTATGGAGCCACTTAAAGTGCAGCCCTGGCTCTCCCCTGCCTCCCACCACCTGGCTGGCTACTTCAGAATTCAAAACTGTTCAAAAGTTTCAAAACATTTGGACTGGCATTGTTTTGTTTCAAGGCTGTTTCAAAGCCCTTTGTTTCATTTCAGTTTTACTGTTTCGAGCTCTAAATGAGTCAAAACAGCATCAAAACAAAACATCCAGTGAAACTTTGCACAGCCCTAGTATTTATGCCTTTTTAGATTCATCTACTTGCCTAAGTCCCTCATGCATAGGGCAAAAATGAGGAAGTAAAACTTGGTACTAAAGGCAGTTTCTGATTGTTGGAACCTTTGCCCTAATCTGAACTAAATATGATTTTTTTTTTTTTTTTTTTTTTTTTAAATTAACTTAGCAATGCAGTTGCTGGTGAAAGTGCATTGGACAGAATGGCATGTGGCCTTGGAGGGAAACTTGTTCTGCCTATGATTAAGGAACATATTATGCAAATGCTCCAGAATCGTAAGTATTTTTATCCCTCAATGTAAGTTATTTTGGATTGGCTATTTAAGCTTTCTGTTTAGCTACTTTACACTGTATTGTAATCTAAAAGTATAACAAGAGAGAAATCCTGTTAGACTGTGTTTATTCTCAGCTCAGGATGGTTTAGAAAAGCATGCGTGTGTGTGTCAAATGTGATAACATTTTGGTCAGTCGTGGAAAGTTAAACGTAGAGGCTCCTTTATTATGTACTGAAATAACTCTACCCTTCCGTCTCCCTCTTGTCCCTGAAGAGCAGGGGTTGAGGGAGCTGCAAGTAGAACTTCACCCTGCTCTAGTGCCTCATGTTAACAAATTCTGGTGAGGGAAGCACAGGGTGCATGTGTCCCCTAGGTGAAACTTAATGTTTTTAAGTACATTTTACTTGGGGCACAGACGGATATAAATTTGAAATGTTTCCTTCTGGAGCATTAATTGCATATCAGGGTAGATTTCTTTTTCTTGTATATTGCAAATTATAATTAGTAATAATTGACTATGACACCTGTCCCCCTTCCTAAGATGACAGGCTGAATACGCATTAGAGACCTGAAACTATGGATAGGTGTAACTTCAATTGCTTTAAAGGGGACCAATAGAGTGGAGGCTGGTTAGATGTGTCCAATTTATGTAATATTTACTTGTGCATATTCCTATAGCTGTATAATTCAGCTAAGTTGCTGTGTCTTTTTTTAATGTTAAATGGAACAGGGTTAATTTTTTTTTAACTAGTCCATTAATAAGTATATAGAGTCATAAAAAATTACAGTTGAAAGGCACCTCAGGCAGTTGTGTATTCTAGTCCAACCCCCTGCTCAAAGCAAGACCATCTCCAATTAGATCATTCCAGCCAGGGCTTTGTCAAGCCAGGCCCTTAAAAATCTCCAAGAACGAAGATTCCACCACCTCCCTAGGTAGCCCCTTCCAGTGCTTCACCACCCTTCTAGCGAAAGAGTTTTTTCTAATATCAAGCCTAAGCTTCCCTTGCTGCAGTTGCAGACCATTGCTCCTTGTTCTTTCATCTGTCACCACTGAAAATTAGTTTAGCTCCAACCTTTCTGGCACCACCCTTCAGGTAGCTGAAGGCTGCTATCAAATCCCGTCTTAGATTTCTCTTCTGTAGACTAAATAACCCCAGTTCTCTCAGCTTCTCCTTATAAGTCATGTCCCTCAGCCCCCTCACCATTTTTGTTGCCCTCTGCTGGGCTGTCTCCAACTTGTCCATATCCTTACAATAGTGACCCCAAAACCGGACGTAGTACTCCAGATGTGGTCTCACCAGTTTCAAGTAGAGAGGAATAATTACTTCCTTCAATCTGTTGGCAATGTTCCTGCTAATGCAGCCCGTTATACAGGACTTTGCACTTGAACTTGAGGTTGCATCCAGATGAGCACACGTTTGTGGTGCCACATACTGCACATTTAGAAGCAGCACAGAGTGGGTTTTGACCCCTGGATACAAAAAAGCAGGGCAGCGCACTTGGGAATAGTGCGTGCCACACAAAACCGGAGCTTGACCACCCAGAGCCATGCTCCAGCTGCCAGCCAAACTGAGTGGCACCCCAGTCAATGTTGGCCCCATCATGTGGCACAGATATTCCCCAGGGACAACTAGCAGCGGCCCAAAGTGTCCTGCTGCTAGTTGTCCCCAGGGAACCAAACATCCATGCTCATGTGGACGCAGCCCGTGAGATTTCTTGTGGCTCAGTCTTTGTCCCAGCCCTACCCTCTAGTGCATGTACTACACCCCCCACCTTGGTGTCATCCATTAATTTATCAGTGGTATCACTTATATCACTGATTTAATGTCTGGCATGCGTGCTAATAGTAATTAAGTAGGAAGGAGGTGGTACAGCCTGAACCTACTGAACTATCTTCTCTTTTCTGTAATGATAGTATATTTGACTTCTGAGCAAATGAAAACTTGGGCTTTTGTAAATGATTACGCTATTGCTGGAGATTAAGGTGGTACTGTATCATCCTTTGTTTGCTGTGATTTAGAGAGAAGACAGTCTAAATACACTGGAGATATGTAAGATGAAGTGATAGGAAATGGATATTCCAGTTTAAAATCTATTCAGAGTATATGGAGGGGGTGGGGAGTGTTGCACCACCGGAGCCTTAATTCCAGTAGGCCCCGGGAGCGAGTCAGATTGGACTCTAGCTTTTTTTCTAGTGGCTGTTATATTGCAGACCGTGTTACAGCAGTCAGAGATCGATTACCAAAGGAAGGGAGAGGATTCCAGGGGTCTCAGGATTCTGCTTCAGCTCTTCACTATGGATTTAGCGAACAAGCTTTTGGCAGGGACCCTGTGTCCGACCTCTCAATGATCACAGGCCGCAGACCGCGAGGCGGAGAGCTCTGCCCACTTCACCTATGGGCGGGGTTTTATACCTAGAGTTAGCCTATGAAATTCTTTGTTTTTGTTCTATTCCTTT
>JAGPOW010003316.1:105497264-105510307 GCA_030014935.1 Caiman crocodilus | reverse complement strand
AACTGGCCTCAGGCACTACTACAAGGGGTTTGGTTTCACTAGGAGGGTTTGGCTTGTTAGGTGGTGTCATGGATCACCGTCCACAATGCAGTTTGCACAGGGAGGATCCTGTTTTGCTACCCTCCTAGTTCTGTCCTAGCATAGGAAAAGACATTTGTGGATAACAGCTCAGCTGTAACACAGTATGCAGAATTTGCATATTCTCCCACTCTAAAGGAAGGATGTTAAAAAAAAAAAAAAATGTATCAAGCTTACTGGGCGTTTTTTGTTTGTTTTTTTCTTTAAAGCAAGCCTGAGTTTACTCTTCCAAAAGTATATTTTACTTGAGGTTTTCACCTTCTTAAATTTGGCAGAGATTATCAGATTTTTTAAAATTTATGATGTTGGATTAAAATATGTGATGATCTTTTAACTGAATATTCGTTGTTTTCTAACTTAGGGTTTTTTTTCTTTTTAACAAAAATGCAGTTCCAGGCCTTTAGCCCTGGAGGCGTAACATGACTAGTTCAGGGTGTTTCAGTTCCTTAATCTAGCAGAGAAAAGGACTGCATGTGGGTAGGAAAGTGTTCAAAGGAATCCTGGGTTAAGTATCTGATCCTATGTTCTGGTTTCTCACTGGTTGCTTAAGTGAGTCTGTTTTCTCCCTCATTGCTTTCTAAAAGGAGTAATGCCTTGTTCTCTCATCTTTTCTAGCTGATTGGAAATATAGGCATGCTGGCTTGATGGCTTTGTCAGCCATTGGCGAAGGCTGCCATCAACAGATGGAGGGAATTCTAAATGAGATAGTTAATTTTGTTTTGCTTTTCCTCCAGGATCCTGTAAGTATAATACAATTGATTCATAGTTTCATAGTGCTTAGGGTCAGAAGGGACCAGCAGATAGTTTGATCCAACCAACCCCCTGCCCTGGGCAGGAACGAGTGCTGGGGTCATAACACCCCAGTCAAATATCTATCCAGCCTCCTCTTGAAGACCCCCCACCTCTCTTGGGAGTCTATTCCAGAGCCTGGCTAATGGTAAAGTAATGCCTCCTGATGTCCAGCCTGAACCTTCTCTCTAACAATTTGTGGCCATTATTCCTAGTAACCCCTGGTGGTACCCAGGGGAACAGAGCCTTCCCCCAATTCCTGCTGGTCCGTCCCCCCCGGTGAGTTTGTAAGCAGCCACCAGATCCCCTCTCAGCCTGTTCTTGTGGAGGCTGAATAGGTTCAGGCCCTTTAGCCTCTTTTCATAGGGCCTGACCTGCTGCCCTTTGACCAGGCAAGTGGCCCTTCTCTGGACCCTCTCAATGCTAGTCACATTCCACTTGAAGTGCAGCGCCCAGAACTGGACGCAGTACTCCAACTGAGACCTGACCAACACCGCATAGAAGGGAAGGATCACCTCCCTGGACCTGCTTGTGATGCATCTGTAGATACATGACCAGGTGCAGTTAGCCTTACCGACCACTTCCTCACATTGGCGGCTCGTGTTCATCCTGGAGTCGACAACAACTCCAAGGTTCCTTTCTGCCACTGTGTTGACAAGAAAGGGTGTTCCCCAGGATGTGTTGCTGGTTCCTTCTGCATTGAATTCCATCCTAGTCTCATCTGTCCACCTCTAACCTATTCATCAGAATAGTCTCTTTTACTTGTTCTTCTCTGTATGCTAAGTATTTGAGGGGAATTTTTGTTTCAGCATCCAAGAGTGCGATATGCAGCCTGTAATGCAATTGGACAGATGGCTACTGACTTTGCACCTGGCTTCCAAAAGAAATTCCATGAAAAGGCAAGTAGTCGGCCACCCAACATAACAGCATTTGTCTGTTTGAAAAACTTGTTGTGTTTGTTTGAAACAGAATCTTTCTGTTTCAGGTCATTGCAGCTCTTTTGCAAACCATGGAAGACCAAGGCAACCAACGTGTTCAGGCTCATGCAGCTGCTGCACTCATTAATTTTACTGAAGATTGTCCCAAATCGTTACTTATTCCATATTTGGATAATTTGGTGAAGCATCTTCATTCCACCATGGTGATAAAGTTGCAGGAGGTATGCTTCATGATTTGGATATTTTTGTCAAAATCCATGAACTAATACAGAGTAGAGTTCTTGATTCCTGTAAAACAAACTGGTGTTCAGTGAATATTTAATACCAGCTATTGTATCAAAAATGGAATTATGTTTTATCTGAATTATTATATTCTGCGCAAGGCATGTATCCCATCCAAAAATGTTTTTCAAGAATTGTTTGCAAGGAAATGTCTTTTAAACGTTTTTTGTTTTGTTTTTTTTCCCTCCCTTTCAAGTTGATACAGAAAGGCACTAAGCTGGTTTTGGAACAAGTAGTGACTTCCATTGCATCAGTTGCCGATACAGCAGAAGAGAAGTTTGTTCCTTACTATGATTTGTTTATGCCGTCTCTAAAACACATTGTTGAGAATGCTGTACAGAAGGAACTTAGACTTCTAAGAGGAAAAACTATTGAATGCATCAGCCTGATTGGCCTTGCAGTTGGTAAAGAAAAAGTAAGTTTGAGGCTTGTAAGATTGTGCTATGCAGTTATGAAGATCTAACAGTGTGTTAAATTTTCCTAATTTGATTGACAGAAATTTAAACTAATTGAACAGCAGATGGCAATTTCCTTTTTAATTGCCTGGATGTATACTATTTAAATTGGCTATGCCTCACTACTTTTTGTCTTTCTTTTATTACTATTCTGTATTTCTTTTTCCAAAGTTACCACCTTGTGTTTAAAACTTCTATTTAAAAGGAGTGGGCGGGAGCGTAGGTGGGTGTGTATACTGACTTTAAAAGCTATTCCTTCAGTCTAAATACATATGTTGACATGAGATTTGGCCTACTTGGTACCATACTAATCCATAGTTGTTAAAAAAAAACCAGGTCATTCCACTTTTAATATTGCTGCTTTAAATTTCATATGAAGCTTAGAATTGTTTAAAGCAAGCATGTCAAAACCAAACTTCCCTAAACCTGGATATGGTAGTGCTATTGCATTTTCCAATTTGCTGTAACTTTGGTCTGTTCTGTCATTTTATTTTTCAGTCAAAATAGTGCTAGTGATGCTTATGTCCTTGACGAAGGGGCAGAGATGGGCAATATGAGTCTTTAAACTTTTCATTGGAATAAAATTGTGGGTCATGAGTTCTAAAAAATCTGTAAGTAGGTAGAAGCAGCAGTAAAGTGCAGTCTCTCATTTTTATAGGTATAAGGTGCTTCTGTTTTTTAAGCCTTTGAATTTGACATGCATATTAATAAAACTTCAGTACCATTCAAACATCCTAGCATTTGAGTAATACAAATAGTGACTTTATTGAATTCTGTCCTGAGCCAAAATCCAATTAGGAATGCAGTCTGGGACTGATCCAGGAGGCAGGTTTGTAGTTCCTTAATCCTGCCTCCCCTCTTCTTTCCATGGCTTTTCTTTTTTGCATGTCAGTGTGAAACTGCTGATCACCTTTCCCAGTCAGAGGATAGATTGGTAAAATCACCAGCCTTTCTGTATGACAAACTGCATGTGACAATGTTTAAAACAAACTAGTGTCTGACAGGCTGTTCATTTGTATAGGCATTTTTATGCATATGGGCATTTTATTAGCATTGGGTGAATAATTGTCCATGTGTTATTGTGTAATCTTACTTTGACATGACCCTCAATTGTTTATTCACTAGTGCTTTTGACAGTGTATTCCATGGTAAAATTAAACTGTTCTGGAAAGTTTGAATCCCCAGATCCTTTTTGTGTTTTAACTGATAAATATAATACATTTGTGTTTTTATCCAATAAATAAAACTTAAATTACTTCAGGGATAAGAGCTACAGAAATGCTACCTGTATCTCTTAAGCTACTTTTGCAGAGGAATGCAAATGAGAGACTGTCACATTTATTCTCTTAGAATGTAAGCCTAAGTTAGTATGTCTCAAGAAAAATATGGTATGCTTTTAAGTTGCTACTTTTTTTTAATAACTAGTCATTCAAAGAATGTTCCTGAACTTGAAATAAATGTTATTAGATTTGACATTTAATATATGCATGCCTTTTACTTCTAGTTTATGCAGGATGCATCAGATGTGATGCAGCTCTTGTTGAAAACACAGACAGATTTTAGTGATCTGGAAGATGATGACCCTCAGGTATGTCAGAAGATGCTCGCTTTTTTAACTTCTGCTTTTGTTGTTGCCTAGCATTGCAAGTGTGTCTTGCTTTGGTTCAATGGTTTTTTGTAAATGTATTGTATTGTATTGTATTGTATAGTATTGTATTGTATTGTATAAATAAAACTAGTTCTTAAATCCTTACCTTCCCCCAGTTGACCCTGTTCTGCATCTCTTTACCTTTCCATTGCTCTCTTTAATCTCCCTGTCCTCTAGTTCTTCATCCTCAGGAAAAAAACTGAAGTATTTTTTTGTAGTATCTTAAAGAAGAAAAAGTTCCACTCTTGATCCCACTTGCATTTCCACCTTTTCCATCTCCTTTCTCCTTCTTAAGATCATGGTATTTTCTGTTTTATAATTAACGTCCTAGAGTTCTTATTCTCCAGTTCTGTCCTAGATACACTCCAGGCCAGCTTGGATGATGCAGGCCTCTGACAGTCAGTTTTTAGTGCAAGTGAAATTGCTTTTGTCAAAGCCTCTGAGCTGCCTCAAAATCAGTCCCCGTTTTCCTCATCTCTATCACCTATAATGCAGTCTCACTCTTGAAAATTGTGATCTCTTGGGTTTCAGGTCGTTATTGATTCTTATTTCTTTAGCCAGTCATTTTAGCATGTTCTTCAAAGGATTCTGACCGTTTTTGTGGGGATTCAGTAGACCTTCCTCTGTTTTTTTGTTTTTCTTCAATTTCTGTATCCTGCATTTTGCTAATCTAATCTTCAAACAAAGTCAAGGAGTATATTTATGCTGATGACCTGCAGACCTCTTTTGTTACACCAAACATCTCCTGTCCAGACTGAAATCTAGGAATGTGTAGCAATGAGTTCTGTACCTTCTTCCTTGGTCTTAACACACCATTGTTATTCAGTCCCTCAAACTCATGAGCTAGGCCGTGTCTTAAACTCAGACCTCTAAATCTTTGGCAGTCTATAGTATAATCTTTCTTATTTCTTTAATTGTGAAATTAAACCCCTTGGCCCAAGTTCTTGTCCTTCTGTATCCACATTACTGCAACGTCTTCCTTGACTTTGATAGTTGTAATATCAATGTGGTGGGGGAAGAGGCAGACACTGGGGAGAGACGGAGAGTGGTGGGGAGAGGCAGGGAGTTGGCAGAGCTAGAGGCAGACACTGGGGGGAGTAGAGGCTACAGGTGCTAGATGGGGCAGGAAGACTGCAGAGGGAAGAATTGAGGGCGGCAGGGCAAGAGAGGACTGTTTGCCCCTGCCACTTCTTTCCTTTCTATAGCAGTGTCGGGGAACAAATTCAAGACAACCTTCTGATACAATTTTCCAGGTACAAAATCTAACAAATTTACATATTTTACATGTATAGAATCTAATAATTCTATAATTACATGTATAGAATCCATAATTAAGCATGGACTTAAAGGGAAATTAAATCTTGAGAGTTCATTGGGTGGCATAATCAGTATCTATGCTAAAGTTCTTAAGGCCAAAAGGCAGAGATCTAAAATAATTGTTCACCAGGCTTTTTTCAACCTTTTATTGACAAAGAGGTTTTTAATCATTGAGAACTGTTCTCAAGATTCAATTTTCCTTTAAGTCCGTGCTTCTAGAAAAAAAACCTGCAAGAATAACCTACAGTTTTCAGTTTCAAAGTTGCTAAATCTAGCAAGGACTATCATGTGCTGCTTCTATGGTGAAATAAGGTAGTTGCAGAGCTTCAAAGCACAATTACACTTCATAACTTTCAGTAGTCTTCATTCAGCTTTTTTTTTTTTATAGAACAGGTCAGGTCTAAAATGTGACAGAATCATAAGACTGAATTCTGCTTACTAGTGCTGTGTCGTCTGGTATCAGGAAAGTACAGAAATTGTAAATGTCTATCTTTTGTATCTATTTTCATTCAATTTTTTGAAGTTGAGCTCTTATTACTGTTTGGATTTTAAAAAAATAGTTGATGTACCTAATAGTTTGGAGGACTTTTTCACATATGTGGATCTGTTCTGTCAAGCAGTTCCGGGCAAACCCTGTGAAAATTATTTTCAACAGAATAAAAACAGACTTCAGTTTCCAGATATTAACAATCAAGAATTAGGATTCAAGTTCCTTAGTCTGCTTGCTTGTATTTGCCAGGCTAGCTTGTGCTTATAAACACAAACTGTATTACCTCAGAAGCCCACCTTTATCAAAAATCATTTGTAGTTGAATTGGAAAGGAGTGATATTACAAACAAACCAGGGGGCAAAATAGTAAATATGCATGGCATGGAATTTGCATAACTTTCTGTTTAATGAGATAAAGGGTGAAATTTTCAACACAAGACACAAATTTCTTTACAAGAATGTTGTATCAGTTACTGAAGGAAACTTCTCTACTTTTGCTTTGTGTCTGTCAGTACCACATGTAAATTGCTTCTTACTTGTCAGTGATGGTTTAAAAGGTATTAATGTTTCTAATTTGAAGGGGAAGCCAAAGATTTGATTAGTTCAGGTTATTTCAGTTGGGTGAGGTGGGGCATAAAATAGTATTGGTTTTGGAAGGAATTGGAGTCCTTTGCAATCCTGTCCATTTACAAAAATATGGATGGTATCCTATTTCCCTCACCACAGCAGGATATGAACACAAAGCAATATTTCTGCCCACAGTTGAAAATTCCTCTTTCAATCAATCTTGGCCTGAAAGCTCTTAGACTTTCTGAGGACTGTGGTTTTTTTAGTGTTTGCTCTGTTTTTTTCCTTGGCTTTCTTTTCGGCTTTCTGTTGGCTTCTGTGGCCTCTTGCATCTGTGTGACCAAAATAATAGCTGGTGAAACCTACAAGTTTATTTTCTGAACAGTGAGATGCCTGGTTTCAGGGGGAAGGCCACTACTGTTGTGACTTCACATACAAGTAATTTTACAGAACACTTTCAAATGAAGGGTGGCAGCTAGTCATAATTTGTAAAAGTACTTTTGGCTTTTTCCATCAATAAATTTGAAAGTATGCAACCTTTTCCTTTTATAGCTCAAGGTGTTTGATTCATAAGGGTAATTAAATTCTATACATTTGAGAACCTTTAAAATCCTTTTTGTTGTGGTGAATGAGAAATTGCTGCTCTGCAAAAAAAACCCAAAAAAACAAAACAGTGAACCATCCCTTAATTCATTTAATATTTCATAAAGTTCAGTAAATCACCCTAACTTTACAAATTACATATTCCTATTTGAAGGAAACTAGGGGCTTGAGGGGTTGTACTTCAGAAATATCACCTTTACTAGAGCCACCATATTTGGAACTTATAAGGGTAAGAAACAGCATTTTGCTAATATCATCATGTGAGTGAACACAGACAGATATAAGTGCTAATAGTAGCCATGCTTTGAAAAAACAGCCTGCAGGTAGAATCAGATTTTCTTTGTGTTGAACACTTTTTCAGCCCAACAGGCTAATAACCAGGATTAGTGTTATTATGTAATGCAGAGTATAATAGTTCATTTTGTTCCCTCTTGTTCTAATACATGTTGAAAGGTAAAAACTCTGCCTTCATTTTATAGATATCATATATGATCTCTGCGTGGGCTAGAATGTGCAAGATTCTGGGTAAAGAATTTCAGCAGTACCTTCCTGTTGTCATGGGGCCTTTAATGAAGACTGCATCAATTAAACCTGAAGTAGCTCTTCTAGACAGTAAGTTTCAACTAGTGCCTTTTGGGGGGAGGGACAGAACTATTTAGAAGTCCTGCAACAACTAATTTTAATTTTTTCTTTCCACACCAGCACAAGATATGGAAAATATGAGTGATGATGATGGTTGGGAATTTGTTAATTTAGGAGATCAACAAAGTTTTGGAATTAAAACTGCAGGCCTTGAAGAAAAAGCTACTGCATGCCAGATGCTGGTGAGTATTAGAGAAATTCTAGTCAGCTACATGTACCATCTTCCTGTAGAATTAAAATAGTAATTGTCTACTGTCAGACATGATGTTCCGAATAAAATCTGCACAAACTGTACTGGTAGTGGGTTGTTTTGGGTGTTTTGTTCGTTTGGGGTTTTTTTGGAGGGGTTACTTTTTGCCAAGGTGAGGATGGGGGGGCTAAACCATTCGTTGGTTTATCTTACTGATAAGAATCTAGTATAAAGTGCTTGGTGGGGGGGTGGTCCTTGTTTGTATTCATACTGCTGCAGCTGAGTTTCAGAATTCTTCAGGGGATTGTTCATGTAGACTTTTCTTTACTGTATTTTTTTTTAACCCTGTGCAATAGATTTCTAAAAAAGTAAATTCATTTTGGTCTTAAGTTTTGCTAGAAGTGACCTTTAGAGTGTCCTTTTCAGATGGTTCTAAGTAAAAGTAACCTTAAAAAAAATAAATAAAGCTTTAAATATTTTAGGCTAAACTTGCAAAAGAATTTAGTAGATGGCAGAACAGGCTTTTAAATTGGTGCATACTTTCCAGTTACTACAGTTAAGAAGCAAGTACATCCACCATCATATCTGCACCAGTAAACTCTCACCACATCAGTTTCTTACCAATCATTTCATAATCTAAAAATCTTAGTGGTAGTTTTGCCAAAAGTGATGATGATAATAATTAGTACCTTTTTTGTATTTCAGGTTTGCTATGCTAAGGAATTAAAGGAAGGATTTGTGGAGTATACAGAACAAGTAGTAAAACTCATGGTTCCTTTGTTGAAGTTCTATTTCCATGATGATATCCTGTCAATTAACTTAAATGTGTATTTGCAGTTTTAAAAACCTTCAAAAACCATGCTGACTTCTTCCTATGAATTTGAAACAGTTGTTTTACAGTGTTTGATTTTTTTATTTTTTTTTTTAACACTATTTCTGATTTAATAGAGAGCTTTTTTCAGCATTTCATAGATTTCATATACATTTAGGGGCTGGAAGGTATCTCATGAGCTCATCGGGTCCAGCCCCTGCACCATAGGCAGGAAGTCAGCTGGGATTCCTGAATCATGGATTCAGGCTTGTTAAACGTACCTTCAAACAAGGCTTTCAGTACATCAGCTCAGCAATAATTGTTACTCTTAAAAGAACAGCAAAGTTGTCCTTTGGGTATGGGCATAGAATCATAGAAATTAAGGGTTGGAAGGGTCCTCAGGAAGTCATCTAGTCCAACCCCCTGCTCAAAGCAGGACCACCCCAACTAGATCATCCCAGCCACAGCTTTGTCTAGCCGGGTCTTGAAAACCTCTAAGGATGGAGATTGCACCACCTATCTGGGTAACCTGTGTTTTTACTACCCGCCCTCCTGGGTGAGAAAATTCTTCCTAATATCTAACCTAAACTTCCTTTGCTGCAACTTGAGACCATTGCTTCTTGTTGCATCATCTGTCACCACTGAATAGTCTAGCTCCATCCTCTTTTGAACCCCCTTCAGGTATTTGAAGGCTGTTATTAAATCCTCCCCTCCCCCCCCAGTCTTCTCTTCTCTAGACTAAGCCTTGTTCCCTCTGCCCCACCTCACAAGTCACGTGCCCTGGTCCTTCACCATTTTTGTTGCCCTCCACTATGCTCTGTCCAATTGGTCCACACCCTTTCTGTAGTGGGAGGCCCAAAACTGAATACAGTACTCCAGATGTGGCTTCACCAGGGCTGAATAGGGGGGAAGAATCACTTCCCTCAATCTGCTGGCAATAATCCTACCAATGTAGCCCAATATGCTGTTAGTCTTCTTGGCAACAAAGGTATGCTGCTGTCTCGAGTTCGGCTTACTGTCCACTATAACCCCCAGGTTCTTGTCTGCAGAGCTGCTGCCTAGCCAGTGAGCCCTCAGCCTGGCATGTTGGTGATTCTTATGCTTTACCTGTGCAATATTAGGAAGTTATGCAACATATAATTTGCCCAGTGAAGATAATAGTTTGAACTGACAGTGTTTTAGTGTCCAGCTGTCATCAGCTAGAAAATAGTTATCGTATGGTTGTGGAGCATCATCAAGATGTAAATAAGGTAAAAGAATGTCCAAAAAGTACTGCTTTGTTAGCTTTTTATTCATTTTAGTTTGACAGCTTTCACAGTTTCCCTACTTAATGTAGATGCAATTACCTCAAAGGTTTATTCAGATTGCACAGTCAAAGTAATATTTTGTCTGTTAAATATAAATTTAACACATTTACTGAAGTTCTGCTTTCTGCTACTTGTAATGTCTACTTTGCCATATACTCTACCCAGTTGACTCCAGGGCTACAACCACAGCAGGGGTTCTTAATATTTCACAGAGCTCACATGGGGGTTTTTTGGAAAATACAGCTTGATAGTCAAAGACATCTCAGACATTTAATTTAATTTTATCTTTTAAAAATCTGCCAAAATTGTAAAAGTTGCAGTATGAGGCAACAAGTCATGCAAATTCATGAATTGCTTTTTTTTACTGTTAAATTATAAATAGGTTACAACTTTTATATGCCCAATGTTTTGGGGGGTTTTGTATTTAATCTTTGACTTTAATGTGCAGCCAGTTATGCATTGGAGTTGAGGGGACCAATTGTAGTTCAGATTGAAAGTTGGTTGTATGTTGTCTGATGCTTAGGTCAGGTCATAAAAGCTTCATTGTTTTGGTCTCAGTGAACCACTCTTTCCTTAATAAAATAAACGTGTTCGTGTGGCGGCAGCAGAATCGATGCCCTTGCTACTTGAATGTGCTAGAGTTCGTGGGCCAGAATACCTCACGCAGATGTGGCATTTCATGTGTGATGCCCTTATCAAGGCCATTGGGACAGAACCAGATTCCGATGTACTTTCAGAAATAATGCATTCATTTGCAAAGGTAACCTTTTTCTAGATATCATTATCAGTGACAGCTTGTATATTTTTTTTCAGTGTTAATAATGGTATCTAGTAGCTTCAGTAAGCTTAAATAGCAGAAATATTTAGCTACATTTGTCTGATATTTTGACAACAGAATCTGTGCTCTGTTTATAATATTAGATAGATGGTCCTTTGATTAATTATTTTTTAAAAGTTTAGTTTCTTGGATTAGGTCGCATTTTTATTCTCACAATTAAAGTATCAGCCTAAAATGTTGAATATTGAACAAAATTCAGTATTCAATCCACTGCACACCTTCTTATGGTTCTAACATGCTAAATGAAAATTGTCCTTAATTTTAGAATTGAATATAAAATATTTTGAATCTTTATTTCTTTTTCCAGGGGCAAGCTGAAGTAAAATGTTTATGGTTTTAAGCATGGTAGAACTTTATTGCTACTTTATTTGTAATGTGTAGTTTCGAAGGTTTTTTTCACAAATTTTATTCTTCTAGTGCATTGAGGTTATGGGAGATGGATGCCTTAATAATGAACACTTTGAAGAGCTTGGAGGAATATTGAAAGGAAAACTAGAAGAGCACTTTAAAAATCAAGAATTAAGACAGGGTAAGTTAATGTCATCTTCCACCACTAGAATGAGATTTCCAGTGTGGTGTTTTGTTTTGTTTTTTTAAAGCAGAATTTTTTTTGAGAAACAAACAAAATCAACTATTCTTCATTAAAAGACTTAAAAAAGATAGAGAATGAATTGTATCCCATTAGTAATTTGCCTTTGAAATAACCTAATGTTATTTTAAGTCAAAATCACTGTACATTTCTATTTCCAGTCCCTGGATCTCAAAACAATATTCAAGTCCATAGCTTGGCATGACTTTGTGTTACTCAGGCAGTCAGACTAGATAATCGTAATGATTACTCCTGACCTTAAAAAAACAATGAAAAATTTCCAGTACCTCTCTGTTTGTAAAGCAGTCTGTCATTTTTTTCTTGGGGATTAGGAATGCTCATTTATCCTAGACAAGTGGTTCTCAACCTTTTTTAGACCTGAGGCAACCTTCCACATGGTCTGAATTTTAGTAGCGACGGTCTATTTCAAAAACTAACTTATTTCTTAGCATTTACTTTAAGGATTTCACATGGTGGCAAGGCAGGCAGAAGTAGGCAGGGTACCCCTGAGAGCATTGAAGGGAAAGGTGTTCTGCCCTGCCAAGCACCAAAGTATCTGGGGATAGATTGTCAGACCCCTGGGGGAAGCAGTGGTGTATGTAGGAATTGGAAGGGGGTGACAGTGGCCACTGGAGGCACACAGGCTGGTTACAGGCAAAGGCAGTGGGAACCATAGTTTCATAGATGTTAGGGGACCTTACAAATGACTGGGTCCAGTCCTTTTGCACTTGGGCAGGAAGGACTGCTGGAATCAGATGACCCCAGCAAGATGGGCATCAAGTTGCCTTTTGGAGATCACCAGGGTGGGTGATCCCTCTGGGGGGAGCCTGTTCCAAACCTCCGGCACTTGACATTAGGAAAAACTTAACTAGTCTAGTCTGAACTGATCTTCAATCAGTTTGTGCCCATTATTTCTTTTACTCCCCTGGGGACCTTGGTGAATAGATGCTTCCCCGGGCCCTGATGTAGACATGTTACTAACCTGAAGCAGGTTCAACATATTATTCTTTTCCCTCAACCTCATTCAAAAAACGTTGTGTACAAAGTTACAGCTATTCCTGGCTTCTGTACCCCTTTCCTACTTCAGTTTGCAGGGTTTTTCTTTTCTTTAAGAACTACTCCTGTAGCATAGTGTAATAAATTACCGTTCTTTCTTTTTAGTGAAAAGGCAAGATGAAGACTACGATGAGCAAGTTGAAGAGTCGTTGCAAGATGAAGTAAGGTTTGGGGGGGGTTCTGTTCTGTACGTCGTCTGTCTTCCTGTCTTTCAAGATGGCCACTGCCAGGTGAAGCCCTTCTGAGCTCCTGCAGCTCGGGTGCCTTTTCTGCATTCCCCGCACTCCGTGCCACCCTTCTTCCCCCCCCCCCCCCTTTTTCCCCTGGGCTCTGGCAGCTCCGTTTGCCTCTGCCCCTCCCCCACTCCTGCCTGAGTTCTTCCTGTGATTCCTGCTGCCTCCTTCCCCCAGGGTCCCTTACCTTGGTCCCTGCCATCTCCCCCAG
>JAGPOW010003316.1:105473712-105488057 GCA_030014935.1 Caiman crocodilus | reverse complement strand
ATTCTCTCTCTCTCTCACTCTTTCCCCCCCCCCCCCCCGTCTCCCTTCCTGTGACTTATAATGTGCATAGTAGGAATAAAGCAATGATCAAAGTAACTCAATCCTGTTAACAACAGAGCCTGTTAACAAGGAGACCCAAGGTCCACATTTGTGCTAATGCTTTTTTTTCCTAGGAATCAATTTTTCAGTTGTGTGCAGGTAAATCCCACTTGTTCTAGCCCAAGAATTTGGCCCTTTACCCTTGCATATGAAGGAATTAAGAGATACTAATTACAAGTACAACAATAGTGGGAAAGGAGGAAGAGTGGAAATAATGAAGTGATGAGCAGTTCCACATAAGTGGGGGTGGAAGAAATTGGAGGAATCAGTAACTGTAAGAAAGGGACCCACCCTTCATATAAAAGGGATGCATAGGAAAACAACCTCATTATATTGGTCAATGTCACAGTATATTCACTCTGCTTCTGAAAATAACCTTTTTGGGCTGGTGTAGTTGCATACTTAAGTGGTATCAGCTTGGATACTGAATCAAGAATTGTACAACAGCACTCTTCAAACTTAAGTTACTAGGAAATGTCATTTCATCAACTTGCTTTAATTTAGCAATTTTGCATTGTTAATATTAAAGAACTCTAATCAATAATGGTACTTCTGATTTTGTTATCTTTTTCCAACCAGGATGACAGCGATGTTTATATTCTGACTAAAGTATCAGATATTTTGCACTCAATATTCAGTAGCTACAGGGAGAAGGTGCTGCCATGGTTTGAACAGCTGTTACCCCTAATAGTCAACTTAATTGTAAGTATGTTAAATTCTTTTAATTTAAATCTCATGTCAGAGATTATATTGCCTTTTGCAGAGAAGGAGGGTGGGATTTCATGGAAAAAGGCAAAGAATCAATGAGCTTATAATGGAAAGGTTAGGCATGAGAGCTGTAGAACGATGTGGTTTGTGAGCATCTTTCCTCCAATTTATGTTCATTGTTACCTTCAGTAAGTCTGATTTTGTTTGTAGCATTGCAATCAGTGTAGCTAGGCAATTCTAAGGGGATAATTACTGCTTAATATCCCAATGTGTCTATGTCACTATAGCACATAGTATGGGACTTGATAGGTTTGACTACTATAAACATTAGGCTAGATAAAATTACTTATTCATTTGTAGACAAATCATGACCGTTGAAATGAAGATATGTTCTAGAGTAGTCCTAAATCTTGACTTTTTTTTTTTTTTCTTGATCCAGTGTCCACATAGGCCGTGGCCTGACAGACAGTGGGGTTTATGCATTTTTGATGACGTTGTAGAGCACTGCAGTCCCTCCTCATTTAAATATGCTGAATATTTCCTGAGGCCAATGCTACAGTCAGTATGTGACAATAGCCCAGAGGTTAGGCAAGCAGCTGCTTATGGTGTTGGAGTTATGGCACAGTTTGGTGGAGACAGCTACCGTCCTTTTTGCACAGGTGTGTATGTTTATGAATTGTCTTCTATAAATAGTGAATCACAAGACTGATATTACCAGAAATACTAGCTCAGCATTAATAGATGGTTAATGGTGATGGAATAAAATACCAATATTTGTTTTGAGAGTGTTATGACAGCTTAAATTATTTAAGGTGTTCAAATTTATCTTACCGTTTGTCAGTTTGTTTGCAATCCTCATTTTAATTGATAAAAGAATTTATTTTAAGTGGGTTTTTTTATTTGTACTGAGCAAAATATCTGATTTGTATACAACAGTAGCATGTCAGTACATCTCTATAGAGGTAAAAGTAAGCCATTTGCTTTGGAGGGCTATAATAATTTGTATAGAAAAACAGAGGTGTTCAAAAGTAGCTTGTGTTTTCCCCAAGTGGGGAGGTCAGGAATCTTTAAGTCACTGGAGTTGTTTTTCCTCAGAACTTCTGGTATTTCCAAAGCTCTAACTGCATTTTTTGACAAGTTTTTCATTTGCTACATAGTTTACCTTCTGGTCTTTACAACAGAGCCGGTAACATGAATTTAGATTTCTTCAGTGTTCCCCACAGTATGGGGCCTGGTGTTTTTCTACTTTTTTTTAGTGCTTGAGTCACTCTTGCAACAAAACAGTTGAAAATATGGTACTTAAATTAGGTAAACTGCTAATTCATTGGTGTTGCATCAGAAAGCCATGTGGTTGAACAAATGAGAATTGACAACAAATATTTCAGTACACTAGAAAGTTACAACATGATTTTATATTCGTTTTAGTCAAAGGACACAGCTTATCACTGACACTTGCTACAAAAACACATAAAACTGTCTTGTCTCACCTTTTTCTGTCACTTCCAAGTATTGTGAGACTGACAGATCAGACATACCTTATCCCAAGATTCATGTAAATGCAAGTAGGAATTGGAACTGAGGAATCTTCCATCTGTTGACTCTTCTGTGAAGTCCTATGAAATATGAACTTTCATTTCTACCCAGGAGAACTTTTACAATCTTTTCCCCAGTGTCTGATGAAGGGTGTTTGTGCCCGAATGCTTGCAATTAAAGGATTTTTTTGCAAAAATCTTGTTGGTCTAATAAAAGATATCACCTCTACCATGAGACCAGTTTGATGTACCTCCCTGTTTTTGGAACTCTGCCAGAATGTGTTGTATGTTGCCACAAACCAATGATGGAAATATTTATTTAGGAGAGCTTATCTTATACTCTCAACCTGCTACTGTTTTGGATCCTGTCTTTGAAAACTGATCCCTACTGGTGGTTCACTTGTTTCCACTGCAAACAGTTCTTAAGTTTGAGTTGGCCTCTATCATTTATATACTTTAGTTTAATGTACAGCATACATCTAGCATTAGTTACTCTGTGGTGTGCTTAGATACAATTTTAAAATTAAATACACTATAATTTTTTTTAAGATGAAAAACCATACTGTAACTAAATTAAATCTACCCTTATTAAGCTATACTCAACAGTGTTTGGCTTAAGAATGTGATTATCACTGTAGATTTCAGTGTGGGAAGTCTCTGTTTTTAGCCCTTATACTTTCAGTCAGTATCTTCCTGAAGTTCAGTCTAGACTTTGTTCTTATTGTGACTTTTGGAGTTATATGTAGAGGTCTGTCAAATTGTGGGACAGATTATCCACATGGAGCAACTGGTTTTAGTTTGGTTATTTGAGGATCCAAACAGACCAAAGACTGGAATGTGGGAGAGCTTAATAAGTGTTACAGAGGCTAGCGAAAGTAGATTTTTGAGTATTTGAGCAAAGATATAGGATTAAAGGAACAAGGAAATTAGGCTGAAGGAAAACAACTTTTAGTTGACCAGTTATGATGACAGCAGTCTTTAATATAGGAGAAGAACTAAGTTCCAAAGAAAGCCAGAATAATATCATTATCATCATACTGCATTTACTTGAATCCCAAAGGAAGCCCCTCCTCCCCCATTTCAATGCATTCTCCCCTTCCCCGCATCTTGGATTTGGGTATGAGGCAGTGGGAGGACAGGCAGCTGTTCTGCTGGAGCCATTACTCCCCCTGTGCCATGACTTCTCCACACCCTACCCCCCCCATATACCTTCCCATCCTAACCTGCGGCCTTGGGGTGAAGACGGCATAGGAGCAGGCAGCAGGGCCAAACAGTGATAAAGCTGCTTGACTTCCCTCCTGCTACCTGCCTTCCTGCCACTGCTTTCCCTGCTGTAGCAGTTGAAGGGTTGTGGGAAATAAAGCTAAGATGACCCTCTAATGATAATGATAATACAGTAAAAGTTATGTTAACTAGCATCTTACAAGCTGGCAGGCTCAATTAACAAGCATGCTGGCTTGTAAGATCAAGTGAAACCGGAAGTGCCCACCATGGCACTTCCAGTTTCTTCAAGCCCCTACAGGCTGGAGCAAAGCAGCCTGTGCTGCCGAGCGTCCATGGGTTGGGGGCATAACAGGCTGTGCAGGGCCTACAGGAGGGGGTGGCGATGTGGCAGGAGGGCCAGAGGAATGCCCCAGACTGGCAAAAGAAGCAGCAGCCTGGGTCATTCAATTAACTGGCATATTTTATTATCTGGCATCCCCTGGGAACAGGGGATGCCAAATAACAGAGCTTTTACTGTAATTAGATTCTATACATGGAAAATATATAGGAAACTGAAACTTTTCATGTATAAAATCTAATTATTGAGGAGTTGTCTTAAATTTGGGATTCTCTTGCATTTGGGTACATATGGTAAATAGTTGTGCCATAGTGTGGTCCCAAGGAACTGTTCTCCCTTTGCAACATGTTCCTAAATACAAATCTGTTTCTTAAAATCTGCAGCTACAGATTGAAACAGATTCAATGAGAGATGGCTCAATACCCACACACTTCAGTAGAATGTTAAGTTTGGGTCTTAGTAAAAAAAAATATGTAAATATCAATGGCCTAACAACAGCAAATAGTACTGTTGGGTACAGATTACGTATTTAAGTCACTTAAATACAAAACACAAAAAAGTTAAACTTGAACCATTCCAGGGTATAATGGATAAGATATTATCACCAGGAATCCTGGGTTTCTGTTTCAAAAACCCAATTTCTCTGATTTAAAAAAAAAAAAAAACCACACATCCCAAATTCTCTGATTTAAAACACACAATCCACATTTTTCTGCCAAAGACTGACTGGTAGGGGAGACGGGGACTGAGCTGCCCCCTTGCCTCCTGCTGCTTGGGGTCCGGGCCCGCTCCCCCTCTTCCCCACCACAGCAGAGCAGTGGGGGACGAGTAGGCCTGGGCCTGATGTGGAGGATATTGAGCCCAAGGGTGGGGGGAAGCCAGGTTACCAAGGAGGCAGGGGGACAGGAAGAGTGGGTTCAGGGCCAAGGCAGGGGAGGAGGTCTGCTTCTCCCCTCCCCCCCCCACTGCTGTGTCAGCCCTGCAAGCAGCAACAACAGAATGGGAGGGGCAGGCTGCGGCCAGTACCTGTGGCCTCGTTCCCACCTGCAGTATCCTGACCCTCACTCCCCCTCCCCCGCACTTTCACCTCCAAGGAGCAAGGGGGTGGGGTGGGGCCAGTTCTAGTGGCTTTGCCCCTCCCTGCTCCATCATTGCCACCTGCCAAGCAGTGGGGGCAAGGCCAGCAGTGCTGGCCTTGTCCCCCTCCCCCCCAGTTCTGTCCACTCCATTGCCACCACCTCCAGAGGAGAAGGCCAAGGCCCCCAACTTAACCTGGAGGAAACTGCTTTCCCCCACACTGCATGGCTGCCACGTGTGTGCGTGCATGCATACATGCATGTGGCGTCCTCTTGAGTTCCGCTCCCCCCGCCAGCTCCAAGCAGCCCCTTGAAACTCTGCCAGTCTGCAAGGAGAAGCCCACAGTTCCCAGGTTTTTTCTCTTTTAAGGGAGAAAATCTGCCTTTTTCCACAGCAAACAAAAAACCCTCATCCCTTATTGTCTTGATGTGGCTCATCCACTTCAAAATTCAAATTCCTAGAAACTGTGGAAACATGGCTTTGTTACAAGCAAGGTTAGTTAAATTTTTTCCTCTCAAAATCCTCTCTGAGATTAAGATTGCCTTTGCCTCTGGCCTTTTGTGTGAAAAGGGCACTCCTTTCCCCATGGAGTACTATATAAGGATGTGTGCATCAGGCTACCCTTCCTCCCATGCATCCTAGTTGAAGCCAGGCCACTTCCCACCCCTCCCTTTCCACCCCAGGTGGACAGATCATGGTCAGGCTAAATGGACTTACCAGCCAGATCTGGCCCATTTTATAGACCTGGCACTGCCCTTGCCTTCAGGGTGGAAGGGTTGGGCACCACTGAGATGAAAGCTTTGGTATCCTGTCCAAAATTGACACTGTCATTGTGACTATTGCTTCATAGTTTAATGAAATTTTTCAGCAATGGTAAATGTGAACAAACTTCTGAATATCTTTACACAATTCTGAAAATCTGAACACAATTAGTAGTACCTTCAGGTATTTGAAAGAGAGAAATGGGGGAAGAGATTTTTTAATCTAAACCAGTACATTTTTGGTTTTGTACCCAGCTGATTTATAGATTGTAAGGCCGGAAGGGAGCTCGGAAGATCATCGGATTCAGCCCCCTGCACCAAACAGGAAAGTTAACTAGGGGTCAGGTGAACCCAGCAAGGTGACTATCTAGTCTCTTGCAGATTTCCAGGGTAGGTGATTGCACCACCAGTGGAGGGAGCTTATTCAACAGTCTGGACACCTTGACTGTGAAGTTTTTCCTAATGTTGAGCCTGCATCAATCTTCCAGGAGTTTGTGGCCATTATTCCTGGTTTTCCCCTCAGGTGCCCTGGTGAACAGTTGCTTGCCGAGCCTTTGATGTACTCCCTTAGTGTAGCTATTAGTTGCTACCAAGTCCCCCCTCAGCCTTTTCTTCCTCAGGCTGAAGAGTCCCAGGTTCCTTAGCCTTTCCTCATATGGCTTGTGTACCCCCAGGGGTCCACAGACCACAGGTTGAAAACCACTGCTCTAGCAAATTCTTACTTGCTTCACACTTGGCTCTGATTAAAAAGGAGATGGTAGGGAAGCATCTGGTGCACTGGCTTCTCTCAAGTCTGTTGTCCACATAAATGCACTTGTGGGACAAGTCCCATATAGCTTCAGTTGCATTTCTTTTAATAGCACCTGTTAAGGCTGCCTTTTGTCCTGGATCTCCTTGTGCCACCTATTGACAGGCATAAAAAGGCACAGCAGATCTAGCCATCCTCCAGTTCCTTCTTTCCACCAGTGGTAGTGAGAAACCTTGCTGATCAACTTGCTTTGCCTGCTGTTGCTTTCTTGTTTGTCTCGTTTGTGGCAAGGTGTACACTTACTTATTTGTGTGTACCCATTAGAAAAAAAAATTGTTAATGAAACTGGAGGATCATCTGTGGTACCAGAACTATGACCATAGCAACAACAGCTCTTTACTATGCTTGATTGAACCAGTAAAATGTGACTTTCCTAACACTGATTTCTCTCCCTCCCCGCCCAGTTTTGGAAAATTCATAAGAGCAATATTTCAGGAGTATTGGTTGTAGCCATAATGGTCTAATGACATGGGTAGACAAGGTTCTTTGGGTAAATCTGATATCTTAGACCAACTGAAATGGTTGCAAATTTTTTTCTTTGCAAGCTTTCAGGTACAAACATCCTTCAGGGACAGGGAGTGTCTGCAGTTGTTTTGTGTTCTTCCTGGATAAGAGAGAGGCCTTTGAGGATTAGAACTGAGAGATTGGAAAGAGCATACCAAAAATCTATCAAAGACAAAAATACACATACTAGTCAGTGCACATTTCTCACAAGATAACCGCTCTCTCTCTCCCTCTCTCTCTCTCTCTCTCTCTCTCTCTCTCTCTCTCTCTCTCTCTGTCTCTCCAATCCTCAAAGGAATTTACAAAATACCTTTTGCAGATCAGTCCAGGAACTTCACTTCAACCTACTAGATACAAAAGTCATGGACTAAATATAGACACTGGATTTATGGCACATTATAGCCTGCCTACCATCTGATAACCCAGGTAACCGCTCTACAGCTTACCAGCTACATTCTGTCTCCGGGTCACCATTTCTTTCCCCCACTTCTCTCACCTGCCTCTGACCCTCACTAGATTTGCTTGCATTTTCATTGACCTGTATTCTTACATACTGGCTTTTCTCTCCAGAAAGAGCACAAAACAACTTTAGACACTCCCTCTGCCTGAAGAAGGGCGTTTGTACCTGAAAGCTTGCAAAAAAAGAATTTTTCCAGCTATTTTAGTTGGTCTAATAAGATATTGGGTGTATGCAAAGAACATAAGAGCAATATTATACCTTTTTACAGGAGAGGTTTCAGATCACCACAGGTTATCATTAATTTGTAAGGGAATGCTTGGGACTCATGGGTCACGTAGTCTTTTTCACACAGTATGTTGAACTTCATTGTATTCAAGGTAGGGATGATTGAAATAATTCTGGCAAGTAAGCACCTCATGGATTTGAAGATAAGAACCCTTACTCCATCTCAACTTACAGAGCCATTAGTGATGAATGCTTCTATACTTGGTCTAGATGGCTGAGGTTTAATCATACAAAACAATTTTGGCACATGAGGTAGGGACCGTAAATCCCAGTTTAGCCAGGATAGTCCCAGATTTTGAAGGCTAGTCCCAGCCAGTTGGTGAGAATTAAAATGTGTCTCAGAAATGCAGGGATACAGGGTGAAGTCTGGCAGAGAAGTGGAGTGACACAGTGTGTTGGGTAGGCAGGTAGACACCACTGTCTTCCTGCCTGCCCAGTGCACCACACTGCCCCACTCCCGCTTCTGCCTGCTGACTTGGAAGAGCAGGGTGGGGGCAGTAGTGTCCCAGATTTCTATAGGGTCACCCTAAAATGAGGGGTCCAAGAATGGATGCATGTATAAGGGGAAAAAAATACACTGTTCTGCTCTAGAGGGAATTCAAACCCAACATCTTTATCAAATGCTTCCTTATTTCCTGGACACCAGATCTACATGGCTTCATATTTGATTCTGGTCATATGAACTGGCTTGAGTTAAACTCTGACAAGACTTGGATTCAGTGACTATGATAACAGCAGCTTGGCCTGCACAAGTCTAGCGTTCAGACCCGATGAACCTGTCAATACTGCCTCCATGTCATGAGCCCACTTTCCATACAGCTGCTCAGAAGTTAGACAGCCCTACTTTTTAACAAGGTAGTTCTAGCAGACTTGTTTAATCTGGCCTTTCAGAGAGCCTTGGCATATGTTATGTAGTGCTTACACATATTTACTAGGCCTGCATGAAGCTTCATTCCCCGATTTGATTCAGCCTGATTCGGTGGCCAAATCTCCAACTCCAGACCGAATCAGGAGACCCTTTAATCTCTCTGAATCAAATCAGAATTCTCCAAATCCATTCAGAAAGATTTGACAATTTGGACGTAGACGCAGCTTTAAATGTTTTTTTTCTACATACCTCAAGGTAGTAGGCAGCTCATGAATGCTGAGATGGTGGGGTAGATGGAGCACCCCACAGGAGCATGGGGAGGGACGGGGGTCCCCAGCATGCTCAGCAGCAGACCCAGAAGTGAACCAGAAGCACTTCTGGTCTACTTCCGGGTCTGCTGGGGAGCGCTCTGGAGGACCCCGCGCACCCTCTGGCTTGGTGAGTAGTGCCTCCTGGGGGGGGGCCCCCACGTACTCAGTGGTGGACCCAGAAGTGGACTGGAAGTACTTCCGGTCCACTTCTGCGTTCACCACCGAGCACGGGTGGGAGGGGCCCACTCCCATGGCTCGCTACACCTGCCCCAGCATCGCAGTGTTCACAAGCCACGCCTGGTACTTCAAGGTATGTAGAAAAAACATTTAAAGCTGTGTCTGGCCAAATCGCTGGTTCTCTGAATCAGCATCAAATCTTCAGATTCGGATTCAGCTGAACTGAATTAGGGACAGAGATCCGAATCAACAAATTAAATTGTTCTCCCCGATTTGGGCCTAATCGGAGTAGAATACAGCCTGTTTCGCACACCCCTAATATTTATGCATAACACAGCGAACATGAATATAATTGTAAGCATATATTTGAAATTTGTTGTACTGAGTTCAAGAAAAAAAAATTAATCTATTCCCTATTATTACAATTAACGCTCCTGTAAATTGAAGATTATGGAGATTTTTTTTCACTATATTTTTAACTTTCCACGTTCATCTATTTCCCTGTTTCTCTAGAATAATCGATCTTGCCCTTTTTAAATTAAGGTGGAAAGTAAAGCTTTTAAAAAAGATATTGATTATAAAATTACAAATGGCAAAGAGACCTGCCTGGGTGAAACTTCTAACGGTTGCTTTTTTTTATTTAATTTTACCTTTTTTTTTTTTTTTTTTTTTTAACTAATTTCATAGTTGTTAGGGTCAGAAAGAACCTCAGTAGATCATTGAGTCTGTCCCCCTGCCTGGCGCAGGGGGGAGTGCTGGGGTCATATGACCCCAGCTAGATGCTTGTCCAGGCTTCTCTTAAAGACCCCCCGAGGTGAGGGGGAGCACCACCCTCCCTTGGAAACCCATCCAGATTCTGGCAACATTTACCATAAAGAAGTTCTTCCTGATGTTCAGCCTAAATCTGCTCTCTGTCAGTCTATGGCCATTATTACTGGTTATTCCAAGGGGTGCCCTGGTAAACAGAGCATCTCCAATTTCTTGTGTACAGCCCCCTCCCCCCTCCAGTGAATTTGTAAATGGCCACAAGATCCCCTTTCAGCCTTCTCTTGAGGAGGCTGAAGAGATCCAGATCCCTCAGTCTCTCCTCATAGGGCCTTACCTGCAGGCCCCTAACCACACAAGCGGTCTTCCTCTGGACCCTCTCAAGGTTATCGCTCTTGAAGTGTCGCACCCAGAACTAGACGCAGTACTCCAACTGCGGCCTGACCAATGCTGCATAAAGGGAAAGTATCTCCTCTTTGGACCTGTTTATGATGCACCTGCTAATGAATGATAGTGTGCTGTTAGCTTTATTGATTACTCTGTCACATTGATGGCCTATATTCATCTTGGAGTCAACTATGACTCTGAGATCCCTTTTTGCCGCTGTGCTACTGAGAAGATCATCCCGTAGCCTATAGGTATGTTGGTGATTCCTTCTCCCTAGATGCAACATTTTGCACTTATCTTTGTTGAACTGCATCCTATTCTTTTCTGCCCACTTTTCGAACCTGTCTAGGTCTGCCTGGATTTGATCCCTTCCCACTAGTGTGTTTACCCCATAATTTTGTGTCATCTGCAGATTTGGACAGAGTGCTCTCCATGCCCTCATCCAAGTCGGTGAAGACATTGATTAGCACAGGTCCAAGGACTGAGCCTTGGGGGACTGCACTGTCCACAACTTCCCAGTGGAGTTCCCCAAGTTTAATTGTGGTATTAAGTTTCCCACAGGTACTGCAGTTAAAGTAGAATGTATACTTTTGCTAAAAAATGCAACCATTTAACTTGGCTCCCTGTTAATTATTTTATTATGTTGCACAATTACAGAGGCGCTTCCATTGCTGGTGAGAGTTATTCAGTCACCAGATGCCAGAACCAAAGAGAATGTAAATGCAACAGAGAACTGCATTTCAGCAGTAGGAAAGATCATGAAATTCAAGCCTGATTGTGTAAATGTTGAAGAAGTCCTGCCACATTGGTTATCATGGCTTCCACTGCATGAAGACAAAGAAGAAGCTGTTCATACTTTCAATTATCTATGTGACTTAATTGAGAGGTAAGATATGTATTTTATGCATAAAGGAAATGTACTTTTGGTTATGTTTGCATTTATTTTCAATTAAGGACTTTCTCTAGTGTTTCTCATTCCATAGCAAACTGTTCTAAGTCACTTACCTTATTCAAAAAATGTACACGCAGACATTGGGATGAAGTTGTTCCAACAGGACAGTTTTTAAGAAAATTCTAAGAGATCTTTTCATGTGATTACTTAGTACTGTAACAAAGCAACACACACAGACGGCTTTCCTTTCATGTGCAACATTCCTTCCCCTACCCCCAGCCCTCTAAAACACATTCAAGAATAAATTGTTTTTGGTTTCAAGCACTCTGAAGCTTCACAGTAGCTATTGAATAAATAAGTAGATAGTCCAAACAGTCCCATTTTACTGAATGATGTAGTGTCTCTAGTAACAGCATTCTGCAGTGGATGGTACAATTGCTGGAATTCTGATACTACTTAAATAGATTTTTCCCAACATCCCATACAGTCAGTACAGATCTATCTATCTTAGTCAAGGGGAATGTCTCTATAAAACCACCAGAAACCTCAGAAATCTCTTGAAAGCTTTGACCACTACATGATATGTTAGAAAATCTTTCAAAGGCTGCTAAGCAGCTGTGATCTTTACTGCTTAACATAAGGCCAGCAAGACATTTACCATCTATTACTGAATCTCATCTTCTGATGTAATCAAAAACTTGGCAGAATTTTTTCATTCATTTTGTTTCATGTAATCTCTGGACCAAACATACTTGCATTCAAACATGCTGTGATCTGGATCCTTGAGCTGCATGTGGTCTTAAAACAAAAGCCATTTTGTTCTGGTCAGATTATTTACTTTAATTGAAAATAAATAAACTGCACCCTTCCCCCCTTCAAAGACACTAATGCTTTTCTGTAGAAGCCTCAGTTTTTCTAAACTTTTTATTTTTTAAAGGTTTTTATCTTACCTGGGGAATGGAAAAACAAGTCCTAGTGGACCAGGATAATATAAGCATGTTTGCTGATCTACAGTAAGACTAGGGACAGACATTCAAAAAGCCTGAGCTTGAAGTGATTCAATCTTTGCACGTTAGTCTAAGCTAAATTGGTTTGTAACCACACAGACATCCCCTCGGGGCTGAAAAAATGCAAGCACATGCCTGCAATAGCTCAGGCTAGAAGCTGGGGAGCACTATAAAACATTCCTTCCTTTCCCTTCCCCTCTACAGTGCTGAGCTGAGGTGGGGCATGGCCAGGCCCCCACAGGATGCTCAAATTAGGGAGGGGGGGTGTGCTCTTCCCCCCCCCCCAGCAGCCCAGAAGGGAGTTGCTGATGCAATGTTTATCAGCTCATTAAGAAAACAAAGCCTCTCTCCATTAGTTCAAGCTCTTCTTAAACAGCTTTTCCAAGGAAGCAACGGAGGGACATGATTAGCCCCAAAAAACTCTAAACTGACACAGTCCTATCTGCCTTTGTCCTGTTGGCCACAGCACAGATTGTAGCCAGCATGTTGTATGCTAGCTAATGCTAAGAGGTGTCTGTGTAAGGCGGAGGGGAGGGAGTACTCCCTGCTTCAGCAGGGTGTGGTGAGGGGAGGGGGGGAGCAGGAGGAAGCCAGGCAGACCCTGTGCAGTCTATGCCAGAACTGCAGCCAGGGAGCAGCTTTCTGGAGCAAAGAGCCCTACCCTGCTCAGAGAGCATGTTGGGATGCTGGGGGAGTCTGATTTAACTTTAAACCAGGAAGGGGTATGAAACAGATATTGCATAAACTGGTTTAACCCAAATCAGTTAAGTATACTGTGTTCAACCAGGTTTATCTCAAAGCAGTTTCAGCCATTTTCAAACTGGTTTATGTGCGCTGAATTTATGTTCTGTTACAGGTTTAAACCAGTGTGTGTAATATCTGTCCCTAACTCAACTGTCTCCTTGTATGTCCCTATACATACTGTTCTAGAGATGTTGAAAGTAATTTATCCCACACTGGACACATCTACCTGTGCAATTAATGAAAAGCAACAAACTCCAGAGTTTATTGCCATTTGACCGCTTACCCAAGAGTGCAACACACTGAGCCAGGTCAGAGCAGCCCTGTCTGGTAGGGAGCCCAGGGGGCTTCCTGCCCACCTGGTTCTGCCCCCTCTGGCTTAACGTACTGCAGAGGGGCTGGCTGAGGCACAAGGGTGCTTTAGTTTAGAGCTAGCTGGCAGCATGTGTGGGATGGCCAGCCATAAGTACTATGGAGTAAATTTAGTTTACTCCAGCCTATCAGGAGCATACATGTAGACGCGGAGACATTTACTGAGCAGCTAACTTTGTCTACATGAGACATTTACTGCTCAATAGACTCGCCCAGTATGTCTTTGGACCCTTAGTACATGATGCATGTTAGTGAAGAAATTCCTATGGTAGTGGGAAGTGACCTTTTTTTAAAGAGGTGTAACTGACAGTTAACTCTTGTCTTTCTCTTTCTGGTTAGTTTCATGGAGAAGAATGGGATGAGACAAACTAAAGCTTACTTTAAATATTAAGTCTAATAGTATTTAATGTGGACCAATGGTTAACTAGGAAAAAAGTATCAACATGGATACCACCCCATTAGCTGCTTTTTTTCCTCTTATGTATCTCTCTTCCTCTGTACAGTTTCCTTGACCCACTTTGTTATTATAGACTGCTCTATTTTTAAAGGACTTGTTTTGTGGTATATTTCAATCCAAACTAATGAAGACTTCAAAGGAAAAATGATATTGATTGGCTGTTCGTGTGGCTCTGGGGAGCAGGACCTTTTAAGAAATGCAGAGATTTGTCATAATGCTTCCAGTTCATCTTCTTGGACCATCTCATGCTGACTTGGCCCACAGCAGCTCATCAGAACTGCCTTGTGTGGCCCTTCAGCCCAAATAATTTCCCACCCTTGCTTTAGATTAGTATTGTGTATGATGGTTTGGACAGGGATGATCCAAGCCGATCATTCGAGCTGGTCCAAGGTAGTGATCCTCCCCCTTTATGCGGCGCTGGTCAGGCCGCAGATGGAGTACTGTGTCCAGTTCTGGGCGCACTGCACTTCAAGGGGGATGTGGACGGCCTCGAGAGGGTCCAGAGGAGGGCCACTAGATTGATATGTGGGCAGCAAGATAGGCCTTATGAGGAGCGTCTGAGGGACCTGAACC
>JAGPOW010003316.1:105460412-105473612 GCA_030014935.1 Caiman crocodilus | reverse complement strand
AGGACGTGGAACCGGCTTCCTAGGGAAGTTGTTCTTGCTCCTACCTTGGGTGTCTTCAAGAGTAGATTAGATAGGTACTTGGCTGGGATCCTGTGACCCTGGCACTCGTTTCCTGCCAATTGGCGGGGAGTCAGACTAGATGGACTGCTCTAGGCCCCTTCTGACCCTAGGTACTATGATACTATGATCCTAGCTCAGGCAGGGGGTTGGACCTGATGACCTTTGGAGATCCTTTCCAGCCCTACTTCTCTATGATTCTTTGATTCTGTGGTATTGCACAGGGGACAAAACCATGTTTGTGGAATAAAATAAAATATCTCAAGCCAAAACTAATAGATCTGAATTCAGATTACATGGTGGTAAACAGAAGCCCTTCAAGTGTTATAAAGGCCAAATGTACACTGCTGATTTTACATCATGCATCAACCACAACCTTAAGCTTCCTCTTCAGGAGGGAGCAAAAAAAAAAAGAGAAGGGAATGAAGTAGCATTTCCCAGTCACCTCATATTTAACACTGAAAACTGTTACTTTAATTGGGACTGAAAAGCTTCTTATTACTGAAAGAGAGGGTCTCTTGTTTGAAGTTTTGCGAAGGTGAGTAGAGCTTGTAACCGAATACAGTAATATTCTTGCTTAGGTCCAAAAACTTCTTACAACTGACAGATTTGAAGCAGGAAACCCATCTGGATCTGTAGATGAACTTTCAGCTTGGAGAAGTGAAGGCTCAGGGGTGACTTGGTGGCAGCCTGTTAGTATATAGGGGGTATGCATCAGGAACTGGGAGAATATCTGTTCACCAGGGCACACCAAGGGAAGACAAGGTCTATTAGTCAGACTACTAGAAGACCTGTTTTAAACTGGACATCTGTAAAGAAGTTTTTGCTTTCCTAGTCTCTAGAGTCTGGAATAGATTTCCCCCAGAAGCAGTGCAAGCACCTCCTCTGGATACCTTTAAGAAATACTTGGATGCTTATCTTGCTGGGGTGATCTAACCCTAGCTGACTTCCTCCCCCTTGGGCAGGGGGCTGGACCCAATCTCACAAGGTCCCTTCCAGCCCTAATGTCTATGAAATCTATGAAATGTATCAGTATAAAAAATACAAAATAGGTTTGGGGAATCATCTAAACAAAGTACATGACATTTTTTCCATTAACAAAACATAGAATAATTGTTACGTAATGTTCAGCTTTAATTTGCTCATTCTTAATGGGAAAAGATGATTTCCTTCCTTAGACAAGAATATATTGAATCCTTGCTTATTTGAAAATACATATATGTATACAAATATTTTATCTCTAACAGTAACAACACAGTTGTCCTTGGTCCCAACAACTCTAATCTTCCAAGAATATTTGGTATAATTGCGGATGGTGAAATTCATGAAGCTATTAAACATGAAGATCCATGTACCAAACGATTGGCTAATGTTGTTCGCCAAGTGCAGGTAAATGTAAATTTATTCAGGGGAATAACTGTAATGTGTTTTCAGAAGCAACTGAATTGTTAACAGAGTATGAAGACTAGCCCCAAATAAAAAAATAAAAAAAAATCAATCAAAGGACAACCTCTATTCAACTATCACGGCAATCCAGTTTAAACTGGATTTCATTGTATTAAACAATTTGGAAAAATCCTGCATAAATCATTTACTGGAGCATCATTTTTATTAAGTATTTGCAGCTGAAAGGTTTACTACAGGGGGTCCCAAACTGTGGTAAACATACCCCTAGGGGTGCACGAAACAATTCTGGAGGGATACTCAGGAGAAATTGTATAATGGCAGATCTAATTTTCATTATATTGGCATTTAAGGGGTTAAAATATAAAACATGCTGGTAGTAATACACAGGTAGCTGGTAAATCTGGAAGGGGGTACACAGGAACCTCTGTATTACTCTAAGTATCCATATACACAAGCTGAAGTGTAGCCTTTTCTTGTACCTTTCAGATGAATTCAGCTACACATTTTTGGATTTTTAAAAATGTTAATGTTCACCTTGGATTTAATGCAAAAAAGGTATTGGTACCCAGCCACTGGGCTGCTTTGTAGCAGTATACCACATAGAGACCCAGGCACAAAACTTAAGGAACAAATGCAAGGTACAAAATGAAGACAAAGCAGAACATCATTGTGCCATTACACAAATTCATGATGCACTTGTATCTTGAATATTGTGTACAATTCTGGCTTCTGCATCTCAAAAAGGATGTAATAGAATTAGAAAGGATACAGAGAAGAACAGCCAAAATGATTAGGAGTTTATTCCATAAACTATAAATTATGTGTGTAAAGAGGCCTTGCATTGGGCAGCATTGATTACAGTTCTTCAAAGCCTTTTTTTCCATAATTCTGAAAGTAGAACACTGCTTTCACTTAAAAACAAATAACACAAATTTTTAGGAAGACTTGAGCTTTTTACTAATTTCATTACTTTTCCTTTACAGTACCTTCTGCCTTTATTCTAACATTTTAATGTCTTATGCCTGCTATAAATGCATAATAAATGTTTTATCTCTAAAATAAAATGGATGAAGTTGCCACCTGCCTATGGAAGCTGGAGAAAAGTAAAGAATAATAAGAAAGAGAGAAACTTCAGCTGCTTGAGGCAACAAATGTGAACTGTTTCCATGTTATCTAGCTATTTTGACATAAAGATGAAAAATTCTTACCTGCAAATACTGAGCTTTCCACTGTCAAAGTGCTAATATAGAATGCCTGATCATACCAAAAGTAATTAAATGCTTTCATGCATTAAATTGTCATTTTTTTATAAATTACTGTGAATCTTGGTGTGCACTACCTTTACACTTACTTTTGCCCTGTTCTTCAGGAAGTGATGTAAAATGACTTAAGGTTTTCAGTGTCATCTGACAAAATATATCAGATTTAGGACCACAAACTTTTGTGGTTTTAAATGCATTTAAAATCTCTACATTTGCTTTTGCAACAGTTGAGATTTAAGCCTATAATCTGGAAGACACTTTTTGTTTTATAGTCTATTTCTGGGGCAAACTGTCCCCTGCTCCCAGGTTTCTGATGACAGTAGTGATGCATAAACATATTTTTCATTTGTTTATTATTGCTCTATTATGAAAGGTGTAATACCTTCAAAATGTTGTAGATTCATTAAAAGTAACTTCACTGTAGTTGGAAAAAACAAAAATAGCACACAATACAACAGTATGAAAGGTGAGAAAATGGCTAGGGATATCCCTCCACTTAATAAAAAGGGAAAAAAAGTACCCTGTAGTTCTGTTTGCAGGAGCGTGAGTGAATGGTCAAACTGTAGTTAACTGCAGAATAAAGAATGGAGTCTAGCTTGCTTTGACTTGATTCCTTTTTGGTTCTAGGAAGTCTCTAGGAGGTTCAGACCCAGGTACTAAGGTCTTGTCTGTACTGCTTTCGGAACAAAACAAAACGAACATTAGTGTGTTTTGTCAGTACACGTTTGTATAGCCAACAACTTATACTTAGAAATAAGTTGAACAGACTATAACTCAATGAGCATTGAACACTGCAAAATTAGGTCCTGAATATAACTCTTTTCCAGCCTTTATTAATTAAAGAAATCTTTTTTTTTTTTTTTTTTTTTTTCCTATAGACCTCTGGAGGATTGTGGACTGAATGCATATCACAGCTAAATGCAGACCAACAGGCAGCCATACAGGAGCTCCTGAATTCTGCTTGAAGGGCCTTAATTATCATCTGCGAGAAAATAACTCCAAATAAACGTTTACCCTATTGTTTAGGTTTCTTTGTTTTCTTTTTTGAGCAAAAGAGAACTGTAGTGTATGTAGGCCATTTTTCTACAACCTACAGGCAGTGGCAGCAGGAAGAAGCACTCTTTCAGAATGGTGTTTAAATCAGTTTCTTTCCCACAACACTGAAGAAGCTCCCTGTAAAACCCTACAATAGCACTGAAGAGTATTTTTCTAACGGTATAAGCCATCCATATGATGGTGAAAGGGAAACAAGTTGAATTTTCTCATTAGACTTCATGGATTAAGAAACAGCTTTAAGACCTGTTATTCAGCAGTAGATGTACATTATCACAGATGAAAACATTTCTATACATCTAGTGTTAACTGCATTAATTGGAGTGTGAGGTTTGTTTTTTTTTTGTAGGGTAGAAAATGCCCTTCTGCCCAGCAAACTAGTAGATCAAAAGATGAAAAATCGAAGATAAAAACATCAAGCATGAAGACCTCATTGATGTCTCTTTCAGTTTCTAAAAAAGGCTTATGTAGTGACTCAATGAGGAAAGCTGTTCAATTTCCAGCTCTTGAATGTGAAGTGTCTTTGGCATGTCTGACATATCTCATTCACTCCTCAATAAATGACGTTGAAATACAATTAGAAGCTTGTGTAAAAGTTCACTGCTGTGTGGTTTTTATTCATTTAATTTGCTCCAGTGAAGAGATGCAAGAACAAACTTTGCCAGTTTAAATTTACGCAGAATTTCCCCTATACAGTATTATCTAGCTCTAACTTTATTTATTCTCGTTTCTTGGATTTTAACCACTTCGCAGTCAAAAGAACTGATAATGCTGTGTAGAAGTCAAACTTAATGACATGCTTCTTGGTATGGAAATCTTGCATATCTTGATCATATATTGTTTAAAGTCGAATGCAATTGCATATCAATAACTTTCTATAAAGTTGGTTAATGCTGTTTGAGGTGCAAATGTACAAAAAAAGTTGGCCAAATGGAACATTTCAATCACTACTATAGTTGTGAAAATATAATTGGTAGCTGATTCTGAACGAAGGAAATGCATGTGTTTTTGGTTTGTCATATTAGCAAAATATTACTTAAAATATTTTGAGATGCGCAACTTTTCTAAATAATCTTATTTAAACCTCTGTGTGAACACTTTGCAGTTTGTATTAACAGTTTTCCAAAGCAATATAAATATGAAACAAATCAGAAATTAACTTAAGAATTAAAGATTTTTCGTTAAGTGGTTTTTGCTGCAGTCTCTTAAAACATAAAGGTATGTGTTAAGGTGAAACAAAGTACATTTTCTTAGTCAAAATAGCTGTCTACTCATTACTCATTTAGGGCCTTGTTACACCTTACACTGTGAGCCACAGAAATGTTGATGAGTGTTTAGTGGTAGCTCAGGTTTGAAGCAGATGCATTTCGGGCCAGGAGGGGCCTGGAGGACACAGAATTTCCCCCCTCATTCCAGGCCCCTCCTGCCCCAGGGTTCTTCCCCCACTGCCTCTCTGAGTTCAGTCATGCTGCATACCCCACCCCACCCACCCCCAGGCATAACTTGTGGCTGGCTGTGCTGTCTGTCCCAGGAGGCAGGCAGGGGAAGAGTTAACCTACCTGCCAGCTACTGCTGCTGTCATGTTGCTGCTGTTCAGGCCCAAAGAGCAGCAGCGGTGGGGACCAGGGGGCAAGTTAACCCTTCCTTGCTAGCTCCCCTGGGACAGATAGCGTGGGCAGCCACAAGTAAATGGGGAGGTGAGTAGTGAGTGGGAATCTGGGGTGCTAGGAAAGTGGGGGAGGACAGTGGCCTTGATCTGGGCCAGAAAAGAAGGGGGTGTAGTTGGGGTGTTTACACTAAAGTGTAACCTAGAGTAACTGTGGCTGCAGCTTTAGTGCAATACAAGTTGGATAATGTAGATCAGCAGAGATCCTGGTTTTCTCTGATTTAAAAATAAAATCCCCAATTTTCAGATTTTAAAGTAACCCAAAATCCATATTTTTCCATGATTGAAATGAAATACTACCATATATAGATAGATAACTAGATGTATATTTGCAGTGTTTCAATTTAATCATGGGAAAATGTGGATTTTGGGTTACTTTTTCTAATCTGAAAATTGGGTTTTGGTTGGTTGGTTGGTTTTAGAGAACCAGGATCCCTGTAGGTCAGAGATGATCCTGCCTTGGGGAGGCATAACTTTGAACTGTGAAACAAGGGCGCCTATATATGAGTGCAGAGGCTGCTCTGGAATTCCAGCATGTTGGGGCAGACTCAACAAAGTCTGCTGGCACATGGCAATTGCTGCATTCCAGCAGTCTCCTGCATCTCGTGTATCAGCATCCCTGCACTTAAAAATGGCACTGGGGGGTGCTTGAACTAAAACTTGTCAAACAAGCTTTAATTCTAGTACCCCTGCCACGTTTTGAGGTGCAGGGACACATACATGAGGTGCAGCAGCACTTTTAATTAGAGTGGCTCTCAGAACTCTAATTAAAGTGCCAGCCTGCCCTCTTCCCTCCTCCTCTCCCCCCAGAGCATATGTAAGTGTCTCAAGTGCTTAAAACTAGTTTCAGGTGTTAGTATGTGAACAATCCATGGGTTAAGAGCAATAGGAGTCGTCCAAAATTACTATGCAACAAGACCCTGAAACAATTTTTATTACTGTGTGTTTAAAACATAGACTTTATAAGCACTCTAAAATTGCTTAATATATAATGCATCAAAGTATAGAATTGTCTTAGAATATTCTAACCCAATTCAGAATTTAAACTCTTGTCTACTGACAAAATGCTGTTTCAGTTCTTAAGCTTTAAGATGCTTTCTTGAAATGCAAATCCATAGTTACACTATGCAGTGTATATAGTTCAGTGCAGATATAATTAGTTTGTCACTAGAGTAATTTTTTCATGACATCCCTATTTTACATAACATTCCTTTTAAGTACAGCTGATTTATTTTGCAGGAGTTTATGTATCCACAATTCTAGAAAATGGCCAATTGCAGAAAAATCTACTATTTTGTCTTAAATACAAATAAGGCTACCAAAATGGATCATCAGATTTTTATGTTAATTTGAGTATTTGGGGCTAATATCTTACTATAAACAATAAGAGCATTTCATACTTTCCTGTGAGACTGCAGGTTTTATGCATTACTTTTATCTTTAGTCCAGATTCTTTTTCTGACAGAGTGCAAAAAACATGATTATAAAAAGTGCTAGTTCTTTTTCTGTACTCAAGTTTTAAAGCAGATCTTGCAAAAGTTAACAAACTTCTTTTTAATCTATAAGAGTTCAGAGCAGATTTTGCACAGTTTTGAGTAGTGGAATTTAAGACACTGCTTTTCCTTTTTCCTCAATGTAGTACAGGAGGCCAGATTTGAGTCAGCAAAAGAGTTTCTTTGTCTTTAAAGGAGCTCCAAGGGCTGCAGCAATGGAAGATGTCATGATTTGTTTTTAGATAGTTGATCACCCATTTAATTTATCTACAAGAACTTATGGACCCTATTGAGTACATGTAACTTAAGTTTGACTACCCTTGCAGAATTTCTTTGGGGGTATGTCACAATTATTTCAGGTCTAATCACATCACGTACTATGAAGAATTAGATTCTGCTCCCAGGTCTTTTTTCATTTTGCTGCTTATTAGGGATGAGTAGGAGACTTAGTGAAAAAGTTTGGTCTGGTTAGCAAGCCCTGGACTCGTATTCACTTGCTCTTAGGATCACAGGAAAGTAGGGCTGGAAGGGGCAGGACCATCCTTGACTAAACCATTGTGCCCATCGCAGTGTCTGTCTATCTTGCTCTTAAATTTCCAACAATAGAAAGTCCACAGTTTCCCTAGGCAGCCTGTTCCAATGCTGCTTCCCCAGGGTCGCACCACCACGATCTAAACATAAAGGACCTCATAACTAGGTTTTACCCAAATACCTTGCTTCAAAAAACAAAACCTTCAGGAGGGTCTTTGTAGCTTTATTGGCAACTGCTGTGTGCTCTGTAAGGGCATTTTCTTCTTTGGTGTACATGAGCTTGCTCTTCATATTTCCACAGACAGTGCACGTGTGCCTCTCTTGGTGTCCTCAGCAGTCTGTAAATAAGTGGAGGGGAAGTGCTTCCTTGAGAGGAAGGATTCTTCATCAATAAAGGGGTGGGGGAAAAAGAATCAACAATCAGAGAAGCAGACTTAACCAGACTTGGAAATGCTAAGTAGGGTCCTGTCAAAGGTAAATAAAAAGAGGCCTTGCATTTGTTAGTCCCTAAAGACATTCTGTAAAGGACACAAAAGCATGCTACCTTAATCCAAAGACTTGCTAGGCTAAATAATGAGCATGTGACTTGAAACTTAATGAAAATCTGTACTCTAGCCATATTTATTTTTATAGAGAGTATAATCACAGGTGGCTAAAGACAAAATTAGGGAGATCAAGGCACAAATTAAAATAGTTCATGTTCCTTGCTAATGTAGCAAGAGCACTATAAACATCAGAATTAAGAGGCAAAATGTGTGTAGGCCCTTTACAGAGTGAAAAAGAAAAGTTAATAATGAACAATGTAGAGAAAGCTGAAGCAAGATTTAAGAATCAAAAAAAAAAAAACCTTCACAACAAAGGTCAACTGAGAGATGACCTAGCACAATTAACGAACAACAAGAGGGTAGGTCCTCAGCATGTGAAAAGAAAACAAGTTAGAAATTTACCTAAATAACTTTAAATCAGAGCCTGATATGATCCGCCCACCAATACTTGAAGAATTGGCTAAAGTGATTGCAGAGCCTGTCTCTGTTGAGATCCTAAATGATTGGAAAAGTGCAAATATAATGCTCAACCAACCCTTAAACACCCATGGAAAAGCAGGAACTAGGAGAAAGGAGGACTCAGAATTGCAAACGGGTCTGTCAGTTCTGATATCTACAAATATACTGGAGCATGGCTATCTGTTCTGCATGTCCACAAGGCACAGGATAAGAGGTAATTGGCTTAAATTGCAAGAATGAGATTTAAGGTATGAAGAACTTTCTAACTACATAAATTTTGGAACATTACCAGTAAAAATTGTCAGATTTTTTTAAATGCGGTTTAATCAAAACAGCTGATTTGGGATAGTTTTAAATGAAGAGTGGTCAACCTGTGGCACAAGTGTCTAAACTAGTACAGGCAGCCTCTGTGAGGCATGACAGATTGGGGAGGGGGATCAGAGTGGCACTTGGAGGGTGGGGGGCTTAATTTGTGGCATGCTTGGTTAAAATTTACCCCCTACCTGTGACTAAGATGATCCTGCCTTAAATGTGGGGGTTGGACTAGATAGCCTCTTTTGAGTTCCCTTCTATCTTTTTTTCTGTGATTCCATGACTGCATTTTTTTATTTTTTTTTATTTTTTTTTGGCATCCTTCCACAGGCAGGCAAAATATAATGGTACAGGTAAAAGATGTATTCCACTGCCCCAGATTTTGCCATCCTCATCTCTTCAAAAACCATCTGGTCTGTTTTCTGTAAGTATGAGCCCAGATCATTTTTATTCTAAAGACCATCATGGCTAGTTATACCTTTTCTTACAGCTTATTGATCTACTTTTGCACACCTTTTTTTATAGACCTTTCTTAAAATGTTTCATCCAGTACCACAGCAAGGGCAGTGCCAACCATATACTGGCACCAGGAACCCTTACATAGGGGAGGATGCCAAATCAAATGGAAGTTATGTTTCATAATGGTTCAGAGGGGGCACTCTGCATGACCTGCACCAAGTGCCAAAATGCCTGGCTGTGGCTTCAATGAGAGGTAACATCCCTGCCAGCCATAAGAACAATAGAGGGAAATCTTTTGAATCTCAGGGAAAAGGGCTTCCACAGTGTTCCCAGTTCCTGCTCCAAGATGTTAGGGGAGTGGTATCCCATCTCAAATTAAGCTCAACACTGGTTGGTTGTTTTTTGCAGCTTCAAGATAATACAGTAATGCTTAGCCACTGTCATGTGGTCTCTGCGGTGAGAGACGTCTGCTTTGCGCCTCTTAACCTGCAGCGTACTTACTTCCATATTGCTATCATGCCCTCTCATGGGAAATATTTCCATCTGGAGTCCTTGAGTTAGGTCTCTTAACTTTAAGTTTCTTTCACTGAGGTCATTTGTGTCGTGGCCTATCTCAGTAGGATCAATGAAGCAGTGTACTTCTTCCCTTCTCCCCCCACCCAACCTTGATAATTTGCTTGTAAAAGAAAAATATTCCAAGCAAGTGTCAAAAAGTCTTCATAGCATCTGTTGTAGGGATTGTGCCTGTCGGTATACATGCAAAAGTCAAATCTGATTCCTGTTCAGAGACTGGAATTCATAAAAGTGACCTTAGAGTCCTCTCTTGAATTCCCTCAAACCTACTTCCTTGAGCTACTTCCTCCAGGATTAATTTCAGTCCCTATTGAATTTTTATCTTGCTGGCCATATCAGTAAGAATTTATCAGTTCTAGGCCACATGGCCTTTGGAGCATCACATATCAGACTATGCCTTAAATGCATGCAATCTTGACACCTGTCTGTCATGTCATCCTTGGACAGAAAACTGATTGTTCCCATGCTGCTTAGATCCTCTCTGAAATGGTGGCCCCATTCCTATCCTTCCAGCTGTTTGATTGCACTTGTGTAGGAACCATTTGTTGACAACCTTCAACTGCAAGGACTATGATCTTTCAAGGAGATGAAACTGTGTTCTAGAACCTAGAGCCGTGCAGAGACAGCATGCTAGGCTTTTTTAAATCGCGCACCCAGGGATGACATGTCAAGGTCATGACAGACAATACCACCACAGCACTTGATATCAACAGAGGGATATAAGATCTGTCATCCTATGCAGGTAAGCAGTCTTAAGAAATTAGTACATCTTCCAAACCTTCAGAACATTAGAGCAGACAACTGCAGTAGATGTGCATCTTTGGATCAGAGTGAAAAATCTCAAAGGCATCCTTCAAATATTTTGCAACTGTTGATAGCCAGAATGTTACCTGTTTTACCTTCTGAATGTCACAAGAGATGCTGGTACTTCTGCTGGAGGAAGGGGGTGGGAGATGGGGCTGAGTTCTGGTTCCCTGTCTGTTTTTTATCATCTTATGCTAAAGAATCCTCCTGGATACCTTCCTATGCTCACCCTCTAATCCTGCGAATACATTTTAAAGTCAAGTTCAGATTCTGCACAGTTAATTTTTTTTGGCTCTAGCCTGGCTGACGTAGCTCTAATAGCATCACCTCCCCTCACTGACGGTGAGGAGTCACAGGACAATCCCCCTACTCTTGAGCTTGCTCACCCAGAATGGAATGAGGATGCTTTACCTGGACTTACACCCTCCCCACCTCCCATGGCTTCTATATGGATGACTGCACTAGAGTGAGCCTGCTTGTCTCTGATCAAAGGGATGTTTTTATCCACAGCAGGAAGCTAGAGAACAATATTTCCTTTAAATTGCATGAAATTCAAAAAGGGCGGGTGCCAAGTCCTGCACTTAGGCTGGAAAAATTGTATGTACAAATAAGATAGGAATGACTGGCTAGGCATATGCAGTACTACAGAGAAGAACCTGGGGGTTATGATGGGCCATATGCTAGTGCTGAATCACTGTTGCCAAGGTGTTTCCAAACTTCATCAGAAACCATATAAGATAAGACCTTATTCACAAAAGCTAGAAAGGAATATGACTATCTTGTTCAAAGAACAAAAACTCACTAGTTTTAGTCTCTGTAAACTGACTTTTCTAGAGTCTGAAATACCACTGACTTGTAAACTTCTTGCAGCTGGTAGCATCTGAGATACCAGGGTTTGAGGTTCATAGTTTCATAAAACAAGGGCCTGGTGTCTGGTTTTATAGGATGAGAAGGACTTTTTCAAATTGCACATTTATCTGATACATAAGTTTTGTTTTGGGGGGGTGTTCCCCCCCGCAGTCTGTATAGGTACTTGAAGTGCCTGCTATTTTCAGGAATCGCTATTTTTAGGAGGCATCATATTTCAAGACTTAAGTTCTAGAAAAGGTTACATGGGAGACAAATAAAATGAAGTCCAGTTGTCTTCTGAATAAAAAAAAAGCCTTCTAGCAAAACTTTTTTTTAATTGCATATGGATAATACATCTCAGAAAAAACAAAGAGATCAGAGCCTTTTCTGTTCTATTTGGAGATGGTCTCTCTTTTTATCTGTTCCTCTTCCTTGAACAAAATGACTTCCATGGGTGCTTCATTATTGGATCATTTCAGAGGGTTTAAAGACAGAAAGAAAAGAAGTGGTTGCTGCTTTGCTAAGTACCTCTGGAAGCTGAGTAACTAATCCACAAGCTGCAAGAGCTGCTAGATAATTCTTCACTCAGCTTCAAGAACTGTGGCCTTGCCTACAAGTGGGGTAGTAACAGACCTTGCCAAATCCGTAGTGTATCTACAACTAGAATACTGTGCATTTCTGGTCACTCCATCTTAAAGTTAATATATTTGAAAAGATGGCTAAGGGCAAAAAAGGGAACCAGGACATGGACCAGCTTCCATATGAACAGAGACTGAAAAAGACACTTCATTTTAGAAAGGAGGGGACATGATGGATCTATACAACTACAAATGGTCTGGGGGAATGGAATAAGAAACTTCTATTCACTATGTCTCAATACAAGGGCAGGTGCCACCCAGTTAAATTACCAGGTACCCGATTGCAAATTAAAAGGAAGTACTTTTTACATAATGTACAATTAACTTGTGGAAATCATTGGCACAAGATGATGTAAAGGCCCCTAGTATAACCAAGGTCAAAAAGGGATTAGAAAAATGTGCGGGGGAAAGATCTGTCAGGGTTTATTGAACACAGCAGTCAGGAATATAATGTTCTAATTTGAACATCCTAAACTTATTGGTAACTAAGAATGTATGACAGTGTGAATCACTCTAACTTATATAATCATAGACAATGAAGATTATCATCTAGTCCAACCCCCTGCTCAAAGCAGGACCAGCCCCAACTAGATCATTCCAGCCCAGGCTTTGTTGAGCTAGGCTTTAAAAAGCTTCAAGGGTAGAGATTCCACCACCCCTCTAGGTAACCCTTTCTGGTGCTTTACCACCCTCCTAGGGAGAGTTTTTCCTAATATCCAACCTAAACTTCCCTTGTTGCAACTTGAGACCTTTGCTCCTTTTTCTGTCATCTGCCACCACTGAGACCAGTTTAGATTCATCCTCTTTGGATCCACCTTTCAGGTAGTTAAAGGCAGCTATCAAAGCCCCCCTCCCGGTCTTCTCTTCTTCAGACAAAAAAAGCCCAGCTCCCTCAGTCTCTCCTTGTAAGTCATGTGCCCCAGGCCCCTAACCATTTTTGTTGCCTTCTGCTGGACTCTCCAATTTCTCCACGTCCTTTCTATAGAGGCGTCATTGTTGACGCCAAGATGAACATGAGCCGCCAATGTCAGACAGTGGTTGGGAAGGCCAACCGAACCCTAGCGTGCATTCAACGATGCATTTCAAGCCAGT
>JAGPOW010003316.1:105436292-105451399 GCA_030014935.1 Caiman crocodilus | reverse complement strand
TTATCTGTTGTTATTATTTTACTACTAGCTCTTTTATATTGCCTTATCTGCTTATCGCATTTATCTTTCTGTTAACTGTTGTGTGTGTGTAAGCTATAGCAAATTTGCCTTTATTCCACTCCTTCCTTGCCTCCTTGATCCAAATGAATATACTCACAGTGCCCAGCTGGCCTGTGACACCCTGCATAGGCAGGAAAGAGCACTGGGGTCAGATGACCCCAGCCAGGTGCTTGTCCAGTCTCCTCTTAAAGACCTCCACAGTAGGGAAGAGCACCACCTCCCTTGGAAGCCCATTCTAGATTCAAATGGTTGAGCTCCCTTAATCTAGAGGGGTCATTACCTTCCCTGGCATCCACCATTATAGTTTCACAGTTGGTAGGGTTGGAAGGGACCTGAGGAGATCATGTAGTCCAACCCCCTGCCATGGCAGGAAAGAGTATTGGGGTCAAACGACCCCGGCCATATGTTTAGCCTGCCTTTTTTTAAAGACCCCCCCAGGGTAGGAGCCAGCACCACTTCTTTTGGAAGTTGCTTCCAGGTCCTAGCTACCCTGACAGTGAAATAGTGCCTCCTAATGTCTAACCTGAAACTACCCTCCGTTAGCTTGTGTCCATAGTTTCTCGTAACTCCTGGGAGTGCTCAGGGGGAATAGGGACTCTCCGAAAGCCTGCTGGTACCCCTTGGCTAGTTTGTAGACTGCCACTAGATCCCTCTCAGCCTTCTCTTTTGGAGGCTGAACAGGTTCAGGTCCCTCAGCCTCTCCTCATATGGCCTGCCCTGCTGACCCCTGATCATGTGGGTGACCCTCCTTTGGACCCTCTCCATATTGGCCACATCCCTTCTGAAGTGCAGCGCTCAGAACTGGATGCAGTACTCCAGCTGCAGCCTGACCAGTGCTGTATAGAGGGGAAGGATCACCTCCTTGGACCTGCTTGAGATGCATCTGTGGATGCACAACAAGGTATGGTTGGCCTTCTTGACCGCGTCCCCACACTGTCAGCCCATGTTCATTGTGGCATCAATTATGCTCCAAGATCCTTTTCTGTCTTGACACTGGAGAGAAGGGAGTTCCCCAAACTGTAGGTATGCTGCTGGTTCCTCCTCCCCAGGTGCATTACCCTGCACTTGTCAGTGTTGAACCCCATCCTGTTCTCATCAACCCACCCCTGTAACTTGTCTAGATCTGATTGCAGTCTGTTCCTTCCTACTAGTTTACCCACTTCACCCCAAATCTTTGTGTCATCTGCAAATTTGAACAGGGTGCTTTCTACTCCCTCACCCAAGTCACTGATGAAGATGTTGAATAGTGTGGGCCCAAAGACCAAGCCTTGGGGAACCTCACTGCCCTCATCCCTCCAGGTCAAATAAGACCCATCCACCACCACCCTCTGGGTGTGGCACTCCAGCCAGTTAGTGACCCATCTGATCATGTGGGCATCAACACCACTGTCTCCTAGTTTCTTACTGAGAATGGGTTGAGAGACTGTGTCAAAGGCCTTCCTAAAGTCCAGAAAGACTATATCCACTGTGACACCTGCGTCCAAGGACTTGGTGACCTGGTCATAGAAGACCACCAGGTTGGTTTGACAAGACCTGTCCCTAATGAACCCATGCTGGTTGCCCCTGAGCATCACCTCCCTTGCTGGCCCTTCCTGGACGTGTGTGCCAAGTTAATTCTTTCAAAAAGCTTCTCCAGGACCGAGGTAAGACTCATGAGCCTATAGTTTCCTGGGTCTTCCTTCCTCCCTTTTTTGAAGATGAGGACCACATTGGCCCTTTTCCAGTCCTCCGTCACATTGCCCAAGCGTCATGTGTGCTCATAGAGCTGTGCCAGAGGTTTCTCAATGACCCCTGCTAGTTCCTTCAGCACTCTGCGGTGGAGATCATCAGGACCTGCAGATTTAAATGCATCTAGTCCCTCCAGAAGTTCCCTGACAAGGTCCTCGTTAGCCCTAGGCCTGGGTGTGCCACCCACAGGGCCCTTGGGGGTGTCATTAGAGGAGATATCCGGGTCCCTCCTCAGAAATATGGAGGCAAAGAAATTGTTGAATATGTCAGCTTTACCATCAGGTGAGATGACCAGATTTCCTAGAGTGTCCTGCAGAGGTCCCACGTTACCTGGCACCTTCTTTTGCCCCCCTATTTGAAAAGGACTTCTTGTTGTCTTTGATCTGGGTCGCTAGTCCCAGCTCCATTTCCACCTTGGCCTCCCTGACCGCCCTACATTCCCGAGCTACCAAGGTTTAACCCTCTCTTGTGATGGCCCTTCCCTTCCAACAGGTGTATGACTCCTTTTTTGTTTGGAGACATTCCTGGATGCTTTTGGTGAGCCATGGGGGCCTTTGTGCCCTCTTACCCGCTTTGACTCATGTAGGGATTACTTCCCTTTGAGGTTGAAGAATCATCTCCTTAAGGAACGACCACTCCTGGACACTCAACTGCCTCCTGCTCTGGGACCTCAGTGCTTCCCCCACTACTTTTCTTACCTCGTTAAAGTCCACCCTCCTAAAGTCAAGTGCTGCTGCCTTACTGGAGGCTTTTGCCACCTTGTGCTGGATGATAAATTCCAGTAGATGACGATCGCTATTGCCCAGGTGGTTGAGCACCTGCAGACCCCATACCAGGTCATTGCCCGTGGCCAGGACCAAATCCAACAAGGCGTCTCCCCTGGTGGGGCTGTGTACCTCCTGGGTTAGATGGAGGTCCTGTATGTCACTTAAGAAACTGCATGAGCCATCATTAGTTTGCATGTGCCAAAGGCAACTTTTCCAACTCTTCTGTTTAATTCAGGGGTGTCAAATTCATCTGGCCCCATGGACTGGGTGACTGGTTTAGAGCCAGTTCACAGTCCAAACTGGACCCATAGACTAGACCAGCATTCCAGATCCTACATGTTCCTGGAGCTGTTTGAGAAGGTGCCATGTGCAGCCCAGCTCTGCTTTGGCTGCTCCAGGAGAGTGCTGGATGGCCCCAGAACCCCCACAGTGGGGCTGTGCTGCTCTGAGACATGAGCTGTAGTAGGCACCATGAGCAGGGCCAGTTACTGCTTGTGGGTCAACTGCTTTAATGCAGCCTTTATTAGGCTCAACACAGTCATTTACAAACAAGGCTTAAATAGCAATTAAGGCAAATTAGCCATGATTATTCTAAGGCAAAGTGTTAATTTAAATAATTGACAGGTCCTCATTGTGGAACAATTGGCTTTTCTGTCCATAAGGTCTGGAGTTTGAGACAAAATGCTCAAATGCAAATCAAGTCAGTTGTCTGTTTTTAGCCTCTGAAGCCCATGGGTAGCACCAGAGTCTGGATGATACAGCCCTGTGGGCTGAATCCACCCTATGTGCTGCATCTTTGACACCCCTGGTGTAATAGCTATTAAAGGATCTATCTTCTATGAACCTGTCTAGTCTCTTTTGAGCTTGTCTCTCCTATCTACTTCTACAACCCCCTGTAGTAGGAAAGTATACAAGTTAACTACATGCTTTGGAAAAAGTACTGTCTCCTGCTTATTTCAGCAGGTGTCCCCTGGTTCTAGTATTTGGGACTTAGGGCACTGACAGATGTGGGGTGGGGGGAAAAATCAAGCAACAGAGCATTACTTCAATGCAGCTCCTCAGCATCTGCATAGATCCGGCACTTCAGCAGAGCATTTTAGCATCTGTGGCTAAGGCTAATTGAATCAGCTATTAGATAAAAGTGCTTGAAAAGCATCACTAAAGCACTGGATCTCTACAGGTGTTGGGAAAGCCAGATCGAACTAACGCACTGCCTGCCTCTTCTGGCCATGCTCTGGGCTCAGTGCAGGACTGTGCCAAGTTTAAAGTAAAGCACCAGTTGATGGTGGGATTTCCACATCTGCAACCAGCATTGGTGAATGACAGTTCCCTATTCACTTTGTACAAACCCTTCATGATTTTATAGCCCTCTATCATATTCCCACTCAGCCTTCTCTTTTCCAAACAGAACTAAGTCCTGTCTGTTTTAGTCTCCTGGTATGGCAACTTCTCTATACCTTTTCTAATTCTACTACATCTTTTTTTGAGATGCGAGACCAGAACTGCACACACAATTCAATATGGACACATCACGGATTTGTGTAGTGTCATATTTTCCATTTTGTTTTCAATTCCCTTCTTAATGATGCCCAATATTTTAAAAGCTTGTTTTGGTTGCTACTGCACATGAAGCTAATGTTTTAGAGAACTATCTGCAAACACGCAAAGATCTCTTTCCCAAGTTGTAACATCTAGTTCATAACTCAGTCCTGTGTATGTTTAATGAAGGTTATTTTTCCCCCACAAGCATCACCTTGCACTTGTTGACATTTTAAGTCCACCTGTCATTTTTTTTGCCTACTTATTTAGTTTTGTGAGAACTTTCTGCTGCTCCTCTCTCAGTTTGTGACTTGACTACCCAGAATAATTGAGTATTATCTGCAAGCTTGGAGATTTCACTGTGCATTTTTTTTTTAATGATGCCTTTTAGCTTTGGATGGTCTCCATAGCGCTTGTTAAACCACACAGGTATTCTCTCAGACCACTTTGTTCCCTTTTTGATTTCTGGTATATATTTTACACTTTTTCCTCTCTAATATGGTGTTTGTAAGCCATTTCCAGACTGTTTGCAGGTCTTTTATGTTTTTGATTGTTCCTTTTAATGTCTCCTAATTATCTTCCTCATTTATATGTACAACATTCCTAAAGTTGTATATTGGTGTCATAGTACCCAGGACTGTCACTAATTGTACAGTGAGTAGTCTAATATAGTAAAGGGCTTAGTCTGTGTGTGTGTCTGTCTGTCCGTAATGCCCTAAAGCAACTGCATATGCGCTGCTGAGAGGGCCAGCAGTGATTGGCTGGGGGGGGGCTCCGTTGCCTCAGGCAGAGAGGTGAGAGCCCCGCTGCTCCGCAGGAGGAGGTGGAGACAGAGGCAGGCAGGTAAATGTGGGGGAAGGGAGGAGCTGCTTCCACCACTGCCTCCTCGGGCAGAGGGAAGTCCCGCAGCTCTGAGAGGAAGAGGCCAGGTGGGTGGGAGGGAGCCACTGCCTAAGGCGGAGGGAAGCCCCGCTGTTCCACAGGAGGAAGTGGAGGCAGAGACAGGCAGGTGAGTGGGCAGGGGGAGGGAGCCACCACCGCCTCCTGAGGTGGAGGGAAGCCCCACTGTTCTGTGGGAAGAGGTGGAAACGGGAGGGGGCAGTCCCTGCCCAGAGGCTGGAGGAGGTGGCGGTGACAGTGGAGGGAGTCTTTACATGGCCAGCCCCAAAGGGTGAGTGGGAGGCAAGAGACAGGGCCATGTAAACACTCCCTGAAATCCATCATTCTTGATGGGCAATTAGCTAGTAGAGAATAAAGCTGAACATGCATGGATGAACTAACCAGTCTCTGCAAACAGTATAGCTAAGGGGAGAAATGGTTAGAACAAACAAAGAAACAGAATGATATTCCTATTATGGGAAATGATTATTTATAGCCAGTGTGCTCACCTCTTATGAATTACTGGGCATAAATTTATCTCTTGGTAACTATCCTGATTTAACCATGTCCCATTTAAATGGAGTGTATTGTGCTTAATTTATCTGTTATGCTCTGATGTTCAGCTGGAAGCCTAATGTTTTAAAATAAGGTAGTTTTATGTATTTATCTATTATTTATTTATTTTTACTGAAAATTCTCATTAAAGAGAAGTAAGAAATCTTCAGAACTTGTATCATGGAGATTAATTCTAAAATAGAAGTGGTTATTTGCTGTAAATCATTGGGAGAGCAAATAGTGAGTTTCTTGTTTAGAATATTTATGACTTGGAATGTCATACAAATAAATACTAAGATGTGAAGACCTATGGAAACCAGAAACACTGAAAGAACAAGCAGACATTTGTTATGTGATACGTATATATTCCATGTACTGGAGAACCACACAGGGGTTTTTTTGGAAAAACTGAGGAAACTGGGAACAAACACTAGGAACATAAAGCATAATCAAGACTTGGGTTTTTTTGTTTTTCTCTTCAGTGTGTGTGTGTGTGTGTGTGTGTGTGTGTGTGTGTAAAATTAACTACATGGTAAAATTAATGACAAAGAAGCTTAATAATGAAAACTTATGTGATCACATGATAGAGAAAATTTAAGATTAGGGCAATGGCTATGAACAATGGCTTCAGATGACAATGTGTTCTGCATCTCAAAGCTAAGAAGTTTCAGAACAAGAAGTTCTCCAATTTACTTCTCATCAAACACACCAAGGCATCTAGAGATTTAAGCAATGTTCAAAATATCCATGTTTTAAAATGATAAGTATGGGCTGAAGTACTACAAGCAAGCAAGTCTAATATCTATACCAGATGGGAAAGTACCTAGGCCTATGAAACTAAATAGGACACCCAGAGGTATAGATTGGCAAGCACTCGGCCCATTTATATAAGGGACGGAAGTCAGGCTAAACAAGTATGTATAGTTTCATTGACAACTTCATGGGAACTTTTTAAAGAAAAGCTGTCAACTTTACATAATCTTTGTCATCTTTGGCTATATACATTACATTTTTCTCTTTCAGTACTGCAGTCTCTTTTAGATCTGACTGGAGATGGTTTCCTTGTTTGAAAAATAGGAATAGTTTACAGTGTACAATGTGGTAAGTTCCATGCATATGAATCTATTTTGACTGCTGTTTACATAGCTATTGAAAATGCTAAATTGAAATATTAGATGCTTTAATTAATTGTTGGCAAATCGCAAATTATGTTAATCCTTTTAGCATATATTTTACAATCATTCTACCACTATTTGGATTTACACTATTTGCAATATATAAAATGTGTCTGTAGTTTTTGGAGGAAACCTTGAATGTGGAAAATCAAATGGACATTTAGGGAAAAACAAGTTGATGAGCTTCTGAGTTTTTTCTCTCTCTGGATTCAAATGTTCTTAATTCTTTGTATTCATGATATCAAAACCCATACATCTATCCTGTAACACATTCAATTTCATAAACTATGTTTTTGTTAATTTACTACATTGCTACAACTGATATTTTTGTTGATAAATGAATGATCTAGAATCAAGGCTTTAATCTAAAAATATAATTATTTTATCTTTGATTGAAAGCGGGTAAAAATTTGATACAATGGGTCATAAACAACATGAACTGATCCATTAATCTCAACTGGATTTTTTTTAATCCCGAAACATTAGGGATAACTGATATATTAAGTATTTACTCATGATCATTTTGAGTAGAAACATCTTGCTTGTGTGCAAATGCATGTTAACCCTTTAGAGGAAAAATGGCTTTGACAGTATAATGGAAGCACCCTGCCAATTCCACAGTTAATCTGCTACTGAGTCCACTTAACATAAAGATTAGAGGGCAATCTTAAGAACATCTCTTATACAAAAATTAGTTACTTTTTTTTTTTTAAATCTGCTGTTGTTAATTAAACAATCTATCCTCCAAGGAATAGCACTTACTTGTTGAATAAAAGCTATATTTATTGAAAATTTACAATGGAATCTGTCAATCAGTTTGTCATAAACATTTAAAATGACTCCTTGAATGGTGGATTAGCAATTCTCTTGCTAGAGGGGCCCCAGGTTAAAGTATGAGAAATAAAAATTAGCTTGCTTGCTTTTTGCCAAAAAGTTAAGACCTGTCCTACTTGTGACATTTTAATGTGTAAATTTATGTATGAACTCTAAGAGCTGGAATTTTTTCTGGTAAATGTGGCACTGCATTGGAGCATGAAAGGAAGATGGAATTATGCCTTGCTTCTGCATTAGGAAATTTCATCAAGGAGCTAGTTCTGTGGGAAACACTCTTTAACATAGGCGAGCGCAATGACATTATTGGAAGATGCAGATAGAAATACACAATAAGTAAAATCCAACAAAGGCTGTGGAAGCATGCATGCAGGGAGACTTTAACTGAAACATAAGAGAAAGATGAAAGATTTTAAAAGAATTGAATGGAGTATCATGTCATGCTTTTGTAACTTTAACAAGAAAAGAGGATTGTGGGTTATATATAAAGGACTAAAACTAGAACTAATCACATCTTCAAAGTGAGGAAAATAGAGCTCCAAACCACATTTACAAAAAAATGTGTTGATAATTCTAGCACTGATAATAGCTTGAAATGATCTTTTAAAACAAAGCTTTAAGCTCCAATGCAAAAATCTGTGGAATTTTTATGAAAAAGAATCAATAGAAAAGAAGACATTGATGAAATACATAGGTTTCTGCTAAACCAATACCAAGAGCTTCTCATATCCTAAGAAAGGAAAAGGCATGAACTATACTTTTCTGACATAACTGAAAAGAGGACTAGGCCCCTCAGAGACTTGAATTTGCATCTTTTATGCGAATATCAGGTGACAAATTGTAACATGCTGGATGTCAAACCAATTTATCCCTGGATAAAAATCTCAGATCAACCAGATAATCAACCATTTAGAAGGTAATTTAAAATGCTCATGACAAGCTAATTTACAGGTATCCCACAATAAATTAATGTATGACCAATTTGCATGTCACAATTTGTTGCACAATACTCGCATTTAACCCATGACAAATGTAACATCTGCTGGGAGCCATAGACTCTAAGGCCAGAAGGGACCATTTGAGCATCCAGTCTGATTTCCTAGATCGGTATTTCTCAGCCTGTGGGTTGTGACCCAAAAGCGTGTTGCAAGATCTTGTGAAAGGGTTGTGAACAAACTTAAAAAACAGATCAGCAAACTTTAAAAACTGATTCTCCTTTAAAGGAGAAAAACATGGGAAACCATGGCTTTTCCCTCGCAGGTTGGCAGAGTTCCAGCCTGCAAGAGGTTGCTTGCCCTGCCCCACACACTGAGAGGCTGGGTCCTGGGGGTAGTGGGGTGGGGGTGAGGGGCACCGCATTGAGGCTGGCCATTGATGTTTAAAAATGGGTCCTGGAATATGGTTGACTAAAATTCCTTCTAGAAAGACATTCAGTCTTGGTCTGGAGACGGCCCTAAATAGAGACTCCACCGCTTCCTTGTAATACCTTCACTGTTTAAACATGTGCGCTGTACTTCTAATATGCATTTGTCTTGTTTTATCTGCTGGCCATTAGTTCTAGTTATGCCTTTTTCTGCTATGATAAGGACTCCTTTACTATTTGATACTTTCACCTTGTGAAGTTACTTACTCCTCGTAATTGTCACCTCTCTTTCTGTTTAGCATAAGTCTTTTTTGTAAGATACTCTTTATTTTTGTGACTCTTCTGCAGTTTCTAGCCAAAATACTTTTTTTTAAAATGTGAACACTAGAACTGACTGTAGCTTTCCAGAATCAGTTTTAAGGATATGTATGGTATTAAAATTGCCTCCCTACATTTTAGATCCTAGCCACCTTTGCTCTTTCTTTTCTTGATTATCTTTGGACCTTTCTAACAAGTAATAGCCTTTTTTGCCACTGCATTACACTGAGGCCTCATGTTCAAATGCTTGACTATTAAGACACTCAAGTACTTTTCACTACTTTTACTTACTAGGATAAAGTCTCTTATTCTACAGGTATGGTCTGCTTACCCTCCCCTCGTCTCCTCTTCTTATATTAAAATGCATTGTATTCACATGAGCTTAGATTATCTTCCAGATCTTTCTGTATAAACAGTTTTCCTCATTAGTTATCTCTCCACCAATCTTTTATGACATCCACAAATTTCATCAGCAATAATTTTATTTCTTCCAAATCACAGGTAAAAATGTTGAATCATCTCCTGTGGATCCCCACATGGTGTTTGCCCACTGACAGCTATCTCCTTTTGAATTTTGTCATCTTGACAGTTCTTACTCTGTTAATTGCAAGATTATAGATTTAAGGCTTATGCATTTTACAGTGCTCCAGAGTTTTCTTGGATGCCTTTTCAAAACAATGGACTTGTTTTATAGCCAGATGTTTTAAAAGTACCTTAGGAAAAAAGTTTTACAAATGCTTGAAAATAGAATTAAACTGTACTCAGTTGTAATGCACATGGGGTGAAAGTCTGTGCCAACTGAAGGCAATGGCAAAACTAGGACTGATATCAGTAGGGCCTGGATTCAACTGTAACATTTAACCCATATTTGTAACCAGTAGATATGTCTAAAATATATGTAAATCTTCTGGAAAAAACTAACATAACACTTTGTTTACTGATATAAGTCCTTTTATACACAGGAAGGATAAGCATGGTCCATCTGAAAAGGAATTTTACAATTAGATATGGTTCTAATACCATATGAAAGCAATTTATGGAAGAAGAGATAGGTCAAATGACTTTGGAACAACCATAAATGATTTTTTAATTTCTCAAGGAAATCTATAAAAAAGAAAATGGGCTAAACCACTAAAGAGTAGGGTGAATGTCACAGGATTTCTTATATAAGAGCAGGGAGAAAAATAAAAAACACAAGTAGAAACTATATTGGGGGCATGGGCTCCAATTTTTGCAATATTGTGTATGAGATATATATGATATTGAAAGCAGATCACAAAACTGTTCAGAAGATTCTCCACTATAAAATGGGATATATGTTTAATGTTCAATTAAAACATTGTCATCTATGTAGTAAATTGGGGTTTTACTTTTAATTTTTTACAGACACCCAAGCTGAGTCTAAACAAAATATTTTTTTACCAATCTATAGATAATCAATGCTGTTAAAAGTTAGGATGAAAATGGATGTAATGAAAAGAAAGTGAAGAACATACCTATAACTGTGCCTGAGAGATGAGTTCTGATTGACCTTGAGCAGCAGTAGTAGAGATCACATGATCATAGGAAAGTAGAGCTGAAAGGGACATCACAAGGTCATCTATTCCAGCCCCCTGCTCAAGGTAGAAACATCCCTGAATAACCATCTAGCCAAGTGTCTGTATAATCTGCCTTTGAAAGTTTCCAAGGATGAAGATTCATCAACTTCTCTGGGTAGCCTGTTCCAATACCTGATCACCTTCACAGTCAGGAAGTTTTTCCTAATCTTCAACCTAAATTTCCTTTGCATCTTGCAACCATTGTCCTAGTCCCGTCCCTCCTACAGCCACAAAGAAAAGCCCATCTCCATCCTCTCTATAATCAGCCTCCAGGCATATGAAGACACTTATCAAATCCCTCATCAGTTTTCTCTTCTCCAGGCTAAATCAGCCTAGTTCTTTCAGCCTTTCCTTATAAGTCTTGCCTCCAAAGCCCCTAATCATTGTTGTTCCCTCATGCTGGACTGTCCAAACTGTCCACACCCTCCTTGAAATGTAGGGCTCAAAAATGGACGTAATCAGCACAACATACTGATTAGGCGAAAAACTCTTTGGGGAATGATTTAACCCTGGTTGTTCCCAGGTTATTTTTCTCCTGGAGTAGCCATTTTTGTTCTGGGGGAAAAAATCTTGAACATGAGTACATTCATGGCTTCTCCTGGGAGGATAGCAATTCTACTAGGGGAAAGTGCATGTCTGGATGTGGCCCTAGAACCTGTGTAACAGCTTTATGCTCTTTCTGCAAAAGCTCTTTTCAAAGGGTTGGGCCAGTGGGGTTCCCAGGAAAAGGCTGTAGCTGTTCATTTGCAGCAACCAGAGCAATCCTGTAAAGAGCCAGGCACAAGTTAGAGTGCCCTAAATGTTATCCTAACCTATGCTGGGCTAGTTTGGGTTTAACAGGGGCATATTGTGATCTTCAGAACTTTTACTGCTCCTTGCTCCTATTGGTGACCCAGGCACTGGGAGGCTAGCTCAAGAACATCCCCCATAAGCCTCAACTGCATCTTTCACTTGCAGTATATATGCCCCCTAAAATGCCCTGGTAAATTCTTTGCATAGTCCCTCAAACTTCTGAAGATTATTTACAAATTCTGACTGTGAAAACAAATACAGGTGCCATACTTCTGCTCATGTTAATCTTCATAGTCATAACACCAAAGGTACTTCTGGTTTTAAATTGATGACCTAGAGCAAGGCTGTCCAACCTGCAGTTCAAGGACTGCATGCAGGCCCATGAGGGGTTAAGTTGCAGCCAGGGCTAGACACAGGCATGGGCAAACCAGGCAGCCACTCAGGACCTGGATAGAAAGGGGACCCAAAAATGGTGAAAATTATTATTATTATTATTGTTGTTGTCTCTGGTGAAGGGGGGTCTGATACTTAAAGTTCACCCAGGGCCACCAGGAGTCTAGGTTTGGTGCTGGTTGCAGCCTCCAGGCTTCCATCTAACCATTACCCAGTTTCCATCATTCTAGCTTTTTTCAATAGCCCTTTGAAAAGAGCTTTTGCATAGGGCGCATAAGGTGTGTCTCTGGGCTTCCCCTCCTTCCTTCAGCTCAGGGGGCGGTGTAGCACAACATGGGAAGCGGGGAAGATACCCACATGGACATGTGGTGCAGCATGGTATGCCTACATGGCATACTGCCCAGGGGGCCAAGGTTTGCACTGATGCAGCCTGCATGTGATCTCCACTGGTGCAGTTTGCAGGGCCAAAGTGCATGCACAGTCCCTCGCTGTCTAAAAACTGGAAAGTCCAGACGTAGAGTAATAATAAAATATGCCAGCTGCCTCATGTTTCCCTTTATCTATCTCAAGTTTTCTTAGTATGCTTATCCTCATAATATTTCAATGCAGTAGAGCATGTTAAAAAGGCTCAAAAGTGGAGAGGTTTTTTTGTGGTAGGGAGGAGAGTGACTTTGTAAGTATAGGCCATTTGTTTTATGACCATTGATTTTTTTTGGCAGTAAGCTTTATTGAAAAGTAGGTTTTACACCTTGCTCACTCTTATTTACTTGTAATCTTATTAAAATAACAACATTTTTCACTTCCATCTATTCCCTTTTCTGTGCCTTGCACTCTTGCAGCTTTTACCTCAGTCCTACCACCTATCTCATTCTAAGGGAAAATAGGTTCCTGATGGTCTTTCTTTTCCAGTCTCCATCCTTCTGGAGGGAAGTTGTGGAAATCTTTTTGAAGAGCTGCCAAGTAAGCATTGTTTGCCACCTCTGTACTTCTTCAAGAGGAGTGAGAAACAGCTCTTACTTTCTGTCCCAGCCATAGGTGACTGGTAGGGGGGGCACATGCTCCCCCTGGCAGGGCCAACCCTGCCACCAACACTGCTGCTAGCTTCTGCGAGTGCCCCCCCAGATTCAGGAGGCACCAGTTGCCAGAAGCTAGAAGCATCACAACCAGTCTTCTGCTGCAGTCCTAGTTTATCTGCAGGGCCCAGTCCCTTGCCTCGGACTGTCACGTCCCTGCTACTTTGTTCATTCAGACTGGCTGTGCAGAAGGAAGTCTGTTCAAAGCACACATGGGTTGAGTGTGTGAGGAACAGGGGTTGCGAAGAGGCAGCTGATGAAAAACCAGTAACAAAAGGAGAATCACTGTGAAGACAAAGGAAGAAGTGGTAGGAATGATGGGGAAGTACAGGTTCTCAACAGACTTGAAAATCTGGGCCCTCTTAAATCTGTTGATGGTTTAAGATGGTCCTTTTTGGTTCCACCATCTTCCTTGCTGGACACACAAGTGAAATTTCAGGCCAAATAGCTTTTTTCCCATTGACTTACATATGTGCAACACAGTGTTGCAATTTCATCTCAACCAGCCATGATACGATAATGGACGTAATCTGTCATAGTCCTCTTGTCTAGCTGTATTCCTTAAACCCAGGTTCACTGGTTTTCCATCAACCATTACATTAGCATTAGCTGTCAAAGACAGTGGGGATGTATTCTCCAGGAAAAGCATTGGTTGTGTAACTGATGAGTACGCATGTTTTACTGACAGCATCGTCTCCCACCGCCACACACTTGATGGCCTGCATCGAGTGGCGGTGAAGCAAGGAGCCCGCAGGACTGTGAGCCTGGCCTCAGCTGCCTCTGCCCTGTGCGCCCACAAGCGGCGACGAGGCAGCAGCCACCACCCAAAGAGATTACCAAAGAGAAGTATACCTCCTCTGCTCGCACTTCTAGGGAGGCAGTTAGATGGGCCAAAGCTACCATGGAGCTGAGAATGGCATCCCAACTTAAGAATAACAAAAAATTGTTTTGTAGATCTATAGGGAGCAAAAGGAAGGCCCAGGGTAGAATAGGACCCCTACTAAATGGGCAGAAGCAATTGGTGACAGCCAGGGGGGACAAGGCTGAAGTCCTCAATGAGTTCTTTGCCTCAGGGTTCCTAAGTGAGGGGCAGGACAAGTCTCTCACTGGGATTGTGGACAGGCGGCAGCAGGGCACCAGACTGCCATGCATAGACCCTGAGGTGGTGCAGAGTCACTTGGAGGAATTGGATGACTTTTAAGTTAGCAGGCCCAGATGAGCTCCATCCGAGGGTGCTGAAGGCACTGGCCAACATCATTGCACAGGCACTGGCAGTAATATTTGAGCAATCGTGGTGCACAGGCCAGGTCCTGGAGGACTGGAAAAGGGCCAATGTGGTTCCCATTTTTAAGAAGGGGAGGAAGGAGGACCCAGGAAACTATAGGCCAGTCAGTCTCACCTCCATCCTAGGCAAAGTCTTTGAAAAAATTATCAAGGCTCGCATTTGCGAGAGCCTGGCAGGACAAATTATGCTGAGGGGAAACCAGCACAGGTTTACAGCAGGTAGATCATGCCTGACTAATCTAGTCTCTTTTTATGACCAGGTTACAAAACGCCTGAACGCAGGAGTAGCAGTTGATATTGTATACTTAGACTTCAGGAAGGCCTTCAGTACGGTATCCCACACCATACTGGTAAACAAATTTAGATGCTGTGACTTGGATGACTACACGGTCTGGTGGTTGGCAAATTGGCTAGAGGGTTGCACCCAGAGAGTCGTAGTGGATGGGTCAGTATCTACCTGGAAGGGTGTGGGCAGTGGGGTCCCGCAGGGCTCGGTCCTTGAACCGATACTCTTCAATATCTTCATCAGCAACTTGGATGAGGGAGTGAAGTGTACTCTGTCCGAGTTTGCAAATGACACAAAACTATGGGGAGAAGTGGACATGCCGGAGGGCAGGGAACAACTACAAGCAGACCTGGACAGGTTGGACATGTGGGCAGAAAACAACAGAATGCAATTCAACAAAGAGAAATGCAAAGTGCTGCACCTAGGGAGGAAAAATGTCCAGCACACCTACTGCCTAGGAAATGAC
>JAGPOW010003316.1:105320165-105436192 GCA_030014935.1 Caiman crocodilus | reverse complement strand
AAGAGGAGGTTAGATAAGCATCTAGCTGGGGTCATCTAGACCCAGCACTCTTTCCTGCCTATGCAGGGGGTCGGACTCGATGATCTATTGAGGTCCCTTTCCGACCCTAGCTTCTATGAATCTATGATCAGAATAAAAGGTGGAAAACATCCCACAGAGAAACCTGCCTCAATGCAGGGACCATCCACCTGGATTATGCTCTTTGCCTGAAGAACAACAATTTCCTGGGAGGTTGGCAAGTACCAGGTGGCCCTAAGAGCTGCTTCTGCCAGAGTTTACTCCACATCTAACACCTGTGCTGTTGACAGGCACATCTGGACCTGACTTTCTCTTCTCAGCTCAGAAGCTAGAGCAGAGGCCTCTCCACAAGAGCTCGCTCCAGTCCCTTTGGAAGCTTCAATTGCTGATACTAAAATATTATGGCTCCGTGGAGGTCATTTAATGAGGGAGAAAGAAGTAGGTTATACTCTGACTAACTGGAAAATGTGCACCTATTACCTCTCCATCTATCCTCTCCTGTTTCCATAGAGCCTGTGACCAATTCGGACAGGTACTTAGGAAATGATTGAGTGGGGACACACACCCTCTGATAAATTGGGTGTTTATCTGTTCATGTTTTGAAGCAGGCATCCTCCTGGTGTTAGAAACTGGGGCTTTTCTTGGGGTCCTGGACTGTTGGAGATCAGTTGAGGCAACAGATCTGGCAGATTCCAGTTCCTGCTGAGAAGAGCTGCCTCCTGTTGCCACTGGCTCTGGGATTTGGCAGAGACCCAAGGCACACAGGGGCCCTCCTTCCAGCAGGGACTAATTGGGCAGCTTGGACTGAACAGGAGCTGTTCTACCTGCAATGTCAGCCTGGGAAGCAGCAGTGGGGAGAGCTGCAGACAGAGCTGCTGTCAAGCTAGGCAAGCACCCTGGGGGCGGAAACAGCCCTGAAACCGACTCCCAGGTGCCGCAGGGTCCCCTCAGCCCTGCTCTTTGTTACCACAGCTCCGATGAATCCTGGTTTAACCCCTTCCCTGCTGCCTTCCCCAAGTGCGACCCACTTAACCCCTTCCCTGCTTCCTCCCAAGACAAGTACGCCTCCCATGCCCTCCCCTCCCCAATTTAACCCATTCCCTGCCGCCCCCAGGCAAGTCCGCCTCCGCAGCCCCCTGTAACCCTTTCCCTACCGCCTCTTCCCCTCCCTCAGCCCCATTTAACCCCTTCCTTGCTGCCACCCACAAAGCAGGTCCCCTATGCCCGGCCAGGAGCGGCGGCAGCGGCGAGGGGAGGTGCCCGCCCCGCGGCCGGTGGGGGGAGGGGAGAGGCGGGCGGGGCGGCAGGATGCGGCGGCGGCCGCTGGAGGGGGCTGTGGGCCTCCGCTGCCTCTCGCTCCTCCCGCTCCCGCCGCCGCCACCGCCGGCGGCTCCCCCTGCTCAGGGGCGGTACGGTACGGTGCGGCGCGGCCGGGCCCCGTTCCGCTCCCTCAGGCTGCAGCAGCGGCGTGGTGCGGGGCTCGGCTTCCTCCTCCCTCCTTCTCTCCGTGCCGAGGCAGCAGCGAGGCGGGTATGGCAGCGCCGCCAGCCGCTCCCCGCCCGCTCCCCGCCGCCGCCCCGCCGAGCCTTTGATGGCCTGGAGCTCCGCCGGCCCCGCGCACGGTAGGAGCCGCCCGGGGAACAATGGGGCGCGGGGAACACCGGGGCAGCCGCCGCCCCGGTCCCGCCTCTACCTCGGGGCCGTCGGGCGGGGGGGAGTGGTGGGTGGGAGGAAGGGGGTCATTGTGGGTGAATGAGGGCATATGGGGTGCATTAGGGGTGGATGGCGGGGTCAGTAGGGGTGACGGGGTGGGGGCGGGGGGTAGATGGCTACGTAGGTGTGTCAGCACGGTCTGTGGTATGCGCCCCTCCTCCCCCCCCGTGAGCCCGGGCACGGGCTAATCGCCTCCCTCCTGGCACACGTTTGCTCTGGGAGGCGGGCAGAAAAGTTTGGCCGTGCCCGCCCCCGCTGTGCTCGGAGGGCAGTCGTCTGCCCCGGGGTGGGGGGGAAGGGCTGCAGGAAGCGGAGCAGGGTTTGGATGCAGGAGTTTTAAAAACATCAGTGATAAAAGATGGGAGGGTCTTCGGGCAGGGGGGTCTTCCCCCGCCTACCTCTGGAGGCAAGGCCACAGCAGTCGCCAACTCAGAGGAGTTTGGCAGGTCTCCGCTGTTCTGTGTCACTGCTGCAGCAGGGTGAAGGACTCGCCTGGTTTTCCCCAGCCCTGGACTCCTTTACACACTTGCCTCCCCATCCACTGGTCCCCCCTGCACGGGGAGAGAACCACTGAGGGAATGGTAGTGCTGTTTGGCAGGTTTATTGTTATTTTTCTTCCTTCAGGTACACAGTTTTTTTCTTCACGTGTTGTTTCCAGTGTATCCTTGCAGGGGGCAAGGGGTGTTGGAGTTGATCCAATGCAAAAGAAATTCTGCAACCACCCAGAAAAGCAAGCCTCTGAGCATTGTATTTTGTTGAATACCTCTTGTCTGCTCTAACAGATCAGAGTCCTAGAGAATGAGGGTTAGTAGGGACCTCAAGGAGGTCATTAGTCCAAACCCCTGCTCAAAGCAGAACCAGCCCCAAGTAGATCGGGTCCAAACACCGATACATTTCAAGTCAGATGCTCATGTCAGAATACCAGTAGCTGGATGAAACTTGTCTGGGTCTGTTCAACCAGTTAGAAAGCATGGATGAGAGCTCTTGAACTGTGAGGCACACCTTGGTTTCATACCAAAGGTGAAGTCCTCACCTGATTAACTTAAAATGAAGAAGACTACATTTGCTGTCACCAAGACAGAGTATTGCACAGTGTGCGCTGAACCGTCATTTTCCAAATGTGGGTGCATTGGGAGGCTGTGGTTAGGCAGCAACTTTTTGTCCCTCTATTCTGGTCTGGCTTGTCACTGAGAGTTCTCTTCTTGTTTAGGCAAGATATAGTTTATCTGTATTAAATTACTGTGCTGCTTAATATTTTTGGCTTCGTATTTGTAAATAAAAACTTCAATTTACACCTTTACTTTAGGATCTGATAAGTTTGCTTCCATATCCCATCATCCACTTTGGAAGTTTGAACACTTTATCTCTCCAAATACATCTTATTCTCCTGCTTTTAGTCTTATTTTTTATGACAAAAGAGATATGGATGATGACAATGACAGCTAATGACAAATATTACCATAATAGGAAAAATGAGAAGACCATATATTGTTTTGTATGTTTTAAAATACCTTTTTTGTGGTCAGTTTATTTTCTCCAATTTTCATCTGGCTGTGCCAGCTCTGCAAGCAAACAAATGAAAATGGAGAAAGCACTTAAGTAAGAACATGCAACTTTAAAACAACAACTATTGGAAGGGGACTGGAAAGCTGATATAGTATCCAACAATTATTTTAGCTAGTTTTTAAATTTGCAACATTTCAATTTGAAATATTCCCTTTAATGGTTATGCAGTGAAAAATGGAGGTTTGAAAACATGCTGCCACTTACCAATTTCTTTGTTATTTTGTTACCGAGAAATGACCAAAGAAGAGTACACCAATTGGAGACAACAGGAAACAAAGTACTTTTCATGGATTCATAGGTTTAATAGAAATGAATAAAATATGTGGGAATTTAAGCAAAAGCTTAATTGTATAAATACAGGTATAAAGCTAACAAGTAATTTCCACCCTCTTGTTGTTAGGTCAGATTCACTTTACTTCAAACAAATAAAATAACAAACTTCCATTTAGGAAGTCAGGCTACTTAGCAAGCCTGTTTTAACTTGTATCTTGTTCCTAAAACCATTCACTTTGTTTAGGGGGGGAAGGGAGACAGTCTCAAGACTGATATTAATGCTGGCTGTTAATAAATCATGCAAGCTGTTCCTCTGATTTTACATTTCCTTACCATTCAATTACTGTCTCTCTCCTGATTATGGAATATTTAAACAGTGGTTTTATTGTGCAACCCAAAATAAGAGCTAACTCAGACCTTAAAACTTAAGGCACTTCTTAGATGGGATCCCAGGTTTCTAAGAGTGAATTGCTAGAGCAGTGGTTCTCAAACTTGTTAGACTCAAGGCATTCCTTCGAGAATGCCAGTATACTCATTTTTGACTAAAGGAAAAATAATAGAGTAGTTTTACTGTTGCAAAGGTTGCAGAAAGGCCACACAGCAGGGCAGAATGGATTTAACACTCAGGATTTCTATTTGAAGTTTCTGGGTTTATCTTATGAATAAATCTTTTGAATCTTGGATTTGAAAATACAATATTAGGATATTTTATGTCTACATAGAGAACATTTACTACATTTATTTGCTGAGTAAAACTTGATTTAATTAATGTTTTTGTTCTAAGTAACCTTCTATTCAAGAATTGATTGCCATCCCCTAACTTCCTGGCTACACTATATTGGTATATAAATTCAGAGGTTTTTTTAAGTTGAGGTGTGTATGTGTGTGTCTGTGTCTTCTCGTCCTTGGTCTACATCAGTCTCTTTCTCGAGTTTTTTTTTCTTTTTGAAGAAAAGCAAGGTGAAATGCTGCTTACTGAAGTTGTGTCCACCAGATTATAGAGGCACCTTGCTTATTATGCTGCTTCTTGTTTAAGTTGGCAATAATGTACTTTTAAAAGGCCATCCTTGGCTTTCTCAAACAAAGATTTCAAGAGCATAAACTGTCTGTAGAATATGGTAGATTCAGTTCACTGAAAAGTCAAGGATTGTACTTTTCTGAGTTTGTATGTGTTTAGCAGTTTCTGACATTTAGGGTTTGTAAAGAGACTGTTGAATTAAGATGGGACTAAAGGCGAGCTTTGATTCTCTAGTGTTAAAGTAGGCATAGAGGGACTAATTATTGGCACTTATAAAGGTCATCAGGCTCAGACAGCTTTAAATTTGTGCAAAATGTCAGTAACTTGGCCTGTGGAAATATAGATGAATTGGACAATTAGGTCACCCTTCATCAAATATGGGTGTTCTATTGTGTAGGTTTAGTCACAGGATATGGGATTTTCGACCTTGTCTGTAATAAAATCAAGCTGATTAAAGGCTATGGAAATTAAAATGCAATAGGTTTGTTTGAGGAACTTATTAGTGTTTAGAAAGTATAGTTACATTGTCTGATACCAAAAATTTAAATTTAAATTTCAGAAAGGACATTGGGATGGCAGATACCTAAATAAAATGAGATCTGAGCTAAATTTGATGGCTCTTGCAGAGGATGTACAGCACATCTGAAAAATTGCTTTTCTTGACATCAGTTGGACTTTTGGGGGCTCAAAATGTGTGAAAATCAGTGTTAATGAATCCTGTGCAGTAGAATAAGATTAATGAGGGTCTAAACATGACAGAATTGAAGGAACCCAAGACAAACCTGGAAGTTTCCAAATTTCAGAAATTGTTGTATTACATTGGACAGACCTCAGAAAAGTAGGCATTTTTTACTTTATTATATTTTGAGGAATACTTGCAAGTGAAATGATCATTGGTAGAAAACATATATAAAAGGTTACTATTTCTACCAATGATGCTTTTCCTCCAAATGTTGTTGACTTTGAGGCCAAAGTAAATGAGTGGAGCTTGTGGGGTCACTGAAATTAGCATAATGAAAGTACATTAAGAGACCATGTGCATTGTTAAACTCAATTACTTTCAATTTGACAGATGTGTCTAATCTCTTATGATTTTTAAATTGCCTTTTCAGACTTATTTTCTCATTGGCTGATAATTTGCACATCACCTGCTTGGCTCTTTTGGAAATAGATAACTTGTAACAGACTCCCAAAGACACTTCTTCAGGCACAGGGTATTTCCACAGAAGAAGTTTGCCTCATTAACAGACCTGTTGTGCTGATTAGTTAAATTTGTGGTCTCTGTAACAAAGTATCACTGCTAGAAACAGTATAATGTTTTATTATGGCTGCAGCCAAAATACAATCTTTTAATTTGGTAGTCTATTGATCTATACAACTTGAGAATATATATCTACATTATCAAGTTAAAGATAAGCTATTTCTAAGTAACTTAAATCAGCATACAATGTTGCATAGGGAACAAATCAGGGATAAGTCTGAGTTGGTATTTCAGGGTTTCAGTGTAAAATTAATTTAAATGGCAAATAGGCTGTTCATTAATTTGTTTTAATTTACTTTATTCTATTCTGAAATGGATTAGGGTCATAAACTGTATGAATCATGGTGCAAGTATTGAACAGAATCTTTTCATAAAACAAAGTAAGTGTTCTCCTTTACTCTTTGTTCTTTAAAGAAAGTTTAATACCACCTGTGCTCCAATGTAGCAGACTGTACACTGTAAGCACAGTGGCATTGCTAAAGCAGCCAGATCCCTTGGTATAGATGTAATTCTGATGGAAGGAGTATTTCTCCTGCTAAACTAGCTCCCCTCCTGTTGGAGGGGTTCCACTTTCCATAGAGAATGATTCATTTTGGACCAGAGAGGGTGAGAGCGAAGTTCGTATAACACAGACTGGTGGTTAAGAGTTCCTGTTTCTGGGGCCGGTGTTGGAAGTGGAAACCCTGAGTTTCAGTGGCAAAACTGAAATATTCAGTAGCTTAAATCTGATAAATGCCAAGCTGTAATATTGCTGTAACATTGTTTATGTAAACGCTTAAAAACATAAGATTACTGTGCTGCCATCTTGTTACCTCTTGTCTCTATAGCACGGCTCTACTCGCTCCTTTCTTATATAAGATGACACTTTTTTTTCCTGCATTATTTACTTCCTTATACTACAACAGTGTCCAGAAACCCCACTGAGAATGGGAGCTGCCTGGTGCATTAATTTGCTTTCTCTACCTTTGCCCCACTTTTCTCCCTATATTGTGTTGCTCACCTTCTCACTTCTGTTCTCTCTCTGCTTTTCACCAACTCCATTCTCTCTTTTTAAACACCTCTATTTTCTGACTTAGCCAATCAATTTTTAATTATATGAAGGATAACATATTATTACAACTTATTAGCTGGAAAAATTAAATGGAAAAAAATGAGGAGAGAGGCAATCTCCACAAGCAATAGATAAAAAAGGTAGCTCCTTGGGGCAAAGAAGGTGTTACACTTTTTGCCAGATTCCATGTTTTGTAGCTTCTGGTCTGCCATTGTCTGAAAACCTGAAATACTACCCCACTCCCTTTTCTTCAGGCATATTAGAAGGGACAAGAATGTAGTTTTTCCTGTGATCCATTCTCTTTGTGTGTGGGTCCTCCATGAATAAATAGCTCTAGTCCCTTTTGTTACTCAAAGCTTCACAATGAAATTGGTTTGTTTTTGTTAGTTTCCTTGCTATCCCCTGGGTTCTTAATAGCAGCAATGAAAACCGAATAGACTCCATAGTCACTCCTACATAACCGCAGCATCGGTCTTTAGGTTCAAGAACAGTGCTGGTTCAGTTCATGCTCAGCTGGGAATATTGTTCTCAAATATAAAGCCAAAGGCAAAACTAGTTTATTTAACTAAAGCACCTGTACAAATTTAAAATGGAATCTTACATTCTGTACAAGTTAAAGCTATTTTTTCCTAACAGGAGAGTTTCCTGTGTGTCACTGAGGGATTGTGTCAAACCTTCATTGTAATTTTTAAAATAACAGTCTGTGAAGTGAGAGAAAGCGGAGCTCCTTACCCATCAAAAACTTATGCATGTGCATACTTTTTATAAACTGAGTAGTCTCATAGAAGCCTATGGGAATACTAGCATCACATAAAGTTAAAGCTTTCAACCCTTTCTATTTGCAACCTAATAGTCAACAAGACCTTAGTTTATTTTCATTTAAATCCCTCCTGAAAATTAATCTTTTGCAGTTCCTATAAGTGAATCCATACCACTTCAATTCTAAACTGAACCACCAAGATAACTGTGTCTGTGTTAATAATAACCCTTTATTTGTACCACCTAGTCTTTGGGTTAGTAAGCTTCACTGGTATAAGTGAGGATTGTAAGTGCTTTGGGTCAGGACTTTTTTTTTCTCTGTCATTTGTGAAACTTTTAGCACAACCTTGAATCCTGTGAAAACTAATATAATGGAAAAAACATTAAAAGAGCATGTTTTTAAACATTAAAAGGGTAGGTGCAGGAGTCTTAAATGGCAGATAGTCGTCTGAAAAATGAGAAGAGGAACTCTTCATGTCCTTTTCCCTGAACCCAGCAAAGAACATATCCTAAAAATGTCTCAACAGCAATTTTAGGGGGAAAGGGACAAAACAGATGGGGTGCTAATGCGTTGAGAGAGAGAATAGTCAAGTGACTCTTTCATTTGAAAGTTAAAAACGAAAAAATTGTGAAAGCCACTTCAAGGAAGCTTGGTTCACAGTTCTGCATGTAATAATAAATTTACATTTGGAAACCAGCCGCAAATTGAACAAACACAGAAGGGATCAGTTTGACTAAAACAAATAAATTGGAAAGCTGACTTCGAATGGAAAAAACTTGAGATAATGATAGTATACTGTAGAGGGCTTTGGGATCCCAGAGTTTTATTGTAAATGACTTAATTTTCCTCTGTGATGGGAAACTGGACCCAGATTTACCAAAGCTGCACCAAAGGCCTTGCTGACAGTAAATAAATCTGCATGTAATGTAGCTGCCTGGGGAGAACCCATCTAGGCCCTCAGCATCAATTCATCTTTATTTAGCAATATGTCAAATTACACCAGAACCAGAGCAGATTGTCTACATTAAGCTTTGCTCCAGTGCAGCCACTTTGAGTAACTTTACCTGAACTAATTTCTTTAAATGGGGTATAGACCATTTATTGAACCCAAACTAAGGAATGTTGAAAAGGAGCATTTCCTCTTTTAATAGAATGAACATGTGCCAAAGTACTAGTTAAAATGCCAGAGAAGTTTCTATCAGCAGTGAGGCACTAGGAATCTCTTTCCTGACTTTTAACTCACTTTTAGTCCCAACCCTATCTTAAGTATTCAGATCACTCTCTATTAATGTACTGCTAAGTCCATGTTCTTTCAGAGTACCTGATAAAAGTGAGTTTGTGTTCACTAAAACCTATGGTATAGATCTACCCTTACTTCCACACTGGGAATTAAAAAGGCTCTGGAGGAACAGCAACTAGCCAAGGTTGTTCTCTACTGGGAAAAACCAGCAAAATAAAGTTGCTTCAATCTGTAAATGCGGAGCATGTATTTAATAGGAGTAGAGTGGGTTTACTCCTTTACTCTTTGTTTACTTGGGTATAGGCTGCATTTCAAGCAATAGGTTGCAAGTTTGCCAGAATCCTGTTGCAAGGGTGAGGGTGCATCTACACATGTGCCTGACTGCACAGTATCTGCCAGTACTATGGAGTCCAGGTGCTGCACAGGTAATTTCCAACCCAATTGAGCAGTAGCAGTGGTGTCATTGGTTCTTGCCCGCCAACGTTATGTCACTGTAGTGACGAGTTACATCACCATAGTGTCTCAAGTAGAGAAGTTTAAATTATTTTCCTTTATACTGGAAGCTGGAATTAGTCTTGTTCCCTTCTTTCTGGGTCCAGAAAGAGAGAATTCAACTATGCCCTTAACAGAACTGAAACTGTACAAAGCAGTGCTTTTAACTTTAGACTCAAAAGGGCCTGGTTTCCAGTCTCCTGCTGACCACAGCGGAAAGATTCCCATTAGCAGCAACCCTACAGTTGCCCTTCCCTCCAAAGTAAGAGTGAGCTGGAGTGGGTATGAAAATATATCTGTCCTTAAATAACCCATAGAAAATATAATGTAATGAGAACAGAATAGTGACTTGATGGATGGAGGGAGGGGAAAAAACAATATACAAAAGTAGAGTAGTTCAAGTGCACAAGTAAAAATTATTGAGTAAATATTCTATTGGAGAAAAATAGTAGGAATATATTTTCTTTCCACTGTCATGTAAAAATAACATGAAGATGATAGACATATGTCTTAATCTCTAGGTAAGGAAGGATATCTGTAAGAATTAATATCAAATTCTGCAACTAAAAATATTCTAAACAGGACAATTCCTGACTCAACAAAAGTTTAAGGATATTCACTGTCATCACAAGATATTCATGTAGCAGAGAAGAATCCCTGAGGAAGAATTCATATGTTCTATTTCTTTACCCTTCTGTATGTCAAAAGTTACATTAGATTTAAAAATACCATAGTGTGTGGAATTGCAGATGTGAACACAAGCCATGAAAGGGAAAAGTTGGCTATATATCCAGTTCTTCATGAAAAGTTAATATGGTTTTAAAAATTAGACCTATCCACCCAAGACCTATATGGCAAGCTCACATAATACAAATAAAGGACACAGTAAACTTTAAAAACAAGTTACCTGAATACTGTTTCCACTTAGTAAATTAAATGTGATTTGCTACCAGCTGTACTGGTTTGCAGAGATGGGAGGGAAAACAAGTCAGAGAAAGAGCCCTTACAAGTAAAATCAGGATTATTTTAATGAAATTAGTATCTTAAACTTTAATCATAGCTGATATAATTTATTAAATCTTAGGAGGATACTTGAAAATCTACAAGTAACCCCAGGATTGTCTTACAAAACAAAATCTTCACAGTGGGTTAAGAATCTGCTTCTGTTTTCCCTTAGAATATGTGAATGATAATAAAGGGACGTTGGTACATTGCAGCAAAACTGCTTGCTTGTGCTGTCTCGTGTAGTGCAATGATTATCTGGCTCACCTTCAAAATAGTTAAAACCCATGAAATGCTCAGGAGTTTTAGATGATCCTAATTGGGGAAAATTTTTCCTGAAATTTCCCCCAAAAGGCTAATTTGTGTGAAATAAAATATGCTGTAATCACTTACAATTAGTATGCATTTTGACTAATGATCAGATTACATCTGAGCATTAACATGTTTGTGAATGACAAATCTTAGAATAGTCATGTTTCTGTATTAGACTCCCTCACAAAGATTCCTTATAAATATAGCTTGGAAGAAAAGTTAGTTTGATCACTTCTCTATCAATTGAAGGCAAGGTTCACAACTATTTCTTTGGTATTCCTCTAGGAAGGCATGACCCTTTTCTAGGAGGTTTAAAGCTTGAGGAGACAATAAAGGCTCAAATCAGTTGGAAGTAATTGCAACTAGATCATCAGCAGATCAGCATAGTTTTGTTTAATTTACAGTATTTGTTTAGTCTTCCTCTGTTGTGGAAGTTTAATCAAATTCTTCATGCTCTTGGAGACTGGAGAAAGGAATATCAATAGTTTGGGTTCATTGTTTTGAGGATTATATTTTATGTGCGCATAGTATGTTAAATGATAGAAACACTGCCTTAGTACTGTGTTGAGCACTCAGTTTTTCCTTCTTTAATAAACAGCCACATGCCAAACAGGTCATTCCTCTGACTGTTGTTTCCAGTATAGCTAAGATGTTATTCTGCATCAGTGTTTTAGTTCACTGAAAGAAATTATTTCGATTTTTAAATTTGTTGTATAATAAAGAGAATATTAAATCAATCCTTTGAATGCTAATGCAATGGATCTGTTATTTAATGACACATTCTATGTGCTTTATAATAGGCAAAACATCCTGTAATGACTTTGTTAGCTGTATTTTTTTTTTTAACCTGGACTTACTTTAAGCTGTTCTTCTGTTTTTAGGTGTACTGAGTACCTTACACAACTCATCCTTGAGGGCTGGATTAATGATGCCTAATATAATGTAGCATCGTGAGTGGCTATAATCCCTAAACCAACCTGTGAAGCCCTGTGTACTGTGGGGTTGTTTCACACAGCCTTCTTTCAGGAATAAGGATTGACAGTCGCAACAGAAAATCAAAAATGAAATCTTGCCCTTTTCAGTTTTCAAAAGTGTGTTGGGGATTACTTATAACATAATTAGCCAGCATGTAATGGAACAGTAATCCTTTTTTGTATTCATGTCTTCATCCTTCTTCCCTCCCTCCTACAATTTGCTGAAATGTATATTTCTATTTTGTCTGACTCCTACACAAAGTTGAGTTTGAGTGGGGGGAAGGGAGAGTGGTGTATATTAAGGTTCCATGGTTCTGCTTCTCTCAAAAATCAAAACTTACCAGCATGCCATAATAATTTGTTTGTATTTCTGGGTGACAACCATTACTTATTCTTAGTATTTATGATTTCTGAAAAATATATTTAATAGCGAACTATGCCTGAATATGAGGTAATTAGTTTTTCCTTTTTTAAATAACATGAGACAATACCTATAAAGAACTTCACTCTTACTTTAAACATAGCGTTAACATAGATAAGGACTTCTCTTGATATGACACATGCTATTCCTACCAGTACCTGTGTATGTACTGTGTATCAGAATTACTTAATCTTCTTCCAACTCTTACATTGGTTTCTTGTGTGATTAGTATCTCTTTTACTTGAAGTATATTCATTGGTTTGTATACTGGCATTTTAGGGTGCCTGTCGATGCATGGGGATGCTGCTCCAACATGCTGTAATTAGGGTGCATCAGAGCAGATTTGATTAATTGTGGCTGCTGGAGTGTGCTAATTAGAGCACTCCAGCAGCCTCTGCGTCTCTTGTATTCAGCGTCCCCATGCTTCAGAATGACAGCAGGGATAATTTAACGAAAGCTTGTGGAATGAGCTTTAGTTAAGGTGCCCCACACTGCTATTGCGGACCATGAGACACTGAATATGTGAGACACTGCAGATGCATTAATTAGAGCGGCTCTTGGAGCTGCTTTAATTCAAGAACCTTGTCTGCCTATGTCCTTAGACCAACATTACTACAACCTACACCCCTGTAACAAAAAGTTAAGCTTGTGATAATTTCAGAGAATACTTTCTATACTTTTGCCCTCCAGCTTTTTTTCATACCCGACAGTGGTGGCGAGCTGAAAATCCATGAGGGAGATCCTTCTTTTTCTCCCGGCAAAATTATTTTATGGTGACTTGCCAATTGCATCTGGGCTTAAGGTATGCTCTTTTCTGCATGCAATTTAGAAGGATTGAAGATGGCAAGCCCAATACTGGAAAGTAATCTTCTTGGATTTGTTGAAGTGTTTCATTTTGAACACAATCTAATAAAAAAAGTCAATCCTTATGTATCCTTTAATTACTGATGCACCTCTTTAAAACCCTGAATCTTGTTGGAAGTGTCCCTTGATTTAAATAAATACATAAATGATCCTTTTTAACATCAAAGCCTTCAGATAAATAAATAAATAAATGAGTTGCCAGTGCCTCTCATTCTTTCAGCCACTTTGCATTAGAAAGAGTCCTTCTGCATTGCCTTTTCATAACTAATTGTAAGGCATGTGCTTTTTGTTACTTTGAACTCTAAACTATCTGTTCTGTTAATGTGAGTCTTTTATCCTTATCTTCAGGACAACTATATTTTGCCCCATAAACTCTTGAGGCTTCATTTAGTAGTCATGAAATATAGAAATTTGTACAGTCTTTTTTTTCTTAGCATGGAGGAGTTTGGATGCCTGCAAGCATAGGCCAGAGTCATTGAATCTTAATTTATCTTTTGTAAATTCAGTTTGTATCACCTATTCAAATTTGTTCCCCTTACCAAAACAGAAATAATTCCCTACAGTTCCTACTCTCTTGTTCAAGCTTCTTTAAAGTATTCTAAGCAATATAACTGCCAGTGAGTCTGTTAAAAAAATATTCTATAATATCGGATCTCATGGGATTTTTTCCCTACCGTTGAGTTAGGCTGAATTCTATTTCTTTCTAACACTTTTTAAATACATTGTCCTACAACTTAAAATTCCACACCCTAGTTGGTACTTACATCCTTCAAATATTTGTGGACTCTGTTACGTGCATCTCCTTACTAATCTGCCCTGGAATCCCTCAGGTCTTTTATGAAAGCTTTACTTCTGTTTCCTAGTGGGGGTTGCTTGGTGGGGGGGGAAGGGGAAGGAGAAGTGACCTACAGATATTTATGTTATATGCCTACCTTCATGTGCTCATTTTTGTGTGTGGGTTTTCACCCTCCCAGACTAATTGTTAGACAAGTATATTTCTTTGGATTATCAAGCTTTTTTGTATTTGTGTCTTCAGTGCGCTTTCCCTTGACATTGTATTAATTTTTTTTTAATTCTCAAATTTGCTTTTTTTGAAAGTTTAGTACTCTTTGAACTCTTACTTGCTCTTTTGAGTTAATGTGTTTGCTGGTTAATTGCTCCATGTGGCTTTTTATTGCCACATTCTCATTCAATTTCTTCCTGTTAGTAAGGAGTAAATCTAGGATGACTTCTTGTTTGGAGAATATAGAGGTGATCATAGTTATTATTGTAATGGCCTAGGCATACAAAAGACAGAAATGGAAATGGCGTCAGATGTGCAGGCAAGACAGGAATTCTATTTCATAAGAGGTTACGTTTTATTAGACTGAAATTTCAAGATTTGTTTCGCAGAGCATTCTTTACAGAGAGTTCATTTTGTTTGTTAGTTTGCCTTTTTTGTACCAATGTGATCTTTTGAGAACTTTCAAACAAGCCAGAGTTTGTTTAAAAAACTTTGAGCGAGAGCAAAGATCTTGCACCTGGAAATGTCTTGGGAGTTAGACAAAAACTATGATCCACCATTTCAGATTCCTGTTTATTACTGACTGAGATTTGCTGCTCCCCATTTCAATTTTGTGCAACTTTGAAAATAATTAATCCATTGAGAGAGCTAAATGGTATCTTGTTTTTGCAGAAAATGCGATAATTTTGATTCAGCCTCTGTATACTGGAGGTTGCAGCAACGTTTTGTTTTCTTTCAGGAATAGAAATACTGTAGCTGGCTCTCTGTGCCTCATATTTAGAAGAAGAGAACATAAAAGAACTTGTTTAAGTGGAGAATCACTTAAGCGAGGCTGTCCAGCTGATAGCCCATAAGCCACATCTGGCCCATGCAGGGTTAATGCATGGCCTGCAGGCTTCTGCCAAGCTTCCTCTTCCCCCATTGCTCCTGCAGCTGTAGTAGTGGCCAGTCTCAGGGGCATAGCAGAAAGTCTCATTAACTTGAAAAGTCATGGCAGCACTAATGTCAGCAAAAGGGCTGGGTGAAGGGCTTGCACTGTTTGCATGACAGCCACTGCAGGTGGGTGTCTTGTGCTGCTCATGCAGTGGTGGTGATGGGAGCTTCTCCATGTGGTGTAGCAGCTGGAGTTTGGAGAGGGTTCATACTGCTTGAGAGGCAGGGGGCTGCATATATCAGGACTCCTATGTTGATGTACAGCAGCCCCTGACCTCTGTGGTATGTAGTGTATGGCCCCCAGCCACTCTGAAGTTGGACAACCCTGACTTAAAGGGCTACATAGTCATAAGTCTTGCATTGTCTTCCATTGGAGCAAAGTCCTAGTTTTTCTCTGATGAGTTTAGAAAAGCTCTTTAAAATATAGCATTTTTCATACATACCTACCTCCCTGCTGTACTGGGACCTTGGCAGACAGATAAGACATGGTTGTCTCCGATTAAACTTGCCATCTAAATTTAGATATAGGTTAAATAATAATGGTATCCACAATGCTTTGTTATGGAGGAATTATTGCTGCATTAGCAGGGGAACAAATTAGAATGAGGTGATATTAATTGATTTTTGATATCCTTTGTGTGCATGTGTGCATGTCCTCTGTGGTTCTGCTAGCAAACTTATTTTAACTTGCTGGTGTTAATTCTGGAGTGAGGAGATCGCAGCCAAAGAGAAGGGAAGGCAAGATAGCTGGGGTGGGGAATGGTGTGTCAGGATAATGAAAATAAAGAACAGGACCTATGGAAGCAAACTGGGGAAATAGCTGTTGGACTGATTGCATTGAAGGTGAGCCCTGGATGCTGGTAGTGACCTTTTATAGGATATTCCTGGAAGGCATCTGCTAATCTAAGGTTTAGATTTAGGTCCTGCTTTTGCAGTGATTAATGCATCTGTTTGAAGTCCCTGTAAATGCAACTCTGTGGAGCCTGTTTTGGGATTAGTAATTGGGAGGCAACTGCAAGGAGATGTTATACACATTTTAAGTTTCTACAGTAGGAAAGCTGGCTTACTTGGATATGTTTTTCTTCAAAGGGAAATGAGAGAGAGCTTAAATCTTGGTACGTAATCTCTGGAAGGGTATGTTGCATAGAAGCTGGAAATACTGTTACTTCACTGTTTTGAATAATGCCCCCCAAATGGGCATAACCTGAAAATGACAATGTGGAAAAGAGTTGCTGTATAGATCATGTATAATATAGCACGAGCACACAGCTGTAAATGTGCTGCCACTACGATGAATAAAAATTGGTTTAAATAAGGAGATTAGAACTTTTTTTCAACTAACTACGGTTACTTGAGTTTGCTACTCTTTTTTTTCTTCTAAATATGTATTCTATTTGATTTTATATTGCTTCATTTTATTTATTTTTGTCATCATGTTTGATTTTACTTTTGTTTAAATTAGTGGAATATGTAACTTTGTTGTATGCTTTTACCAATGACCACATATCATGTAATTGTTATTATATGTTTTTTGTTAATTCTGCTGTATCATTTTAGCAAAAGTTTTATATAAACTGATACTGCTTCTAAGCATAAAACTTTCCAATTTTTTTTAAACTATGTCCTACAGTCTATTTTTTTAAAACTAATTTAAATGAACAAGATGTATTGCAGGAATTAGCCCCCCCAAACTTAAATAGGTTAAAAGATGCTGCTTTTTTACTTATGTGGAAGATTGGAGGAGCACCCTAACTTCTGAAGTCAACTCAAGTTATGACAGGGTGTTATTATGTACTGCTTTAAGTATATCTTTTCATCTTCTCACAATGGAGTCAATACTATTACTTATTTTTCCAAGTTTAAGCACTTTCATGATGTATGGAAAGCTTTTGCCGTTATAATTTATGGTTTCAGTTTAAATGGAAAATATAGAAAGCGTAGTTTCTTCATTTGAACTAACTCATTCAAAAGTTAAGAACCCAACTCCCAAGATTGAAAGGCAGAAAATCTTATTTTCCTTCACCAATTTAAGAATTAAAATAAAGTGGGATAAAATGGGATTTACTAACTCCAAAACCTTGATAGTTTTAGACATCTAATCAGAGAGGTTTTGGTAGTTGGTGAGTGCTAAGAAGGTCAGATATCCTAGGCTCCAAAAATGTCAGAAAATTTGGTCCATGGCAACAGAAAATAGTCTGCCAGATCACAAATTAAAATCACTTCTTTCTTTTAAGAAGAAAAAAGTGGTTTGAAAACCAATGCATATTTTGATTAAACCTTTCCCCCTTTAATGTGGCTTTATCAAATAAACAATCTTGAAATGTTTTGCACAGTTCTAAAATTAATTCCAGGTTCTTTCCAAATGTAGCTAGACCCAAATCAGGAATGAAATTATTGTTTGGTAAATAAGAAAATGTTGTTTGCTACTCTCTAACACAGTAAACATAAAAAGAATAAATTAGCACTCACCTTTATACCGTACTTGCTCAAATATAAGAGGCACCCATAATTAGGTTCTATATATGGAAAATTTATAAATTTGTTATCACATTCCAGGTATAGAATCTAATTATTGGAGGTTTGCATTGAATTTGTTCTCCTTCAAGTTACGACAGAGTAACTGCAGTAGGGAAAATATATCTAGGGGGGTCAGGTAGCCCCTTTGATCTCTGCTCCCCGCCCCCCCAACTTCTTCCCCCTGCAGCCCTTTCCCCTCTGCTTACTGGCAGATCCTGCTGTCTCTGAGCACATGGAAGTGAGGGACAAATTTGAAAACACAGGCTTTGAAATAAACCTGCCTGCCTGTGATTTGCATATAGGCATATTACTATGGGTACCCATAGACAGTTCATCCAGAATTGATACATTTTACCTTGACATTGCTGCACGTTTTATCACAGGTACTCTATAAACACACTTTTGGCAGCCGTTTAATGATAGACAGTATATTTAATGAGGTTCCCATGTATGCAAATATGAGATGAAGAGCTTTTTTCCCCCATGGTTGGTGGAGGGGAAGGGGAGCAGAAACCTTGTCTTATATTGGAGAAAATATGGTAATTGCATAAATACATGTGTAAAGATCAGTATGCATTCTTAGTTAGCAAAAAGAACATTGTATTTAGAGGATCACTGCTACATTGGTCCAATATTGAATCGGCACCAATGTAAAGAAAATTGTATCGAAAATCAGCTTTATATGACCAATAATTTGGCTGATAAATGGCCCATGAACGCACACAGCTGCAGTACAGCATGTAGGTGGTGAGGAGCATAGCCGGGCAGCTTGAAGAGCTGCATGCAGATGGTAAGTTTCGTGTGGTAGAAGGGGAGAGGGAAGGGGGAGACGAAAGGGATGGAAGGAGGCAGATCAAGGCCTCCGCAGTGAGGGAGGAGTGGAGCAGGGGCTGGGGTAAGCGCTGCCTGGCTGGGACAGGGCAGGGCAGGTACAGGACAGAGCTGTGGCTCGTCCCAAGGGTGCAGAGATGGGGGGGCTCCTGCTGCTGCATGCTGCTCATGTGGAAGCCGCTGGTCCAGCAGCTCATCTGGCACTCGCCCAATGACTCCCACCACTTGTGCAGGAGGGCATGGGGACATTTGCCCCTGGATATGGGGGGTGCGGGGCTGTGCCAAGCTCTTCCTGGAGGGTTGGGGCTGGGCTTGGGGCAGGCAGCAGTGGCGCCAGGACTGAGGGGATACGGGAGTGCTACAGTAAATTTTGGGGTGGCTGCAGCCCCCTCCCATCCCTCCAGTCCCAGCATGACTGCTGCCTGGCCCAAGCCCAGCCCTGCCTTGCCAGGTAGAGTTTGGGACAGCCTTGGCCCCGAGCAGATCTGGGGACATGCGCCTCTCCTGGATGAGTGGCGGGAGCAGTGGTGGGAACCACCAGGTGTGCTGCCAAAGCAGCGGTTCCTGCACAAGCAGCATGGAGCGGGGAAAGCTGTCAGCATCATCCTGTCGGTACACCCCCGCCCCCCTGCCCCATGAACCGCGGCTCTGTCCCACACCCATCCCACCCCAGCTGGGCAGTGCTTGTCCCAGCCCCAACCCCACTCCTCCCTTACCATGGGGGCTTTGATCTGTTCCCCCCCACTCCTTCCCTCCCACCTTCTCCATCACACCAGACTTACCAGCTGCATACAGCTCTTCAAGCTGCCTAGCTGGTATCAGAAATCGCATTGGTATTGGCTGATTTTCCTCCTTAAAAATCGACCATAGGTATCAGCCCCAAAAATCTCTATCGGTGCACCCCTAATTTTATTATGTTGTAAAGGCTGTATTTTGCTGTAAATAAACATGTTTAAATGGTTATGCCAAATGATGATGATAAACCTTTTTTGAGAAAAATTGGGAAGGCAAGACTAAAAATCTTTGAGTTTAGTGCTTACTTATCTAAATCATGAGATCTGGCTATCACCAATTCTGTCTATAAGATCTATTAGAAATGCTTTTTAAATAGTCCTGAAAGCTGTGGGGTTTTCCTTTTTTAAATCTCATTAAAATAGCATAATATACATGTTGAACTATAGCTTTTAACTTTCTCTAAATAAGCTGAAATTAGTAGAGTTAAGGAAGACTGGAAAGAAACTTTGTTGCTCACATGTCAAATTGAATACACTGAGAAATGAAAAGCTAGTTTACAACTACTTCTGTTACTAAAGGAAAACATCCTATCTCTAAAATTAAGCCTGATGATGTATTTCTATTGCTTTTAGGCTGGGAAAACCAACAACTCCTGAAATGTAGTGAGTGTCCGAGGTTCAGATGCATGAGTGCATGCTTGCCTCATATGAGCACTATTCTGTTCTCCCTGAAAAATTTCTACCTGCTAATTTATGGAATCTTAAAATGGGCAATTTTTCAGCCTTATGCATGTAAATGTGGAAGCCTCTGCCATTTCACGTGAATGCCATCAAGAGAGAGAATAGAAAGACTTGGAAGAAGGTTTATCTGATTTTTCCCACCACAGGCCCCTGGCTTAGGGGAGTCACTTAGCCAGGAAGCATATACAGTCGTTTAATCTATGTTTGGGTTTGTTTGTTATTTTTATTTTAATTCCTCTTTTTCCTTTCAGAGTGGAAGTTGCAGTGGTACAGAATATGCTCAGATCAGGCTGCTGTTTTAGAAACCTTTTACAATAAAACATACAAGGGGTTTCAGACTCCCTCCTCCTCCTGAACTTTATTAGAATTTCAGAGGCTGGAGAGGCCTTTTTTTGCATGCAGTGTCTGGAAACTATAAGCTGACCTTCCTACCTCTCAGAAGACTGAGGACTCGATTCTTGAGTTCAACTTACACACTTACATGCTGGCCCCTAAAAAGTGTTGTGCTTTCATTTTCCGTGTTGCACTGGTTTGGACTTGTGGCTGGTTTTCAGCATTTGTCAGTCTTTTTTGCAATCCAAGGCAGGTTAGCCCTTCATTCTTTTGTTTTATTGCCTCCTATTACTTTACACATGTTTCTGTTAACCTGATTTAGTAGTATTCAAAACAAAACTATGAAGTTCTTTCTACTGTAAACAAATCTGGAAGGTATTGTTATACTGGAAATAGGTTGGTTCCCAGGAGATGTCTTGGATCTGTGGTCTGTTACAAACAGCACTGAAGATAGTGGCAGTGATAGCTGTCTTCTAATCATGGTAAACGAAAGAGCAGTTAAATACACCTCTTTTCTTAGCTGATACAGTAGAAGCAGTAGGGATCTGTACCTTTAAGAGGCTTTTGTAAGATCTGGTTGTTATACAGAAGGAATGCTGGTCAGTTGGATCAGCAGCACAAAATTAATTAGATCTATTGGGACACCTCGGCTCTAAGCAATTATTGAGTTTTATATGGCACCAAAAATAAAATGAATGTGTGGCATGTACACACATTCCCATTCTGTATTTTCTTGCATTTCTCCAAATAAAACATGCACCTTGTCTTTGGAAGGTAGAATGTAGAGAGAAAAGCTTTTTCTAAAGTACAGCTGATTGTGGGACATAGACTAAATCAGGGCTCCTGAGGGAAAAGCAGCAGAGTGGAGTGCCCCAAGCAGGGTGGGGCTTAGGGGGAGGCATGGGATTTGGGGGTTTATAGCCACTCCTTGCAATGCCACCACTGCCCACCTTACCACAGCTGAGCCCATCCCCCTCAAAGCCCAGCCCTCTGCTGGGAAGAGGCTGGCACAGACCCTGGTCCTGAGCCCACAGTGGGCAGCCTTATTCCAACTTGCACACAAATCTGGGTGAGCACATACCCCCCCATGCCTTCCCTGAGGGTTGTGCACAGCGGTGGGGAGCTGCACAGCTCCTGCAGGAAGGAAACTGTTTTTTTGTGACTTAGAAGCCACTGATGGCAGCAGCACCTCCCTCTTTACCCCTTTTGCTGCTACCAGTCACCTACTTCTCTCTTCTGAGCTTTGCATTTTATTTGGTGACTTTGATATCCGTTAACATAGCTACATGATTCAGCTCTGCCACCTAAAATGGGTATGGGGCAGAAGGGAGGGAATTTGGCAAAGTTTAGCCTTAGTGAGGCTCTTGGCACCAAGACATTGTATAATAGATTTTTCTGCCTTTATGTTCCCCTAGTGCAAATAAAACTAAGGATTACCCACTATAGTGTCACAGGCAGGAAGCTGATACACAGCAGGTCCATGGTTAGGTAATGAAAACATGCATATTCAGGAGGTGACTCCTTGCCTAGTGGGCTTGTGGGGAGACCCATACAAAGGTGGAGAGGAAGGGCAGGCTCTAGAAGAGAACCAGCCTTCAAACATCAGGGCTGCATATCATGCTTGAGATTTGTATAGTTGGCAGTTTTTCCCACTTGCGGTCTCTGAAAACTCAAGAGTGTTGACCTATCTGTTCTAGCTATAGCTGTCCAATTTTGCATGGCTCTGTGTCCTACCTGTGGCTTGATGTGGCCTAGCATTTAAGGTGTCTTGCCATGTCTCAGTAAGCTAGAGCTTGAGTTCCACTCAGGACGTGTGCCAACATTGACCCAACTTGTAAATGTGTACCTCTTAGTTTGGGCTGGGGTATCAAAGGTGGCTAAATGTGAAGACAGCTGCATCACTTCCTTCCTTCAAACCACACAAACTGGCTTCTCTACCCACATTAGCCCAATGGGTTGTTAGGCACTTGGAAGGCTTCAGATCTGTCTTAAACAACCACTGCTACTTAAGATGAGATATCAAAACTTGACTATAAGTGTAAGAGTCATGGTATAGAAATTACTTGCAAGTTTATTGAATAAATAATTTCACACCTAGGGTCTGTCTACAGCTGCAGGTTTGCAGTGCTGTATGCTATGAGAACCTCCTATCAATACACTTTGCCTGCCTGCCTGCCTGCCTGCCTGTCTGTCATACCCAGCAGTGACAAACAACCTCTGCATTAAAAGACTGTTGCATGATACTGCCATGGAAGATGTAGCTGAATATGTGTTTTTTCAAAGGGGTTTTAAAAGGAATGTTTTAAAGTGTTCTGTAACACACTTTTCACTAGGGAAAAGTTCCTATTGTAAGAGAGAAAATAGATGGGGAGAGTTACAAAAGCAAGATTTTTTTTTTTTAATCAGACCATTTAGTTGGATAAAAACACTGTAGTCTGCAAAAAACAATTTTGAAGATCATACACAAAGCATATACATTGTTCTAAAGAGTTTAGATGCAATTAAATATAAAGAAAACCAAATCAAATTTAAATGTTTAATGATAGCTGGTTTTGGGGTAGATTCAAGATTTTGTCAAGGGGGGTGCAGGAGTCATAACCAACACTGCAGGGGTGGCTGCATTACTGCCCTGTGGGAGCAGCAGAGAGGGACTTTTTTTTGTTTTTAAAACACCCAAGTCAGATAAGAATCCTCTCTTCCTCCTCTCAGTCTTCCCCTCCATGCCCAGAAAGGCATGTTCCGTCCCTCATCTCCCATTTCTCCTTCCCTGACTTACCATTTATACTGCCCCTGTGTTCCCTGGTTGACTCAGGGGCATGGTGGGGGGAGCTGTAGGGCCATTCCTACCCTGATCCAACTGGGCTGCATGGGAGCTGGGGGCAGTGGGGGCAGAGGCTGAGTGGGTCTCCCTCCCTAAGCCTGCTTCCAGGTTGTCAAGGAACACCTCAAAGTCCCGATAGGGAGGAGAAACTGACCTGCTGTTGCTGTCCCTGTTCCCTAGCTGAGCCTGGTTCCTGACAGAGCCTGGCTGGAGCAAGCCAAGAGTGACATCAGAGCAGCAGTGGTGGGTGGAGGAGGGACAAGGGACATTCCTCTGAGCAGGGAGGTTAAAGGTGGGGTGGGGGTTGAATTCTTAATTGCTTTGCATATTTCCTGCTTTTGCCCCAGCAGCTGCTCCTGCAGCATCAAATGAAAGGGAACTGCATTTGTGCTACTGCACCCTTTCTGGATCCACCTCTGGCTGGTTCCCTAGACTTTCTGCATTTCATTATACAGTATTTCTTGCCAAAATCTATTGTGGGTATGATTTTGACTTGTGCAGGTTTTCCATTTGTAAGACTAAACCCACCTCTGTGCTTAGTTCCCCCACCCAATGCTTCCCTCCCCTCCCTCCAGTTCTTCACCTGGATGGGAAAGATTTCACAGATACATTGTTCTAGTCTGTGAATTTCTGGAATTTTTATTAGCAGTCTTTTTTTCTCCCTCCTTCTCTACTTGTGTGCATCTGTCTCTCCCTTGTCCTTCTCCCTTCTATGTGATTGGGCATGTTTTGTGCTGCTTGTGTTTCTTTGTTTGCACTTTTTTCTTGAACATTTTTTTACTTGTACTTTCTCAAATTACATATAAGAACTGGACGGTTTGGGTGAGATTTCCACAACCAGAATTATGCAGCTTCTCTTTTTTTCATCAGCTCCCATATCAGCTTCCCTTCCTCGAATCAATTTCTGAAGTACAGTGGTGTTGCTTAGCAATGCCTAGATACTGGTACCATTTGCATGATGTACGTAAGTACAGTGGGGCTAAAGATTGTACCATTACTCTGTGCTAGATGCAAGGAAAAAAGCCTCGGAAGGCTGAAATCATTAGAAAACAATCTGAAAAATTTTAAAAATATTTATTTAATATCACTTCCCGACTGACAGTTTTATAGATTTACTGGGCAGCCTTATAAGCATGAAGTGCATGTAGTGTGCAGTATCAAAATGTATTTGGATGTTGGTCTGTTAAAAGACCATATATTTATCAAACTATGCATTTAATTAATTGTCCTTGAGAGAGATGTTTTCTGTTCCACTCCTCCATATACCAAACACAGCTGTTTTGGAAGCAGGACCTGAATAGACACTTCTTGAGTTTTACAGGATCCTTCTCAATCCTGAAAACATACATAGGCTGGCAGCAAGTTGAGCCTGCATGGCAGAGGATTTAAAATTAGGGTCTATTTGATATCTTCCACAATGTGAGAAGATGGAATGAGTTTTCTCTCTACTCAATTTAAAGGTATTTGCCTATGTTGTTAAGTTTAAAGTAGTCCCCAGAATGAAATACTTTTCCTGACCTTTCAGGAAATGCCATAAATTATCATCTGTGGACAAATTTTAATCTTATTCAAATGGCAAAAAAGGGTGGAAGTATGTTTTTTCACAAGGCAGAGGAAGTACACTTAGCGCACGGGATTAGTTACTATTGCTTCCTTATCTTGTTTCTGTAAGAAGCTTTAGATTACAGTAAATAGATGTGTCAGATACCTTAAACTTGAGTCTTTTAACTAGTGTTTTTCTCCCTAACATGCACATTGCATCTAATGGAAGGGTGCTTCCAAGGGGTGACAGGGAGAGAAGCTGGAGTTGCTTTCTTTTTATATAAGTAAATTCACCAAACTTCAAACCACATTTTCTTTTCAAAGGCACAATTCTCTAAAGAAGACTAAGAAAGGTTCTCTCTCTCCCTCTCTCTCTCTCTCTCTAACTTTAGGTTCTGGAGTTAAAACATCCTTCTATAAATATCCCTGCCAAACAAAGCAACATGTTAATGCAAGATTGACTTTTCTCACAGTACATAGGATGTCCAAATTGATCAATATTAGTATATTTCTTTTTAATTAAGTGCTATATTTCATAATTACAAACACAGGTCCACCAATCTTTAGCTCACTATCTCTTGTTGCTGAAGTATTGTCAATTCCCGCTGAGTTTCAAATCATGTATAATGCTAATGAGGCAATTGAGAAAACCAGTGCTTTTTAATCCCAGGTGTATTTGAGTGCCTGTGATGGTCTAGGGATAGTGTTTTAGATTGTGGCTTTGCTTTCCTGTCGCTCATCAGATTCATAATAAACCGTTTTTCTTACTTGTTTTCAGGTTGGGAATAGTTGATCACTTCTGATGTACTTTACTACAGGTGCTGTTTTATTAAATAGGAAACCCCAATGCCTAAGTACAGACATTTGTAGAGTTAAATCAGGTTCAAAGTGGCTGCCCAATTTAAACTTAGCTCTTCCTTATGTTGACTTTACACTTACAGACCCAATCATTTCATGGTGAACCTCCAATCCTCTGCAGCCTGCCTGACCTCCCAGCTCCCCTGCTAACCTCGTCATCCTGACTTATCTGATATCAGGCAGCCATTTTGATATAATTTAACTTCTCCCTAATGCCCCTAAATGTCTGTACTTCAGCCCATATGCTCAGCAGCCTGCCAGTGATGTCAGTTATAGTTTCTGGATCAAACAATGCTCAACTTTGTCTGCATCTTCTATGAGGACAAGGGTGTGAACTTCCTAGTTAATATATCAGGTTGTGAAACATATTCTAAAGTTATACATGTCATAACCAAATCAGTTGAGTGTCCAAGTCACAATAGACCGCATGGAGCTATTACCCCAAATTTGGTCATGTTCCACTTCATTAGTTATTCCTGCCTAGCAGTCCGTTATTGGCCACTCTGGACTTATAAAAGTTCATACAGCTTCCGCCCAAGTCGGAGACCTCCGAGCACGTGACAGAGTAATCACAGAGAACTCAGTAGTGTGACTGAGGAAACTTGGCAGACTGATCACCCACCAGTATCTCCCCGTCATTGGGTCCTTTTGATGTACCCTCGTTATCCTGCAGGTTCCTTTTCCTTCAGCAACTCGTTTACTAGAAACTTGTTTACTTAACCGTGACAATCCAAGCAAGCTACCTCAAGGCCTGTGCTGCCATTCTATGCGGCGTAAGTAAAGTAATCTTTTAAAAGCAATAAGCTGTCTCGTCTCTCCATCGCCATCCGCCTGATGTCTGATTAACTTAGCGACCCTCTGGACGGCTCTAGCTGCCCAAGACAATACAGTGAAACAATTTCACTTTTTTCAGCTTTGTAACCCAGTTGAAATGTCCTTTTGCCTGTGCTTGTGCATATTTTTACTGTGAATTTAGTGGAGGACTGCTGGATCAAAGGATTTTTTTACATTTTAGTCTGAATGAGGCAAGATTCATAGCAGCGATTTGGGCTATTTGCCAAGAAGACTATCCTCAGCTTTTTTGTCCTTTTCATCTAGTAGTGTTCTTCCAGTGAAATGTACAGGTTTCCCTCACTTTATGCGGGTTCTGTATATGCAAATTTGCTGTTATGTGATGACCTTTATTATAACCAAAATTTGTTATATGCAAGGTAAATTCACTCTTATGCAATTGGTATAGGAGACTTCCCCCCTTACCCCCCAAGCAGGTAAGTCTGGGAGGGGAGGGGAAAGGGCCATGGGGCTGGGCCCCACTCAATCCAGTCCCTGTTGGAGTGGCCCCAGGAACAGCCAATGCCAGCTGCCTGCAGCCTTTGAGTTGCGCCATTCCCTGAACCCCCCGGGGCTCTGCTTGTCCCCACATGCCCTATTCCCTGCTGTGCACTGTGCCATGGTGCTGGTAAGCTGTCATTGGCTGCTCCCAGGGCCACTGCACCAGGGGCTGGGGTGAGTGCAGACAAGTTATGCCATGTCCTATGCCCCCCAGGTTCTGCTTGTTTTCACTCACCCCAGCCTGTGCTGCAATAGCGCCAGGAACAGCTGATGCCAGCTGCCAGGGAAACAGTCAGTGGGTGCAGGGCAGGGGTGCGAGGTGTGGCTATTGCTGCTTTGTGCACTCTGGGAGGATTATGGGCTAGGGGGCTGCACTGGGCTCTTCCTGTGGAGAGGGTGTGCCCCCAGATCTGTGTGTGGGAGGACAGCAGGCTGCCACCCGCCCCAAGCACCAGGAAAAGCCCAGTGCCACCGCCAGCCCCACCCTGCAGCAGCAGCCTGCTCTCCTGCACACAGATCTGGAGGTATGCATCCCCTGGGAAGAGCCTTGTGCAGCCCCTCAGCCTGAGCCCTCCTGGGGTGTGCATAGCAGCAAAAGCTGTGCCCCACCACCCCACATCCAGTGACAGTTTTCCCCGCTTTGCTCCCTGCTGCAGCCTTGGGAGTGGCAGACGCCACCTGCCCACAGCCCTTGGGTTGTGCTGCGTCCCTTCCCTAGCCCCAGCCTTACTCCCTTCCTGCCTCACCACCATGGGAACATTTCCCTTTTTGTTACTTTATAAACTGGGTTTCCTTTATGCAAATTTGATTTATGCGCAGTTTTCTAGGAACATATGTACCAACTGCATAATGCGAGGGAAACCTGTAGTTGTCTATGCGATGCAATGATTATGGGGAGTTAAATAGTCCCTCTGGTAGATTGGGCTAAATTGGAGGACTTTAAGGATGAAATACTTTGCGCTGTGGGTTTGTTTGTTTTGGTTGGGGTTTTTTTGGATGAGGGGGATGGTTTGGAAGTTACGTATAAAAGAAGATGGACCCTTAAATGTCTACAGAAGTGCTCTGGTGGCAGAGAAGCAGCTGTTCATTGCTGTACTCTGGGCATGGGGCAAAACCAAGGGAACTGCCTTGGTGTGTTTCTGCTACTTACTGAGGGCAGCATGGCATAAATTCATAATTGGCAGTACCCAAATTGTAGTGAGATCCTGCCATGTTGAAATTAACATATGGTCTGTAAGTGCAGTCTAAATGAACTTGTGCATATGTTTGCTGTCTTCCATGTGCTAACTTTAAATCTGTCTGGGAAAGAACCAGGTTATAGACAATTGCTGTCTGAAACTGTAGACTTTTCTTAGTGTAGCTTAGCTTGAGAACGACTACCATACTTAAATGATCACTTAGTGTTTGTAGGGTAGGTAAGCCTGACCTAGCTTGTTTACTGGTAGCACTCTGGATACCCAGCTTTTCAAGTGGGTTTTGCAGTCCACACTGAGTTCTGGGATGTCATAACAACGTTTTTACCTTTTGGGTGTGGACATACATACATGCAGAGCTGTTTCAAAAGAGGAACATTTCAAAAGGACAGTGGCTGTTACAGGTTTCCCTTGCTTTATTCAGGTTCTGTATGTGTGAATTCGCTCTTATGCAATGACCCTTTTTATACCAAAAATTTGTTATATGTGATGTAATTTCACTCTTATGCAATCTGTGTGATGGAAACCCAGAGTCAGCTGCTTTGTGTAGTGCGCTGTGGGAGTGACATGCACCAAATTGTAGTCTTCTGTATGGATCTGTGATCCTTGCTCCTAGTCTGCGACACGTGTTTCTATAGTTGCCATCCCCATTATGACAGTGTCCTGTGTTTGTGCGCATAGTCTGCTGTTGGAAAGTACCAAAATTATCTTGTAAAAGTGGTAGAAATGGGTGGGAGGGTCAGTACAATTGAGGTATTGGAACATATCCCTATTGGTTACATTGTAAAGTGGGTTCCCTTTATGCGAATTCAAGTTATGCGCTGTTTTCCAGGAACACATGTACAGGATAAAGCAAGGGAAACCTATACGTTCTGGAAATGAAACATCTAGTCGAACCTCTCCAACTTTAACTCTGGATGAAGTAGTATTAAAGTTAGAGTAGATTTGCTATTTCTGTATTGTTCTTGGCTCATTCCTGCACTGCATTACATCTGCTGCCTTTTTTGAAAGGGCTCCAAATGTCTGTATGCATTATCTGAGCTAGCTTGCTTGGGTGTATTTACAACATTCTGCAATCTCTACTGTAGACATACTTGTAGAAAACAAGGTTAAACACTAGTTGTGTTGAGTACTGGCTGCACTGTTGCTGTCCTTATGATGGGTGGTAGTTTTTTTTTTCTCCTCTTCAAAAAAGAAAAATGTGTTGACTGACTGTTTTTGCTAATGGGAATCCCAGATGCTCTTAGATCTCTCTCCCCACACAGGAAGGGCATAGATCAGCATTACAGGTGGCAGCTTGGATTCTCTGCATTGCTTCGTGTTGAATAAATGGGCCAAAATCTGAGAAGGGGCAAGTGTTGTATTACAGGGCATATGTTCAGAATGCAGTTCCTGGTGTTCTCCACATGCATGTTTACTTAGTGCAGTCAGCTGATAGTTTCTTGCAACCAGAGGAAGTGAATTCTAGAGGACAATGATGGTGTTCTGAGTTGACTGAGCCATTTGGAAACTGGAAAAATTCTGAAGCGAGGCTTTAGAGGCTGTCAAAAATGAGTAGATTCTGCTGGCATCTTTTGTGACTAAAGTTAAGATTCAGCATATACCATATTGAATAAAACACTTGGCTTTCATATGTTCTTTTGCTAGCACTAGCATTTTCCTATCCTTTCTCCAACTGCTGCTGCTTTTGACATCGGAGCCATGACTAACTTTTTTGGCTACAGGCAGAAGTGCTGCTGAGGTAAGGCATTCATTAGGGGATGGTTTTGATTTGGTTACAGAATGTTTTGTAATTGACCATGCCCATGAAGTTTTTGTGAGTGAATTAGAATGATTGTTGCTTGTTCCTTAGAAATGAGAGAGCTCTGACTCCTACCTGAAGAAGTTAGTGCAGGATAGAGTGGGTAATTCTTTTCCTTTTTTTTTTTCATGTGCAGTCTAAAAGTTGCATGAAAACTTCTGCTAAGAGACCCATCAGGAAAAAGCTACATTAGGCTATGTATCTAGAGAATTTGGTGCAATGATAAAGTTGTTCCTCAGTGAAACATCCTAAACTAGCACAGTGTAGCTTTTTACTAAATGTGTTATAGGGTGTTTACAGATGCACAGCTCCCCATTGTAATTTGATGTGTCACAGGAAGCACAATGAGTTACAGCAATCCCCCTGACCCAACAGATATTTGCTGTTTGGCCCAGGGGGTTGGGGGATCGAGCTCCAGTTCGGAGTGGCTGTGTATCTGCAGCCTGTCTCCCTTAGCCCTGTCCCCCCACCCCCATCTCCTTCCCTCCCCCTTCCAGCTCTGGTACAGTCTTCAGAATGGGAAGAGAGGGGGGAGAGCTCTGTCTGGAATTTGCCCAGCCTATGCTGGAGGGTGGGGCAGATGGATTGGAGCCCCTCTGCCTCAGGGAAGGCGGGGGGGGGGGGGGACGGACATCTTCAATCTACCTGCCCCACCCTCCAGTGCAGTCAGGGCAAACCCCAGATGGAATTTTCTCCCCTCCCTTCCCACCTCCCATTCTGAAAACGGCATCAGCCCAGCTCTGCTCCTGTGTGCACTGACAGAAGTTAAAGAAGGTGCTCTGCTTTGGAGCACCTTCATTTGAACCCTCATGTAATGAGAGTTCAGATCATCATGCAATTAGGCACTTTTAAAGTGCTCTGCAGCTATATGTACTTCTGTCAGGGCACAGCTGTAGAGCACTGCAGGGGGCCGATCACATGACACAATGGCAGTACAATCAGTGCCCATAGTGACAGCACTCCCTTAAGTTGCTCAGAGAACTTCACTGCCCAAACTAGATTTTGTATGCTCACGCTATATGAGAATCATGTGCTTCTCTTCTGATCAAAAGCAGCAAATGCCAACACACTTTGATAACTTTTCTGCTTTATAATCAAACTTTACAGCTGGTTAAATACCATGTTAACAAATCATAGCAACAAATATCCAAGCTACTGTCTTTTTCCAAAGCAAAGTGTTCATATTCAGGAAGTATAAAATTAGATGCAAGATAGTCTGTGCCATTCAAATTAATATTCACCATATTGTTATTAATTTTCCTTTTCATGTTCATTCTAGAAGTCACAGCATATTGTATATTTAAAGTATTATATTGTCTCTATTGGATTATGTACAATATATATTTTTTGTATACAATAAATACCATATGCAAAGTGAGAGGAAAGGATTTTTGTGAGTAATAGCTTGTATTGGGCCAAGTGCAGGGTTGAGTTAGACTTAGATGAGTTTTCGATTCTGATACACTGAATTCAGAAACTTGTCTAAATCTGTCTCATCTCTACAGTTGATTTGTTTTGTATTGCCCACAAAAATCCTTGCCTTGCATATTTCTTGTGCTGTCACAGCAGCAATATCACTTTAACACTACTACATACAAAAATGAATTTAAAGAATATCTGATGATTGAAAAGCGAAACATTAAGAACTTAGAAAATGTTATAATTACTGGCATCTGTGCACTCTTTATCATGCCTTCTTATGCGCATGGAGTATAATACAGTTTTCTTTCATGTCATAGCCACGTACCACTTTGCATAGGTTTGACCTGTTCTGAAGTTGATTTGGGACTATATAAGATAGGGGGCTGTTTGTAGGATTTGGGCCTCAATTTTCTATGGAAGCCAATGAAGTAGATTTCAGAAGGATAAAAAATGGTCTTATTCTTTGGAGAATTAGATTTAATTCCTGCCTTTTACAGAAACTTTGTTTGATACTAAGATGCCACTTTTCAAACATGACACTGATAGTGTGTGCCTCATTTCCTGGGTGCCCAGTTTGAGACCTGAGTTCTCATTAAAGAAGTGCTGAGAGCACTGAGGTACAACTGAGATCAGTCCAGCTATGATTAAATATTCAAAGTACTAGAAAATGCTAAGTTCCATGGGGAAATTTTGGGTGCTAAGTGCCTCCATTTGGGAAAGTAGTGGATATTTGGAACCTTAATCTTGAGATTAAAAAAATTTCAAGTCTTTACAGTGCTAATTTTTGCCTGTTGACCCTGGATAAAATAATAGCATAAAGGAAAATATTAAGAAATCTTAAAATCCAGCTTTATACAACAAATTATAGTCAATTAATACATCTTTCCTTTTATATGGATGTGAATCTTGGGCCCTGACAAAGGCAAATGGAGAAAAGGTGCAAGTGTTTGTAAACAAAGTGCTAAGAAAAATATTTGGTGCTATATAAGACAATGGAGTATGGAGGAAACAACATACACAAGGACTTGTGGACCATTACAAAAGACCCGAGTTCTTAAGCAAGATAAGAGCATGCAGAATGAAATGGGCAGGGCATATTGAGAGAACTGATGAGAGAAGGCATGTGAGGCAGATTTTGGCAGCTGAGGTGAATATCAGACCTCCAGGTAGACCAAAAGGAGATTATACAAGATAGGAGGAGAGATGTAAGGCAGCAGTTAGGCAGTTATAGGCCCTTGACGTCTATGAGACCAGAAAGAGAGAGTCCAGTCTGCAGAGCCTGGTCAGCAGCCAGAGTATGGCCATGGCCAACTAGGCTCCAGTTTTGAGTGGCTCATGCTGCCACCATGTGCGTTGCCCCATTTTTTTCTTTGTTTTGACACCAGGATCTCCCAGTATCAAAAAAATCCCCCTGTGCTTCAAATTTGGGAGGGGAGGAACCTGTATGTGTAGCGTGTGTGGTGTGTAGCACCACAGATGGATCTGCTATGCCACATACTGCAGGGACATGCTTGTTTGGACCAAACTTGCGTGTCTTCAGTAACATAGAATTTAAATATAAAGGTGATTTGGATCCCTAACATTTGACTAAGGACGCTTTGAACAGAGATATGAAACTAATTTCTGGCATCATGCAGTAAATTTGACTTGCTTTTAGCTTTTCTTTTTTATATTTTGGAATACATTTTGAACTTTCTCATACTGCCTGTATAATTGTTTTTATTCATAATAGAAGTAAAAATCACAGTTCAAGTTTAGATGAAAAATATTATTGCAGCATGCCATTTAATGTTCACCAGGATTCCAATACCGTTTAGGAGGGGGAGGTAGGGAATAGTTTTAAGTTTACAATCTAAAAATTAATTGAGGTCAATGCTGAGCTTTCACATAATCCTAATGCTTGAATGTTATCTGCCATGGTATTTTGCACTTTCTCACAAGAAAATTTATATATAATGAAGATGCCAGTTAAAGTTTCAAGTTATCATTCTGTTTGAAGTCTTGCAATCTGTGTTTCTATTGTTTGATCATTCATTGGCAACTTCTCATCTTGATTTCATGATTCAAAAACCTTGATTATTTTTGATAAGTCTGATTCCACTGAATTCAAGTGAAGTTACAAAGCTATATTCAAGTAAAGGTGTAATAAATGTAACTACAGTTGACCTTTTTAAAGAAATCATCTGACAAGCAGCTCTGATAGAAGTTTTGCAGTGCTTACAAGAAAGGAATGTGAAGAAAAGTGACTAGAATAAGAGAGATTATATTTTTCCATCTTTTCCATAGTTGTCACACCACGCTGATACCATACATTAATATGATGCATGTATATCAACTTGTTCTTTGAGGTCCTAGAATAGTCAGGTCTTTACATTTAACAGCATCCATAAAGATGATATTTGTAACGGCAGGGAGTCTATACAGATTTCCCTTGCTTTATGCTGTATGTGCGTTCCTGGAAAACAGTGGATAACTTGAATTCACATAAAGGGAACCCACTTTACAGTGTAACCAATAGGGATATGTTCCAGGACCTCAACTGTACAGATCCCCAGACCCATTTCTACCACTTTTACAGGACAATTTTGGTACTCACCAACAGCAGACAGTACACACAAGCACCAAGGCACTATCATAATGGGGACAGCAACTACAGAAACATGTCGCAGACAACAAGCAAGGAGCACAGATCCACACACAAATATAGGAGACTATATTTTGGTGCATGTCACTCCCACAATGCCCTGCACAAAGCAGCTGACTGTGGGCTTTCACCACACCAATTGCTTAAGAGTGAATTTTCCTCGCATATAACAAATTTTTGGTATAAAAAGGGTCATCACGTAAGAGTGAATTCATACATATACAACCAGGGTAAAGTGAGGGAAACGTGTATTCTTTGCTCTCTTCTACCCTAAAAAATGTTTGTTCATGTAGCTAAACTACCTTTATCGTAGCAACAGTATTCTTTATCAGTATAGTTCATAGAAGTTTCCAGAATACAATAAACTAATATGGGCAAAAGCAGACCTTTTAAATATAATTACATTTATATTTGGACTCTTCCTCCCCTTCCTTTCCCTCAACACAAGCTCTCCTGCTTTCTCTCTGTCCCCCACTCCACTCTTACCTAACCTTTTAGTATAGAGATGGCCAGAATTTCTCACCCTGGCAGCCACATCCGGGCCTCCATGAAAGTTCAAGAGCTGGAGAGCAGTTGGAGGTGCAGGGGCGTTTGAGCGATTTGGAGCTACTCCAGTTTCCCTGAAGGGAGTGTGCCCCAGGGTAAGCGATGCAGCTGTAGCCTCTGCCCAGAACCTAAGCTGGCAGTCCTGGGAGAAGTGTGCAGGGCTTCGGCCAGTTTTCTGTGAGCCGTATATACTGTGCTGGTGAGCCGCATGCAGGTCCTGAGCTGCAGTTTGGCCACCTCTGTTTTAGTATAGCCCTATTCTTAGATGACATGTACAATACTTCATTTCACCATATGTGAAAAAGGGAAGATCTTAATTACCCCATGACCACAATATATTATCCCATCATCATATGATCTCATTACAGGTGTTCACCAAATTCACTTATTAGATGGAGGGATATGAATTCTTGAAAAGTCAGGAATGTCATTTTCAAACAGAAGGAAGGGGTGGTTGTCAGTCCCTTAGCAGCAGTCCATTGTCAGCAAGGGTGGGCTGAGTGGGGACTGCCCCCAAGCGGTTGTGCCAGTGTCAACAGCTGTGGTGGGTAGCAAGTGGCGACGGCCCACAGCTGCTGTCCGTGGTGTCGGCAGTGGTGAGCAGGGACTGCCTGCATCCTCAGACAGTCATGTTGACAGTAAAGGGGGGGCTGTGACTGCCTGCAGGAGCTGGCAGTGGCTTTGACAGCTGCCAATTTCAGGGAGGGCACAAGTCTCCCGTGTACCTGTATGCATTGCCTATGCTCTATCCTATCTTTCAAGTTGTTGATGAAGATATTGAACAAAACTGCCTCAGGACCAACCTATGAGACACTCCAGTTGATACTGGCTGCCACTAGACATTCAACCATTGCTTACTACCCTCTCAGCCCAGTGCTTCACCAGTTTTCTATCCACCTTACAGTCCATTCATCTAGCCCATAGTTCCTTAGTTTGTCTGCGAGGTTATTGTGGAAGACTGTATCAAAAGCCTTGCTAAAATCAAGGTAAACCACATCCACCAGTCTCCCTGGATCATAGATTCATAGATATAGGGTTAGAAGGGACCTAAGTAGATCATCAAGTCCGACCCCCTGACCTGGGCAGGAGGGAATACTGGGCTCATATGATCCCAGCTAGGTAATTATCAAGCCTCCTCTTAAATCCACAGAGCCAGTCATCTCATCATAGAAGGCAATCATGTTGGTCAGTCGTGACTTACCTCTGGTGAATCCATGCTGGCTGTTCCTAATTACCTTCTCCAAGTGCTTAGAAATGGCTTCCTTGAGAATCTGCTTCATGCTTTTCCAGGGACTGAGGTGAGGCTGACTGGTCTGTGGTTTCCTGGGTCCTCCTTTTTCTTTTTCTTAAATATGAGCCACTATTTTTGCCCTTTTCCAATCATCCAGGACCATTTCTGATAGACATGAGTTTTTAAAGATGACGACTAATGGCTCTGCAATCACATCAGCCAACTCCCTCAGCACCTTTGGGTGCATCCTGTCTGGCCCCATGGGCTTGTATATGTCCAAATTTTTTAATAGTCCCTAACCTGTTCTTTCATCACTGTTGGCTGCTCACCAGAGGTACCAACTTAATGCACCATAATCAGAACTGATGCTCATTAGTGCCAGAGCATGTCTTTTATGCGATGCTGTTAAGCACCGCGCTAATTCTACTTCACATTAAAGCATTAGCACGGCTTTCACTGTGACATGCTAATACACAGTAGTTTTTCTACTGTGCTTCTAGCATCTCATATAGACCTACCCATGTATGTAAGGCATACATTCCTAGTCATAAGGGCTTGGAAAATCTTACTCTAGGTTTAGTCTTTGGCTCTTGTGAGGAGGGGGGGAAAAGTCCTACTTGCACAACTTCATTGAATCTGATTTTGTATTCAAGTAATTGCTCTTCTTGACTGTTACAAATTGACCAATATTTCAGTAATGCTAGCTACAAAGTTACGTTGTAAATGGCTATAACTCAGGGCTGAGCAATTATTTTGGCTGGAGGTCTGCTTAATGACTTGATGAGCTGTCAAGGGCTGCAAAGGTAGCCCCACCTCTTGACAGATGTCCTACCCACTGATCACCATCTTGGGACTGGAAGTCCCATCCCTCACCCCTGACCTTTGCCACTGGACATCACTTCCCTTGCTCCCAGAAGTACTTCCTTTGGGGGAAAAAGGGCCATGTTGGAACTGGGAAAAAAACAAATCAAACATCTATTATATATTTTTGTTAATAAAATTAAAATATTATTTTTGGCCTGATTTACATGTATTTGCATAGACTATAATAGAGGTAATTATATAATAACTCAAAATAGTCCTACTCTTGTATATTGTGGCGGGATTTGTGGGGTTTATGAAGGGGTGTGGGTTTTGAGGTGGGTGTTGGGGAGCTTGTGAAAGGGGATGTGTGGGTGGATGCAGTGTCTGTGGAGGGGATTTGGGTGTGGGGTCTGTGGCTGGGTGTGGGACTCCCCTGCCACATGCCCCCACCTCTCCCTCCTCTGGCACACAACCCCCACTGCTGGAAGCAGCGGGCTCTCAGGATGCTAGTGGCCCGAAGCAACCAGAGTCCCCGGGCAGCACACTGCTCTAGCTGAATCCTGGAAGCTACATGTGGCACCACAGAGCTGGCCTGCTGGTGCATGCCTTCAAACCAGACCAGGCTGGCTCCATGCCTGCATGTGGGGCTTTTGGCAGTGCAGGCAGGAGCTGTGAGCCAGGGTGGCTCTATGCATCCACATGGAGCCCACTTCCCCGCTCACGGGCTATCTAATTGTATGCCGTCGCACTCTGTGCCTCCAAGTGGGGATCCCAGCTGGAGTCTTGGGATCTCCATGGAGGTTAAGGTGGCCACTAGTCCTTAATTGGGTGGGACAGTCCAGCAGTGGGATCATCCATTCCTGGTCCTGGACTGCATGACTCCTGGAGAGCATCTGTCCTGGATTCGCAGCATCATACAGGGATCCGGGTTTCCCCTTGGAAGCTGGCAGTGTTCCAGCCTGCAAGGGGCTGCTTGGGGCTACCAGGACTGTGTCCTGCCTTTACATTTCAAAAACGTGGTCACCCTAGTAGAGGTGGAGGCACAGAGTCCACCTGGTCTGTTGGCACACAATGTCTGAAAGCCCGCACCTCCCACCTTCAGAAGGGCAGCTGCAGGCTGGTAATTGTTTTAAAGAGAGACCTTGTGAGCTGGATAGAGTGGCTTGGTGGGCTTTTCACCCACCCCTGCTATAACTAGCAATATATAAAGCAATTTTAAAAAAGTGAGTAGGTGTAGTTGGTACTCCTAAAAACGAGGACCATGTCAATGCCCAATTTGAAATTTTTTTGTTATCCAGGAAATAATGGCTTTGAAAGTATCTGAGTAAACATTTTTCCCTCTACACCCATTTCTGTTGATTGTTTGATAAAATTTTGTTTCCAAAAATATTTTTTATTAAGTCTCAGACATTCTTGTTCAGTTCAGGTAGGGACTTTAATATATATTATATTAAATCCTACTTTGGCTGTAAATGTAGCCTTCCTTGTATAGTGCTAAAATATATTGTTTACATAAGTTTTGTGGACCTCTATTTGCAGTCCACAGAGCAGGTGGGAAATTCATTTGCTGTAGATTTCACACATTCAAAGGACATCTTCCCAGGATACATAATGTTAAATGATCCTATTCTTCCCATTTTGTTTTCCAGTGTGATGTAAGTGTAGGCCTTATGTCAAACTTATGACAAAAAGTTTACCATTCTGTTGCAGTGTTTGATTAGACTTTCCTTTATGCTTTTGTAATTTTGTAACATCACCAAAAAAAAAAATTCCTAATCTAAGACATTTATGCAGTAATTTACAATTCAGAACAGCAAGATGAATTTTAAACTATTCTGTTTCCAAAACAGAATTACTACATTTTCTTACCTATTACAGGCCCCGAATAAGATGCTTAACTTCAGAAAGGCCAAATGAAGAAAAAAAATATTTGTATAAAGTAAGGGCTGAATGCAGGTTATATAGACAGGGACAGAGGGCCTTTGTATACTCAACAAAATTGTCTTTTAAAGTGGCTTAGATGCCATTTTGCACTACTTTAATGATGTTACTATTTACATGCTTGGCAGTATATTCTGCTTTAAATGACTTCATAACATAGCAAGGGTCCCAGGTGGTGGGAAGGCGGTGGGGACAGTGGACAGGGCACTGGAGCCTACCTGCCTCTTCCACAGGGAGTGGGGAGAGCAAGCTGCTGGCAGGTCTAGCAGTCTCTGAGCTGCAGGGGACCCTGGTCCTTCCCTCTGAGGTGGTGGCACACTCCAGGTAGCATCCGCCTGCTGGCACCTGGTCCAGGAAGTCTCAGGGGGCTCTGCCACCATGGAGGCAGCATGCTACCAGGCCCCATGCAACTCAGGCAGGCAGGTAGCCTCTGGGAGGGGAAAAAAAAGAAAAAAAATTAGGCTCCTTGCCACTTTTTTTTTTCTTCCCCCTTAGTCGAGCCTGCCTGCACAAGCTGCCAAGTCACATAGCCCCTGAGCTGCGCAGGGCCTGGTGCTTTCCCCCACAGTGGTGGTGCCCCCTGGGACCACCCCGGCTGAGTGGTATCAAACAGGTGCCACCTTGGGGGCACTGCTGCTGCAGAGGGAAGCATTGGGACGCATGCAGCTCAGAGTCTGCTCAGCCTAGCTGCAACACTGGAGAGGCAGGTATGCTGGGGGGGAAAAAAAAAAGATCGTGTCCCCTCACCTGTGTGCACACGACAGGGGTTTAATGCTCCCTTAATTGACAGTGAGTTTTTAAAACCCAGTTTCAATTTAGGGGATCTTAAACCCCCATTCTGTGTACAAGCACCCAGAGTCTATTTGTCAGCATCACTCCTCTGCTTGTAAACTCCACAGCTTGAGCTTTAACTCCATCCCAGCCACTGCCAAATTGACACCAACCTTTAGCTGCTCACATGAAAGATGCTGCCTGTTCAACAAAGACTGTGACAGTTAAAGCTTAAGCTGCAGAGTTTGCAAGAGAATAAGTGACTTGGGACTTGGACTCTGCCCTTTTTCCATAGGGAAGGGAAGAGGACACAGGCCCCAGCAGCTATTATGGTGCACCTATGCCTCCATTCTGGAGCAGAAATTGTATTCCTTGCTTAAAACATACACCCCAACTTTGGATGGCTAATTTATGGGGGAGAGTTGCATGGGCATGCAAGTAAATATGCTATATTGGACTTTTTTTCAACTGTTGCTTTTTGTATCGTTTTTTTCAACTGTTTGTAACATTTATATTCTTTTGACATGTTTTTATTTCCTGGAAAGTATCTGAAGTATGCTTTTAGTCTAGGTTTTTAGCATTTGAATACTTTCTGCAATTCTGTTAGACTTGGAAGGAAATAAGATTGCTCTCTTTAAGCACATTATACTTGTCTTTCATATGAGGATTTACGAGTGAATGAGCATGGAACATTCCAGCTGGTGAACAGCTTTCTTTCTGCAGAAAGATTTCATGAAAGATTTTGGAAAAAGCTTCTAATTGCATCAAAAGATGTTCATATATATCAGTGAGTCTGTCAGACTCAAGACGCCCATTGCTATACAAGGCACCCCTGGGAAAATGCCAGCTCTTAGTTTTCATGTGTTTTGACTTCAGAAAAATAATAAACCAACTCTTTTGCAAAGAACTCATGAAGACTACAACAGATCAGAATATTTTTAATGCTGTGAATTCCTGTTTGAAATCTCTGGGTTTATCTTGTGAATCATGTTTGCACCCTTAATAACACTAACACTGCCTGGCACCCTAGAACACTCTTGAAAAAATCTCAAGCCATGGATGGTACCCTAGTTGATAACCTTTGATGTAAATAGTGAACTGAAAAACTTTTTTGAGACTTTATTAACCTGCAATTTTGCTTTCAAACCTTAAATCAAGGCTACTCATGGTCATCCAGTTGATTAGGAATCTGTACTGTGACTGGAAATGTGAGACTAGGAACTTTTAATTATCTCTCTTTTGGATATCCATTGCAGCTCCAATGGTAATGTCTTCTGTACATTTTTAGATATAAAGTAACTATGCTGTTTAGCACGGTGTTTGTTACAGTTTTGACCATTCTTGCAGAGTGCTAGAACTGTTTTGGTATGTATTTTTTAATAATAAGCTCTTCTTTTGAATTTCTTAATGGGTCTTTTTAAAATAAATTACATGTTATCAGCTGTGATCTATTGTTTACTCTTTAAACTTTCACAGTTTTTATTACTTAAGAGAGATGATATAAATAATAGTTCTGTCATTAAATTAACTATCATAGCTTCAAGAACAAAATACAGGTACAGGATATCAGTAACTCTGAGCTGCTCTAAAGTGTTTTCAGATTGGTTGTTTAAACAGAAAGCACAAAAGAATTCAGCAGCAGAATGGGGGGAAAAAGCTTGGAAAACCATGAGTGTATAGTCTCATAAAATTAAAGCCTTTCCTCCATTACAGTAACATAGAAATTGGGATGTACTCTTTAATGAACTGTGCTGAAAGAACTTGCTCTGTCTGAGTGGGGGAAGTGGAGTGATGGGAGAGCATTTCCAACATCAGGGACCTTGTATAACAAATTATATAAGCAGACATGTCACAAATCTCAGCCTTTTCTTTTCCAAATAGAAGAGTCCTATCTTTTTTAGTCTCTCCTAATATAGCAATTGCTTCATGCCCCTGATCATTTTTGTTGTTCTCAAATGCTACTAGATGTGGGGACCAGAACTGCACACTGTATTCAAGCAAGTGAAGTTTAGATTGGATATTAGGAAAAACTTTCTTTCTAGGAGGGTGGTGAAGCACTCAAATAAGTTACCTAGAGAGCTGGTATAATCTCTATCTTTGGAGGTTTTTAAGGCCCAGCTTGACAAAGCCTTGGCTGAGATGGTTTAGTTGGGAATGATCCTTCTTTAAGCAGGGGATTGGACTAGATGAACCCCTGAGATTCTTTCCAGCCCTAATTTTCTATGATTCTGTGTGGGTGCACCCTGGATTTGTATAGTGACATGATGATGTTCTCCATTTTGTTTTCAATTTCCTTCTTAATGATGCACAACATTTTATTGGCTTCTTTGGTTGCCATGGCACATTGAGCTGATGTTTTTAAAAACTATCTCCAATGACTCTGAGGTCTCTTTCCTGAGTTGTAACAGTTTGTTCAGAACCCAGTATATATAGTTGAGGCTATTTTCCCCCAGGTGTATTACTGAAGTTCATCTGCCATTTTTTTGCTTTGGCAAAATCTTTCTGAAGCTTTTTTCTATCAGCTTGGGACTTGACTACCCAGAATAATTTTGGTATCATCTGCAAACTTAGAGATTTCACTGTGTCCCTCAACATTTATGGAAGTATTGAACAAAATAGAACCCCACACAGATCTCTGCGTGCACAGCTGGGCTATGTGCCCAGCAGTAGAATCCCTTCCTATGTGTAAGTGCCAAAAATGCCACATAGGTGACCAAAAACTGGCCCCTTAGCCACAGAATGCCACCCCTCGGTTTAATATTGTTTACGCACCCATTGAATAATTTTAGCTGTACAGCCTAGCCCTGGAGCTTTTCTGGAAGCCCTATAGGATTTTTTTATCTGAACACACCATCGTCAGGTAGGGTTAAGTGGGGAGGTGCATTCCTTTACATATTTTTATTATCCAGTTTTATAGTTGATATATTTTTTTAATTTATTTATTGTAAGTTACAAAAGCCTCTTTTAGGAAGGGCAGGAGAGAAATCAAAGAAATAAATATTTTGAAGTACCCTGTGCACTTGCAGACGAAAATTACCAGCCGATAGGTAAAACTATATTGACACTCATGGTGTGAAATACTTCAAAGAAGCAATTGTGAAGCAGCTCAGAAATGCATGTTTTACTGCACTTGATAGATTCAAAGGCATTTATATAGCTTATATAGCTGTGGAAGAGAGAACATCAGGTTATGGTAGGATAGAAATCTTTTTACTTGCTGCTAATCTACAGTTGTAGATTTGGAATTTGAGATGATAGCATTAAAGATGATTAGCATTCAAGAATTGCAAAAAAAGCTTTAAAACTGGTACGTAATAAAGATGTAAGAGTTTTAAATTAAAACTGAATGGCATGAATTTAGAACATGTAGGTGTGAATATAGATTATTTAAATTTTATATCAACAATTTTAGATTAGATACTTTTCATTCTACTATGTATTACATCAGCCAAAATGCTCTCTCTTTCTCTCTAAATACATATAAATATATTTGGATCTCAGAATAGACTATATGTTGAATAGCTTGAACTTCCTTTGAAGGGCAATTTTTTTAAGTTCAGGAAGCTGATGATTAAATTTATACTCTTGTGATGGTCTTGAGGTTACTGTGATCTATTTTGAGATTATCCACTAAAGATGTTAGACTTTTTATCATTTCACTGTCACCCTTTCAAAACACTCTGCAGCGGCTGAATCACGGTAACATGAGTTAGGGTTATTCTTAAGGCAGTGGTTCTCAACTTTTCTAAAATTAAAGGCTTCATTCACTAGGCTCAAGAGAGTCCTTGGAAATTGCTAGCTTGTAGCTTTTTACTCATTTTTTGACTGGAAAAATAACTCGGCAATTATTTTGTTGCAAAGGAGTAAAAAAGACTTCAGCAGGTTCCAGAATGGTTTTATTTTTTTTTTGTTTTTTGGGGTTTTTTTTTAATGCTATGGATCTGTATTTGAAATCTGTGGATGTCTCTTGTGAATTGTGTAGGCACTTGCACACCTAACAGTGCTAATATTGAACATCACCTTGTGGCATTAGAAGGATCTCATGGCACTGTAGGGTATCACAGTGCTCTGGCTGGGAGTCACTGTCTTGAGGAGATCAAGACAGACAAGGTTGTGGGGAAATTTAGTTCATTGACAATAGAAACCACAGCAACAAAGGCAGTGCCATAGCAAAGAAGTTTGGTGCCTAGCACAAGCCTGCAGCAGCAGCCCACCCTTGCCCTGCATGCAGATCTGGAGGACACAGACCACCCCATGTTTGCCCAGTAGTGCACACAGCTGACCTTCCCCCATCCTGGCACCCCCCAAATGAGCAGCTCTTGGCTCCGTCCCACACTGCGCCTCGGCTGGGCAGTGCCTATTGGCGCCCCTTCACTTTGGTACCTGGGATGGTCACACTGCTTTCCCCTGCTTCCCCTCCCCCCTCTGCTATGGCATTGGTCAAAGGAGAATACTTTGAGGGTTTGTAGCAGGTGAAATGGTAAATTGTGGAACTTGGAGCAGAAAACAACTCTGATTGAAGGACTGAAATGATCTTTTGGCACAGAAAATTTCTAGGGGTAAACTTTTTGGGTCTTTAAGGACAAATATGTAGAAATATCAAATCTGAGCACTTCAAACAGACACCCAGTTCACCAGATCCTAACTGTCATTCTTGCAGCTTTTAATATTTTCACCCTACACAGCTGGGGAGAGGCATGAAAGAATTGGCTTATTTTAACAGCATATATATTGATAGCAACTGTAGTGGGCTTCTCAACCTGAAAGTTTTGAATAGGTCCAGAAAGGTTATGACAACAGCCTGTTCTTTTATGCCAACCTAAGTAGGAGGAGAATCCTAGAACTTTTTTCCCCCTGGAGTGATAACTAAACTCAAGTGCTTTTGTTGGGGGAGGGTGAGGAAGCCAGGCATGTACTAGGTTGTATTAACAGAAAGGTCAGTTGCAAATCAAGGGAGGCGATTCTTTTCTCTTCAGCACTGGTGAGGGTTCACCTGGACTGTTGTATCCTGTTTTGGGCCCCTCACTTCAAGGAAGACATGAACCATTTAGGGCATCATAAATTATTAGGGGCCACAAAGTTGAGATGTATGAGGAAAGGCTGAAGAACTAGGGTTATTTAGCTTGGAGAAAAGAAGACTGATTTGATAACAGCCTTCCTATACCTGAAGGGTGATTATGGAGAGATGGAGGTGGGTTTTCCTCTGGCTGGAGGAAAAGGAGAAGGAGCAGTAGCCTCAGGCTGCAGCAGGGGAAATCTCCATTCTTTGAGGTTTTCAAGAGCAAGCTAGATAGACACTTGGCTGGGATGGTTTAGTCAGGGATGTTCCTGCCTTGATCAGGGAACTAGACTGACCTTGTGAGGTCCAGCCCTGTTTTCCTATGAGCCTGTGAACTAACCTGGTAGCCTGTCTTATTTTTTTGTTGCATACACTTAGGCAAATAATAAGTACTTTGCTCCCAGACTAAATATTTCTTTATTGAAAGACCAGTTGTAAATCAATTTTCCACTCTGTTTTCAAATTGTAACAGCATATTTTACTGCATCCACACAAGGTGCTTGTCTTCTGTTAATGATCAAATGTTAACTGTTTTCATTTAGGGACCTTCATGCAGCATTAGGCACACATGAATATAACTTTGGAATAATATATAATGATATAATAATAATATATAATAAAAAGACTTTTATTCATGATGTAGATTTTTTTAATCTTTATTATTGTAACCCCCCCCCGTTCTTCCCCCACCCCAAAACCTGACATTCTTTAAGAGCTTCTAAAAATCCTCAACATTTTTGATAAGGGACTCTGTGATAGATCAGCAAAGTTGCAATGCTATTTAAAAGCTGTTAAAATAAAACAGCTGTTCTACTCAACCTGTCGCTTTGCAAACTTACCCTCCCAAAGAGTGTTTATTTTTATTGTAAAAATAAAGTATAAATCTGTCAAGTCTGGATATCTTAAGCAGATGTCTTGTATGGCGAAGGGGTGACTATAGCTCAAGAAATGTGTTGATTATTCTTCTTTTTCTAGTCTTCTCTTTCCAGATAACATGGCTGATTTAGTAATTTCGTTTGGCCTGGCTTGAAAATTTGCCACTCATCACTGTGACTTCTAACGATATGCACTGTGTTGAATTGCATCATGGGTTTTCTCTCACTGTGTTTATAATCTCCAATTGCACATACATCCACAATTGTACTTTGTCATTGAGCAGGTATTGCATGTGGGTATGTGGTTTGCATTGGTTTATTTTAACAAATTTAACTGAAGTTTTTAGTCATGAATAGTTTCATAGCTGGTAGGGTCAGAAGAGACCTCAGCAGATCATCAAGTCTGACCCCCTGCCATGGGCAGGAAAGAATGCTGGGGTCAGACAACCCTGGCTAGGTGATTATCTAGCCTCCTTCTGAAGACCCCTAGGGTAGGAGCAAGCACTAGTTCCCTTGGAAGTTGGTTCTAGATCCTAGCCATCCTGACTGTGAAGTAGTGCCTCCTGATACCTAGCCTGAATCTACTCTCTGTCAACTTATGGCCATTATTCCTTGTTACTCCTGGTAGTGCTCGTGGGGGAACAGGAACTCTTCCATAGCCTGCTGGTCCCCCTTGGCCAGTTTGTAGACAGCCACCAGATCTCCTCTCAGCCTTCTCTTGTGGAGGCTGAACAGGTTCAGGTTCCGTAGCCTCCAATCATAGGGCCGGCCTTGCTGCCCCTGATCATGCGAGTGGCCCTCCTCTGGACTCTCTCAATGCCGTCCACATCTCTCCTGAAGTGTAGTACCCGCTTGGTGTTACTTGAATATGAACTCCAATTGTTCATATGATGTGTATGACTGAAATATTAGGATTTTTTTCATTGGTTTCAAAAGGATAATCTGCTCTTTTTGGTCAGGTACAGGCGTTACACTTTACCAGTGTAACTGATCAGAAACCGGTCTCTTCCCATAACAGACCAGAAGTTTTGACAAAAAAAATGGTTTATGCTCATATCAGAACAGAAGCTCAGCATACACAGACTGGTTTAAAAATGATGGAACCTGGTCTAAGATTTGTCCCACTCCACCACAGGGTGAATGTGGGTGCTGACAGAAATTACATATGTTGCATGAATAGCCACTTGAAAGCTCTCTGCAGCTGTACCCTTGCAGAATTGCATGGGCACAGGGCACTTTAAAAGTGCCCAATGGCATGACAGCCTGAACTCTCATTACATTACATGAGGGCTCAGATGAAGGTGCTTCAAAGTGGAGTGCCTTCATTAACATCAATCAATGTGCACCTGGATCAAGGCTGGGCTGATAGAGCTTATCGCCGCCCCATCCTGCCCCCAGCGCTGTCTTCAGAACTGGACGGAGGAGAGGGAGTTCTGTCTGGGGTTTGCCTAGCCTGTGCTGGATAGTGGAGGGATAGATTGGAGCTGAGGTGGGAGGGCTCCAGTCCACCTGCCCCATCCTCCAGCACAGGCTGGGCAGACCTCAGACAAAGCCCCTGTCCCCCCACCCCCCCAAAGCCATGGAGCTGGGAGGGAAGGGGCGGGGCTAGGGAAGAGAGACTACAGACATCCAACTGCTCCAAACTGGAGCTCAATCCCCCAATCCCCAGATCAAACAGCGAACATCTGTTGGGTCAGGGGGAACATGTGTAATTCATGGCACTCCCTGCAAAGTGCCATAAGTTAGCGTGGAGCTGCATGTTTGTCAGTGCCCTGTGTGTTTCTGTTTGCTATTGATCTAAACTATGCTCCTTACAGAGACCTGCGTAACTTAGATTGATCCCACAATGGGCTTTCTGAGTGTCTGTACCTAGTATTTATTAGTAAAACGTACTGTTATTGCATGGCAGAAATTTAATCTCTAACATTCAGCCTAATTTTTTCTTTTCAGGTTTCTACTTCTAGTTTTACTCTCTTGTAATACTCCAAGCAATTTCCTGTCTTTGATGTAAACATTAACTTGAAAATATTTCCATAGTGTAAACCTCCCCGCTTTTTAGTGTTTGGTCAAGCACTACATCTGGACGTAGTTTTTGCTCCATAAGTAGAGAACCATACAGATCCAATTTATTTCTTGGTATTCCTTCTGACTTGTTGATTTTTATTTTCCAAGTACATAGGATTTTTAGACTGGTGGTGGTATTTTACAGGTAAGTTATCATTAGTGTTGCCTGCTTAACTTGATATTGGATAACTGTGATATTGGAGTACCTATTTTTGATCAGCTTCCGCTGGAACTATAGTGGCTGCAGCTTTTTCACAGCTCCTTCCTTCCCTGGGAATTGTTCTGCCATCGGGCCTGTCTTAATTATAGTAGGATATTTTAAGGGTTCCCTAGATTCATTCTATACTAGAAAATTGTTTCACTTTCTGTACCAGGATGACTAGATTTCCTAATTACGAACCTTTTGCTTAATACTGTTTTGAAGGGGTTTGATTTTTTTTTTCTTTATTTTTGGACTAAAATTTACAAAAAAGCAGGCAGCTTGGTAGATTGCTACATGAGTGTTTTAGTGAGGGGAATCATAACATACCTCTTGAATCAAGGCACAATAAATTGCTTAAGAAGGCTAGTGAGCCTCAGGGGGGAAATATTCAATGCAGCTTATACTAATAATTATTAGATAGATGTAGCTTTAAAAAAATCTGGTTTTGTTTTAATGTCATAACAAAATTATTGCATAAAGTTACAGTAGCCAGTATCTCATGTCTCAGCTTCCAAAATGAAATGTGCAAGTGTAATAGATACCTGCAATATGTGTTGACAGTGGTTCCTATATTATTAACTAGTTATATAAATCTTTAGCCTTGTACAAGAAGTGGTTTGCCTTGCATTTTTCATCTTCTTCCTTAATATTTATTTTGGTTTCTAAATTTGGCCCTTTTTCCTGTGTTTTACTGAGCATATTGGCATGCATTTGTGGGCCATCATTTCACCCAGTCATAGATAATCTGCAAAAGGGTTCATGCTGTGGAATATTTCCATATGTTGGTTATTGAATGGTGGCTCTTCTAATCTGCACTGTATCAGTTCTTTTGTAATTTAGGTTGTGATAAATATATTACCTCTCTACATATGTTTACAAACTGCCTGGCTCATAGCAGTGGTAATGATGTAAATGTCTTATATTCTCTGTTAATATTGTCAATAGGACTTAGTGATTTAAAGATAACTAGGTTGGAATGAACTGGCACACAAAATATTGGGCCAGTGTTCTTGGGTAGGACAGTATTCCCAGTCTGGTAATGGGAAGGGACTGGTCAGATGTGACCCTGTCTGTTCAGTACTGCAGGAGTGTGATATATTGATGTCCATACTATGTATGTGCCAGAATTTAAGTCCAGTTCATTTATAGATGCATCTGGTCTCTTACCATGTAGCATTGTGTGTCTCTCTTTTGTCTAAACTCACTTTGTCCACCTGCTTCTTATGGTGGAAGCGCCACTTCTCTAGCTTGTATCTTCCTTATTTTGCATTTCCTAGTTCATGAAAACTCACTTTTTTAATGTTTGTGGGACATTTCTAAGTGGTAAATAATTAACCACAATAAAAAAACACAAATTCTTAATATATGACTTAGTTAAATGTCATATTAATATCACCTTGATCTTTCTTCCTATTTTTATGTACTAGAGCTGTAATGCCTAATGGGGTGGGGATGTGGGGGTTGTTTTTGCTTTTAATTTAAATTTCCAGGTCAGCACTTAAGAGTGTTATTTGGAAAGAGAAAACTATCCTACCCCCAAGAGTAGGATTTAAATATTTGGAAATATGATGTGGAAAAAATGGTGTACTCTGTATAAAGGAGAATGTTATAATTCTGCCATTACGGAGGAGTTGGTATCTTATTTCATGTTCCATTGGTTTTTCAGTGTTCTTTCAGCACTGGCAACATGTGCTGGTATACAAGTGGTAGTTACTTCTTGATGTTTCTCCCACAGGCAGACATGAAAGTGAAAAAGCAGAGAATGATTGGATTTGCTGCTGTATGTTTGTTCAGCTGGAAAGTTACATTTCCATTCTCTTGTTTTCTACATGCTTGTTAACAATCATTGATCAGCACATGAAAGGTAGAGGAATGGAAATGCAATTATCAAGCTAGACAAATAGACAGTAGTAGCAGACTCCATCAGAAATCTTGTGAGGATATCACAAGACAAAGGGAACGTGTGGGGAAAAAAAAAATCTAGGAGGATGTATGAGGTTTGATAAATAAAACTAATGATCCTTGAATTAAATGGGACGATCCAAAGTTGTGCCAGTCGCTGATGAAATATTAAGTTGGACCATATATATCATCCTGGCACTTCTCTTTCTAGGACAGAACTGTTGTATAGTAGAAGCTGACTGTTGTAGATGGATGCAGAACATGAACAGGAACTTAAGAGCTAGACTTTTCTGCCTTTTAAATGGAAACAAGAAACCCTGTAAACTTTTGTATCCACGTCTGTAGTGCATTATATGAGCCAGCAGATGCTGGCCATAGGTGTCCTCAGAGAGATGTGGTAGGCTTCTTCCTTCTGTTGTCTTTGCTTCCATGTCCAGGGTTCTGGGGAAGATCAAAATGGAAACTTTATTGGCTGTGTCACAGCAATTTTTGCTTGTCAGAACAAGTGCTACCATTCTAACTCCAGTGGTCTAATTCCCACAGCTCTTGACCTTAACCCTGGGGTCATGCCAACATCCACATTTTGGAGCAGCTGTTGCTGCTTGGCAGTCTGATTCTTAAGAGCACAGACACTTCTGTAATTCTCAGAAACTTTTCTTTCTATAGGTCTATCCATCCTCATATGGTATGGGGCAAATTACTAAGAACCTCCTTTGTTCCTATAGATCAGTTTAGCTTGGGTCTAAAACACGAGGTCTGAAAGTTTGCCCCATAAAATAGACATTTAGCTTGTACAATGCTAATTAAAATGGAAATGCTATTTTTGGCTGCAAATGATAAGGTTTTTCTGCCTTTCTTCCTCTGTTAGACATAAGAAACGTGTACCTTTAAACATGGGTGAAACAGAGCAGAGACCAACTGCAGGATCCCGGTTAGGAGCTCAGGAAAATGCTGGGATCAGTACGTTGGAGCATGGACAGAAACTGCCTCCGACACCACCTGGAAAGGTTGTCTCTATCAAAATCCAGATGCTGGATGATACGCAGGAAATCTTTGAAGTTCCGGTAAGAGTTTGAAACAGTATTGATTTGTTTAGGGACTACTAAAAGTGCACATGTGGATCTCCAAATGCTCTGACTTAACTATTCTTTATTGGCTAATTGGCTCTGGCTGTTGTGAAGACTTGCTGTCATATCCCCATTACCTGTATGAGAACGTGGTAGAAAAATGTGAAACACTAGAGTGGAGACATTACTTTTTGATTGAATAGCTCCTTAAACAGTTAAAGACATTTAGAAAGTGAAGGGAAATACTGTTCTGCTAGGTAGTGTTTTCAGGAGCACCATGTGATTTTATGTATGTATTTATCTATTTATTTATTTTTACAATGTGTCTTGCTTTTTGTACACCTGAATTTCAGCCGTCTACTCACAATTTCTTCATACCTCCTAGCATTGGTGACTTAAAAAGCAACAACTAACTTGTGAATTTAAATTCTTCCTAAAAATAACAAATTCCTCCCCCTCACACCCCAGAATCAAGTTTTATTACCTTCAGGTGTAAGTACAAGGATTGGTGTAGTCCTAAATCAAGTTTCCTTTGCATGCACTGTGTGATTTGGCATGTTTCTCAGCATGTGCTTCCTAAATAAGATATTGCAATAACCCATGATTTTGTGCACGTGTGCAAAAGTAGTAATCCTAGACTTGATTTGAACACACCAGCTTTTCTTTGCATCTGATTGATTTTGTGTAGGCAACCTATCAAATTCATGATTACACAATTTTTGTAGAAACCATGAATTTGGTAGGTCTCCCATGAAAAAGCCTGGTCCCTATGAAAAAAGCACAGGTACCACAAAAAAGCAGGAAAGTGGAGGGTGGATTGGGGGAGCTACAAAGAGAGGAAGCCTGGCATTCTGAAGTATGGGGGGAGGATGAGACATTTTCCCCTCTACTCTGGCTCTAGGGCCCTGGAAGTCCTGCACCTCCTCAGAGATTGACAGGTGGCCATCTCTCAAGCTCTGGGGAGGTATAGGACTTTCAGAGACCCACCATGCTCCACCATGAAAATGGTGCAAGGCACTGTGCCAGGACCTCAAAATATGGAGGCAGCCCCTGTAAATTGGGTAGGTCCTTAATGATGTGTAAGAATCAGTAACTCTTGAGTAGTAGTTTTAACAACTCCAGTGAGGTTTTATGGACCCAGTGAATTTATTATTTAAGTCTTTTGATATTACTATTTAAGTCTTTTGATATTGTTTTTCTGGCAGAGAAAGGAAGCCAGAATATATACATTTTTTCAGAGGTCACATGGTTCAGTATGCATGTTATAGACTTTAGTTATGCTTTGTCACTGATGTTCTTTGTGACTGTGGACATTCCTTTAACTTCTGGCTTAGTTTTTATATTTGTAAAATGGGGATTTACCAGCTTCAGAAAGTACTTTGTGATCTCTATGTGGGCAGTTCACTGTAAAAAAAAAAAAAAAAAGTAACATGTTTACACTTATGTGGGTAAAACAGATTAGGAAAACTAATCCAGTCACTCAGACATTCACACTGTGGAAGATCTGTCTCTTAGTTGCATACAAGCTTTTAGTGTTTTTGTTTTTTTCTAGTCTGACTGGATGTTAAATGCATTTGTTATTTGTTTTAGTTTGAGTATCTTCTATTTTGGAAAGCTGTCTACCATTAGTAATTGTGAACAGAACTGATAAGTAAAATTAAATTCCTCATCTTAATATATTTGATGTTGAGCAACTCATTGATTGTGCTAGGTGATATTTTCAGTACAAAGAAGACGCATTTAAAATCTAAAGAGCAATATTGATGAGAAAAATGTACATTTATATGGAAATTTCTCCATCACTCCAGGAATGCACTTTTTAACTTCATGGGATAGTATTTCTGTATCTAGTCCTTGGAACAAACAGCCTTTTCAAACAAAAATAGATGTGTTCTGAGAAACCTTACCTCATTTGTGATGTGGGTATATGCTCATTAAACACTATCTTGAAATGAAACCCTTTTTTCAAAGGACAGTTCAGAGCCAAGCCTGGCTAATTACTAAGCAGGTTAAGCCATTACAACACTAACTTTCCTTCCAGCAATTTTTGTTGAAAAACAGTATTTGTTCTAGCTACGGTTTTAGAAGACACATAAGCAGGAAACATGACCAGTCTGTGCTCTCTGACCTTCAGTGACATTTGGAAGAGCTAACTTCATGCACCTTTCTATACAGATTGCTTCAAAATGTGTATTTAGAGGTTCTAATTTTGCAAAAACATCTATTCAATCAACCCCATGCAATTGCACAAGGCCCCTTTGGACTGTAATGGAGCTGATATATATAGAGGAGCTTGAGGGATCATAGATCTTTTAGGACTTCAGCATGCAAGCCCTTTTGTAGGAAGTATCAAAGGCCCTTTTGTAGGAAGTATCAAAGGTCTTTTATATAAAATAATCATATCTATTTATACTGTCCCATATAGATAGATCACTAGCTGCAATTCCTCTATAAACTATAAACTCTATAAGTTTTTGGTCTCTTCCTTGGCTGAAGATGTATGCATTTTTAGTCCTATCCATGTACATTCCAAATTGTTTTTATGTATTCAAACTGATTTCAGACACACACTCCATCACTTATAATGTATATTTTTTTTTACTTTGTATGCAACACTCATTAATGTTTTCCTTCATACTGATAAAAAAAAATATTTACTGGATCAAAATTGAGGTATTTGTTCCTATTGGAAAAGCCATTTCTTCATTAAATCTAAAACCAAAGTAATGTGTAGATACTGTAAGTAGGACCACTTTTTAAAAAAAAATGGGAAAAGCACGCAAGTAGAGAATAAAAACCATGAAGGATATAAGTGCACACTCTCCCTTTTCTCTGACCTTTAGTGAGCTCTGAGAAGCTAAGCACCTAAGTTCTGCAAGTTGGTCTAATAAAAGGTATCTTCTCTGAAACAAAGAGTTCTAGAGTTTTGCATTTCTAAGATCTGCAACACACTTCCATTTTAGAGAATTAACTCTTCTAGTTGTGAAAGTAATCTAAATGGTAATCTAGTGGTAATCAATGTAGAGCTGAATTCCTGAGATGGATAAGTTTGGTAGTTCTGCTGTTCAGTTTTTCCAAATAACAATCTCTGACAGGCTTTTGGTAGGTTTTTAGTCTAGCCAGCAATAAATCTTGCTGGCAATTTTGCTGGTAAGAGTCAATTCAATTTGCTGCTGCCATGAAAAACTGAGGCAGGAGGAGCAGGTTCTAGAATTAATAATCGTGAAGGAAACTCCAAAACCTCTGGAGTCTGGGAAAGGTATAGAATAAATATGACCTTTTTTCCCTTCTTCCTTGCTGTTGATAGAGTTTGTTTGGTTTAAAGATTCAACTCACCTCCTTCTCTCTGAGCTACGAGTGGAGAAATCAGCCAACATACACCTCTTGCTATGGACAGCCATACTTCATAACCTATTAAAGGACAAGGGGAGTTATTGTTTGGACATGCCCACCAGCTGTTATGATTTAATTGTTACATTTTTGCATTCTTCTAGCACCTTTATATGGGTATTGTTTGATACCTGTAATTGTTAGGTCTCTCTCTACTTTCTGTCCCCCCCCCCCCCAAGGGAAATGTTGAATGAAATGGGCTGACAATATTAGAAATTTTTCTTTTAATGTTAAAAAGGCTGTGTATGCAGAATTCTTCTTTCCCCTTAAACAGAACATCTTTAAGCTTTTTGAATTTCTGTTGCATGCCATCAAATGGCAAGGAGAACAGATGGTTTTCCCTACTTATCCCTTACCTCATTTTTTCAGGCTGCCTTAGTAAGAGGTAAAAGAGTTGAAAAAGAAAGCAATAGTTTGGTTTCTGCAAATAAAATGTAAAATAAAGGCAGCAGAATAGCTTACATTCTAATTGCTGTCAGGAAGTTTTGAGGCAAACTATGTGCCTTTAAAAACGTTGGTAAAGTTTTAACAGATGGGATGGGTTGTTAATAAGAAGCTAAACTGAGTTATTAGCCTAGTTAGTCAGTTACATGGTGGCATATTAGCAAACACAGGTGCTTGGGGGGAAACCACTATTTTCAGAACAATTTGTTGAAATGTTTATTGTGACCATCTGCTACAAATTTAGGCAAAATTCCGATTTTTTTCCTCATTCTGTTGTGAAAATAAATCAAATGCCTAGACTGAAATGAAAAAGTAGATAATCCTTCCCGCCCCCTTAAAGTTCAGTACAGGTACTCCTTCTCACTTAACATCATCTGGTTAATGTTGTTTCATTATTACATCGCTGATCTATTGGAGAACATACTCATAAGTTGCACAATGTTCAGTTATAAGTTTGTTTGGCTGCCACCTGCTAGTAGGTAACTACTGTGATATAACTGGATTTGTTTCACATCCATTCACTTAGTCGCATTTTTCAAGAATATAACTACTATGTTAAGTGAGGAGTAGCTGTATTCTTTGTTCTCTTTCTGGAAAAAATTAATGATCAGAAGATGTTTTCTTCCCCTCTTTAAACTTGTTTATGGCACTAAATGTCTGGGATCTGATAGATGCTACTTTGTAATTCAGTTTGTTGACTCCCTACTTTTGCATTTTCTGCACAGCTTGCTTGGTTCCTAATCCTGCTTCTGCCTCAAAAGCATTAACTGTAGTGGGAGCCATAGTTAGCTCCTACTTCTGAAAATCAGGTTCCAGGTTTTCAGTTAATGATTGTTCACTGGTAGCAGTTGCTGGCCATTGTTTACTTTGGTGACAGATTGTCGGTGAGCCTTACAGGAAGAATCGATTTTTTTTTTTTTTTTCTCTATTTGCTTTTTGTTTTCTATTCTGATTTAATGTGAGCTAGTAGAACTTCCAGCTTGGTGTCACATTTTTGTATAATCAAGTATATTATACTTGATTAGCTATTGCTAATACTGGTTTAATGTTCACCTTTAATTTGTTTCAAATAATATTTGGTCAACTTACAATTAGTTCGTGGAATTAATACATTTAGTAACTTTGGGTAATAATGTTCATCCCTAATGTAGATGATGGATGTGAAATAGGGGAAAAAAAATTTCCCACCTTTGTACTTGCAATCCCGGACCTCAAGCATTTTAAAGTATTGCTCGTGGTAGTCTACTAGACTCATGAAATTCAGCATTTCTATATCTTTTTATGAGAATTCCAGGCAAGATTGCAACGTGATGAGAATTGCAAGAGAGAGCATTGAGAGTCCCCACCTGTGCTCTACCCAGCCCTTGCATGAGTTGCATATTTTCATAGATACAGAATGAATAAATACATCGAGGCACAATATGCCCAGCTTAAATGAGAGTATGGTATAACTGCTTAAGAAATTATATATGGGTTTTTTGCTTGTTTTGCTTATAGCCAAACAAATCAATGTTTTAATTCAATCCAAAGAAATGATGTAATTAGAGAAACCTAAAAAGAATGGGTTGCAGCACCTACTGAAGAGCCTATTCTTCAAAAATACTTCAAAAAAGAAGTGTGGTGTCTTCATGCATTATTGATACATACAGTAAGTTCAAGTTGTTCAGTTCGAGGTCATTTGCTTAAAAACTACTGTAAGCCAAAACTGACTGCACTATGTATCTTGCACATGCATGAGCACTTACACATGCACGTGTGCACACACGCACCCCACCTGAGGATGCAATTGATTCTTTTATTACACTGCTTTGGCAATTCAGTTAATTGAGCCAGGTTTGTCAGTAGCAGATATGATTGCCTGTCACTTATATTATATTGCATGGATTACTGTCACTGATTGAAATGGCATAGTGATCATGATGCACTGCAGAAGGTCATTGTTTCTCTTGAATTCTCTCTTTTGCTCTCCTTTTTAATACCAAAGGAAAGATTTGAATTATTTAAAGGAAGTAATGATGTCTTTTTTTCAGCTAATCTGACTCCTTTTTCATTTAAAGCTTCCCTAAATATTTACAGCAGACTATGAACCTAAATGACTCATTCCTCCTTTCTAGCAACTAAACATGCAAAAAGTTGTCAGACTGCTTACAGATATTCAGTATTATCTGTTATCTGGCCAAACTAATCTTTATTTTTTCCCTTCTGAATACTATTAGAGTTTGTGGAAGATGCCAGATGGAAGGACCTGAGAAACTATGGCTAGATCCACAAGGGAGACCGGAACAGGTCAGGGCTGCGGGTTACCATGAAAAACTTTTAGATGTCTAGCCTAAGAAATAATATCCCCAGCCCTGAGCCAGGCACCAATGTGCTCTATAGAAGGTATCAAGAGAGCTACATGTCTGGGATGGGATTCACAACCCTGCCATCCTGACTGAGGGCAGGGGAAGTAAATGACTAAGGCAAAAAGAGGCATATGTCTGAAACACTGGAATCCTCTCAACAGTCTTCCTGTTATGTGGGACTTGGATTCACAGGCTGAAACTCCCATCTAGTCTTATGTGCCCCTGTTAGAAACAGAAGATGTCCCACTCTCTTCTTTTAAAGGATGGGGAGAGTTAGGAGACCTTGGTTCTTTTCCCTCCTCAGTCTAAGAAGGTTCAAACTCTCTGTTCTTACCTTCAGGAGAGTGCTCTAGCAATCAGGCTATAGGCTAGATGGAGACAGAGATGCCATGAATCCTCTATATTGAAACAATTGCTGTATAGACCGCAAAACAGTGTTCATGAAACCAGATGCAAACTCCAGTAGCCCAGTGGTAAGGACACTCAGCTGGGCTGGGGCAGTCCCTAGCTGTAGTCCTACCCATACAGGACTATAGAAATAATCATAGCAGCATGAACCAAAATCCTAGTTCCTATCCATACAGGGGAGTGCCCTTATTGACAAGCTAAAGGAGTCATGCTTTCTCTTAATCACTCTCTGGCCCCTTGAATCCTGAATTCCTTTTTGCACAGTGGAGCAGTGTGGAACAAGAACGGTAGGGGAAAAAGCCCCCAACCCAGTCTCACCTACAACCTGGTAGTTAGGGCCCTTCCCTGAGAGAAGGGAGATATGTGTTTGAATCCCCTATGAGTGTAGAGAACATAGAGGAAGACCTGGGTTCTTCCTGGCTATTCTAAAAAAGGTGCACAGCAGTAACAGAAATGCTTCATCCTGTAGCCACTATTCTTGAATGAAGTGGCTGTGACTGCTGTGTTTTCTGCTGGCAGGTCAGTACTGGCAGTGTTAGCATATGGTCTAAGCATGACTGCCAGATTAGGCCGCTGGGGGGATTTAGGTATAGGCAGGGGCACAGTAGCCTAGCTCCATTCCTAGGGCAGCCATGTGGTACCTGGGACAGTGCTAGCCCCTGGTCTGTCAGCTGCAGCAATGCAGTCAGCTACTACTATGGCAACAGTTGTATTTTTGCCCCCTCCAACCCACATGCACAAAGGTGGTGCCCAGATCTGCTGCCATGGTTGTCCCCCTCAGTTCAGTTACTAAGTGCAGGAACACTTAGTTTTTGATGCAAGCTTAGACCAAAAGTGTTGTTGAGCCAGTCTGTCCTGCCAAGAGGACAGGAGTTCTGGGCATACACAATAACAGCACTGAGGAAACTTGATGGGTGAAAGCTCAAGTGTTCTGAGGGCATCTCAGCAGTGAGGTTGGGTTTTGTGGGTTTAGGCACTTCAATTCTTCCTGAGTCTCACCTCACAAGTCTTAACCTTTTGAACCAATGAAAAGACCAAATCTAAAAAGGAATGAAGCTGTCAAGTCATTTTACATACTGTGCTTGCCTCTTGTTAGTTCATAACTACTTCTAGTTTCTGCCAGATTTGGCTTAGATTTGAGTGCATAACTCATAAGTGAAAAGGTATTTTACTTCACTAAGCAATTACTGGTATTCACATTCCTACCAGTTTCCTAGACCCCGCAACTCATTGGTAGGAGCTGCTTGTTAACGGCATAATTCAGGATCCAGACTCCTAGAGAATGTTAACAGGGCAGTGACAGTGTCCCACTTGGACAAGTTGCTTTGCTCACGTGCTGCACATCGAGAACTATACCAGTGAAGATGCTCCAGCACATCCCTCCACAATGGGTCTCAAGCACATCAGAAGCAGAGGACTTGAGCAAATGCAGAAGGAGCACCCTGTAGCACAGGGCTGGGCAATTATTTTGAGGGGCCGCTAAGGGAGTTTTGTTGAACTGTTGCAGGCAAGAGTGGTTGCTGACTGGGTCCAGCAGGGGACAGTTAATTGTACCTGGCTCAGGTCCAGGCCTGTCCACTCCTTACCCACCACCAGGGGTGCCCAATGGAATGGGTGAGGGGTCTCCAAGGTGACTGGCCCGGGACCCCCACAGGCAGTGTGCACTCAGCAAAGCAGATGGGATGGGGTCGTGAGTGGAGAGCAGTGTCCAGAAGTGGGATGGGTGGGGGCAGGATTGTGGAGCCAGGGCCCAGTGCAGTATCACTATGAGAGGATCATGGCTCTGCCTTGGGCCTCAACTCCACTCTGCCTGCAGTCCTGGCTCCTTCCGCTCATCCCAATCTCGGATAGCCCTCCTCACCTGCCTGTGGCACCATCCCATCCACCCAGACAAGCGTGTCCTGCTTGCAGGGGTCCTGGGCCTGTTTCCTTGGACACCCCACCCACCCACTCTGTCCAGCATCACCAGCAGTGGGTGCAAGGTGGATGAGCCAGGATGCCTGGGCAGCAGAGCTGGGACTGGTGGTGGCAACACTGGCAGCAGCAGCCAGAACAAGCTGCCTCTGCCGGGGCTGCTGGGAAGCGGAGTCCAGCCGCCACACCACCCTATCACACTGTGTGCGTGGCGATGATCATGGCCTGGGCTGCCCGCCTGGGCCAGGCAGGGCTGAAGGACCTGACACAGGCCAGATAAAATCCCTTGCCTTGATGATTGTACTCTGGGTAGGCTCGGTACCCCTCTGGGACCCACTGCTGCTGTGGTGTAGACATGCCCTTATTCTGTAACCTGGGACTAGTTTTGTGTGAACATTAGTGGTGACAGATTTCAGTAGGCCAGAATTTAATTGGCAAAGTTCCTTTTAAGAAGCTGCTTTGTTCCCATGGAGGAAGACAGCTGATGTCTGTGTGGGTGGCAGCCACTGCAGCCATGTTTTTAAACAGGCTAGTAAAGTCATTCTAGTCTTGCGTACCGCCATTGTAAAGCATCACGAGCTGTCTGAGCACAGTGGGTGCATTCAGATCCCAAGTAACTGTGAGGTCTAAGGTGAATCCTTTCCACACTGGAAATACTGCCTTACAAGTCTGCACATTAAGTGGCTTCTTTTTAACCTGGTCTATGTAAGGAAATTAGGACCTTTCAAGTTTCTCTTATTTCTGCTTTAGGCAGAGTGCAGACACACCCAACATCTATAAGATTTTGGGTCAGCTGGTTTGTACTGAGGCTGTTCTTAGACAAGATGTATGTGCCTTTCACTGAATTCACACAAGGACCCACATTACCCATATAAACACAAAATTCGTAGCCACAATTCCTAAATACCTTAGGGGAAAAGAATGTTTTTCTGTAACCTTTATGGGTTATGGTAATTTCTTTACCCTACCAAGTCACCTCTCTCATCAGTAGAGAGATTATAAATACTAGAGTTTCTCAGTGAATAAGAATTTTTTAAAAAGCATTAGCTAGGAAGCACTGTGGAAAACACAAACCAATGATTTGTGCTTCTCAGCTAGCTTCAACAGCTTTATGTGTATTGTATTTGATTCTAGCTTAGAAAATGAACAGCAGGTCAAATGTCAGTTATTCATCAATCTAAGTCTTTATTCTCTTCTCCTGACTGAAATTGTCATCACTGGCAAACTATTCCCATTGAATGTAGGGCATTTATATATTCACTGCTTGTCAAAACAGCATGACCCATGTCTTCCAGAATTTTGAGAGGAGGAAATATTTTTTTTAAACCTGAAAATACAGTGGTTACAATTTTCAACAGAAAATTCTTAGCAGAGACTTCAATAAGCACCCACGTTAGCTGGATGATAATTAGATTGTCTTTAAAAGGTACAGCTTTTTAGTAATTTGTTTTAAGTATTCTGTTCAGAAATGGAGAGAAAATGTTGAGTTCATAAGCTGAGGCAAAAGGCTGTTAAACTGCTTGTTTTCCTTATCAGAGCATTATCTAGGAGGAATGATGAAGTGAGAATACAGCAGTAAGTACAACAGCTTCAGATATTTTAAGATAAGAGGGATATACCTTTAAAAAAATCTGAGACCCACGTGCAATATTGTTATTAATGATAGTTTATAATCGGAAAAACCTTTCAAAATGCCTATTTTCCCAGCCTATGTTACCTTAAAATGAGGTGTTGCAATATGAGATACAGGATAGTTTCACTTCTGGGTTCCATTATACTTAAGTCACCAGTATATGGCTGGATAAAATATTCCTTTGGTTGATCATTCTTTATCATCATCTGTTAAGTCCCTGTTCAAAATAAGGAACATCAATAGTCACCATAATTCCATGTAAACTCTTATACGTTAGCACCTAGATCGCATGAAGCCCTGCGTAACAGGTGCACGATCTAGGCCGACCTAAAAGTGGCCCACGCACCTGTTCATGGGGGGGCAACCACCTGCCTACTCGCCTGCCATGCCTTGTTGTTAATTAATTAATTGGTGTTAATTAGTGGGAGGCTGCCCTTGTATTGCCCCACTGCCAGGGGGCGCTATCTGCAGCTGTTTCCTCCCCTATACCACAGTCCACACCTCGCCGATGGAATAGATGTTTCTAATTATTCCCTTTTTGTCCTCTCTGAGCCTCCTCAGTTACGCTGCCCCCTTTCTGGGGCTCCCCAATAATGCTGCCTCCTCTGGGGCTTCTCAGCAACTGCCCCTTCTCTGGGGCTCCCTGGTAGTGCCGCCCCCTCTCCGTGGCTCACCACGCCTGCACTGGGACTTCTTAGTAACTGCCCCCTTTTCTGGGGCTTTTGCCCCCTCTCAGGGCCTTCTCTGTCAGGTCGCCCTCTCTGGGATCAATATGCCCACACTGGGCTTCTCAATAAGACCTCCCCCTCTCTGGGGCTCACCAGGCCCTCACTGGGGCATCTCAGTAATACCCCCTCTCTGGGGATTCTCAACTGCCCTTCTCTAGGGCTGGGGTCTATACACTTCAAACTCTGCACCCTCATGGGCACTTGGGTTCTCACACTCTTCTGCGAGTTCCCCATGAGGTTTTCTCCAACCCCTAATAGCCTCTCCCAAACCACCGGTCACAAACAACAACATAAATGTAAGCCCTTCGGCTATAACAGAAACAGAAACCAACCAGCCCAAACAACATTCGGTCCTACCAGTGACACTTTAACTCTCAGCAATGTTGGATGCAGCTCCTGTATCAAGTTTCCCCTCTCTCCCAGGGCAGAGAGATCCTTCCTCTTTGGCAGCTGTCAGAGAACTGCCTCTAGCCCCAGCCCTTAGGGTTTATAAGGGAGCCAGGCCCTGCCCCTTCTGGTCAGCTGACCTTCCCTGGTTGCCCAAGCAACCCACAGATAGGCTCCTTATTTCCTGCTAGGGCTTCCTCCCTAGCAGTTTTCCCCTCTTTGGGAGCAGGACACCTCAGTGCTCTGTGACACCCTGTCAGTTTCATGAGTAATATGGATTCCTCCTTCATTCCCACCTTGTGTAGCTATGAAATGCCATGTATGACCACAACTGGGGGAATACAAGGTGGGGGCTCCTCTGTCCTGCCCTTCAAAGACAAATCAAATGGGTGAGGATTAAGTGGCAACAATTGGGGATAGGGGAAAGGGAGGGGATTCTCCCTAGAGTTTTGGGAAGATGCATCTTCCCTAGGCAAGGGAGAGCTGGAGGGACTCCACAGTCCTGTCTGCTTCCCTTCCCTTCTGTTTTCCTTGCTTTAATTCCTGTGTAAATTTCTGGTTCTGCTTCTGGCAGAGCTAGCTGGCTGAGCAGAAGTCATGAAAATGCTGTACATCATTTACATATTCATTCCTCTTCTCCACTCAGTTACAGTAGGGAGGCTGGGAGGGGTGGAAATTGTGCCTCAGACATGTTGGCACTGGATTTGGACCTAGCCCTATACCTTTGTTCCAGGCGAGCACAACCCTCAGACTAACCACAACACCTGCCAGTTGATAATGGGCAAGTTGATTGATACAGAGTGATAACAAAAAAACAACAATACAAACAATCAAACAATTCTATATCTACCAATCCTAGAGCTGTCATCAGTCAAAGTACATCTGGTTAGGATGCAGGATCCACTCTGAGGCTGTCTCTTAAGTGTCAGCAGTCTGGAGGTGGGATGCCGAGGCCTACAGCCTCCCTCCATTCGGGTGCATGAGACAGGCTGCTGGGATGCCCTCAGTCCATGGTGGCCTCAGGGGACAGGAATGGGGGCCCCTCTCAGGGAGCAAGATTGGGACAGGGAGGGACCAGGAGGAATAGAGAGAGGGACAAGGAGGGACTTTGTTAACCTCAAGTTTCTCCTTCTTCCTTGATGAATCTTCATCCATGGCTATCTCTGATTGGCTGTCTCTCTGTGGTCACACATCCATGTAGCCTTCCAGGCCTTCTCCTAATTTGGTCTGTTCCCTCAAAACTCAGCCCCACTGCTGCTGTGGGGCCTTGTAGCTGGTATCGCTTATCTTGTGTTATGGGACAGTGTGGTACATACTTCCTTGGTTCCCAGGCTGTGTCCTTGTTGTGTTACACAACCTGTCTGTCTTGAAGGCTGGGATCTTGTGTTATGGCATGCCCCACTCAATTCTCAGGCTGTGTCCATCTGTTGGACTTGTCATGCTAACTTGTCTGCTTCCAGGGCTATATGGAACAGTGTGTGTGAGAAACCCAGGCTCTTTAAAAATCAATGAACCCCTGCTGCCCATCTTGAATCCTTACAATGCATATACCTATAAGCCAATTCCCAAAAAACAGACCTTTAAATGCCATTTTCAAGCCAACAGGAGGCATGATGCCTGTTAATGTTGCTGTACATCAAGTCCTGATGAGGCACCTGAATACCACGTATTTACTTTGGGCTCTTCTGGGGTCATGCAATTTAATGAAGAATTGAGCTTCTCTCTAAATTTTGAGGGGAAAGGTGTGGTCAGTTTTGAATGTACATGTAGGTGGGGCCTGAATAATCAGTGAGCAGAGCAAACTTCTGCGAGGAATTAGCTTCATTCCTATATCTAAAGTGCAATTGACCTAATCTTTGACTTAAGTTTGTGGTATATATAGCCATAACATAAATGTGGACTGTATCAGGAACACGGGCTTGTGTGAATCATAGAAAATGACAGTCAGAAGGGACCTCAGGAGGACATCTAATCCAGCCCCCGACTAAAAGTCGGACCATCCCCAATTATATCATCCCAGCCAAAGCTTTATCTAGCTGGGTCTTAAAAACCTCCAAGGATGGAGATTCTATCAGCTTTCTTGATAATCTATTCCAGTGCTTCATTATGCTCCCAGTGAGAGAGTTTTTCCTCTATCTAACCTAAACTTCCCTTACTGCAACTTGAAACCATTGTTCCCTTTTCTGTCATCTGCCACCACTGAGAACAATGAAGACTAGACTGTTCTCAGTGTGATGGAGCTAGACTGTTCTCAGTGGTTTAAGTTGGATATTAAGAAAAACTTTCTCACTAGGAGGGTGGTAAGGCACTGGAAACGGTTACATAGAGAAGTGGTGGAATCTCCATCCTTGGAGGTTTTTAAGGTCCTGACAAAGCCCTGGCTAGAATGATCTCATTGGGGACAGTCCTGCTTTGAACAGGGGGTTGGACTAGATGATCTCCTGAGGTCCCTTCCAACCCTCATTTTCTATGATTCTAAGACTTCTAACATGTTAAAGTTCACTCTGCCTCTCTCAGGCCTTACAGCAAGAACATAATGAATGCAGGATCCCAGGCTGTTTTTGCAATACCAACCTGCTATGGCTTGATAGAAGCCCCATGCTGGTCTTGGGCCTTTGTGGAGCTCTGCTGGTTGACTCTTCTAAAAACCACCAAAACATGTCAGTAGCTTGTCGATCCATGAGGTATCAAGGAATACTATTAAAAGTAATGGTTCTCAATTTCAAATTCTAGTGCTTTTTTTGGTGTCTCTTTTTGGCTATTGCCTTTGCCTCTTCTACTGCGTGGGCTGTTTCCTGGCCAGGGCAGAAGTACTTGTTGTGACACTTAGCAATGCCATCTTTGCTGTTTGCATGCATGCACGCATGCCTATCTATTTGTACTTTCCTTGATTTGGCTTCCTCCTGAAGAACTGAAATAGCTGCTGTCTTGGCAGTGTGCAAGTAGACCTGGCGATCCTGGCAGGGTCTCAATTCCCTTCTTTCCCCCTAATCTGTGTCCCCTGGCTCATCATACCTTTTCTTTGCTAGTGTTCTCATTCCTTACTTCATTGAGTATATGCAATCTAGTATCACATGGGGCTGTACAGAGAAGCAGGTATTGAGTTCAGAACACTAAAGCCTTGTCTAATTTTGATTCCTGTTTTGTGGTCTAATCAAGACCTCAGCTGTATTTACAAGCTCTGCAGATGGGACAGACTGTCCACAGCATACCTGAGCTGTCCAGTTATATCAACATGAAATCTAGTCAGTTTGCAATAAGCTATACAATCACAACCATATTGGAAAAGTCATTATAATGTAGTTTCCTTTATTATGTAAATACAGCTGAAGGGCATGCTGTCAATGTGCATCAGGTTTAAAAGCAATTCAACTACAATGTGTACATCGACAGTTTATCTATAAGGTTGTGTCTGCACTATAGACAGAACATTGTAACATGTCAGGAGACCCAGGTTACAATTATAGGGTTACCATATTTCCAGCATCAAAAAAGAGGACACCTGTGGAGGGAAGAGGGGAGGGGTATATGTTTGTGGGAAGGGGTAGTGATTATGCCAGTGCCTTGCCTCTGCACCTCACTTCTAAGCCCCAAACCCTCCTGGTGCCCCTCACTCCTGATCCACAGCCCTCTGCTCCCCCTGTCCTGCCAGTGCCCCCCAAGTCCTGTTGCCCCATGCAGCTCCTGCATGCACACGTATACACATGTGCAGGGCCATCCCTGGAGTCGGGGTGAATTGGGATGACTGCCCTAGTCCCTACACATTGGAGGGTCCTGTGGAGCCAGGCAGAGTGGCTGCAGCACTCCACACTGCCACTGGCTTCACATCCAGGCACAGCCACATGGTAGCCCCTCCCCCACCACCTCTGGCCGCTTGCCCCCCGCCCCTCCCCACCACAGCTGCTGAATCTGCCACCAGCTTCCTCATGCCTGGGAGCAGGGCTCTGCACAGGCTGATTTATCCCGAGCCCCACACACACTGCTCAGGTTGCCTCTGCACACATGCGCGCGCACATGCCCCCACACACAATCTCTTACCTGGGAGCAGCTTGCTGGGCACATGAGTAAAGTGTATGACCCCCGAAAGTCTGTTGCCTTGCCCGCTGCACCGAGCCCCAAGCAATCAAGCTGCTAGTCTCCAGGAACCCTGGACATTTGCTTGCATTTTAAAAACCCGCTCAGACGTGAGGACAGGGGGCCAAAAAAGAGGACAAGTCCCAGAAAACTTGGACTTATGGTAATCCTAATTGTTACATAGATGGGCATTTAACTGTTGCTTCTCAAATGATTTATACTATGGTTCTCTGTAAAACAGCTGTCCTTGGCAGCTGCAGTGCCTTGATATGAAGATGATAGTCTTCCTCATAGTAAATAGAGATGTCATCAGTGAGTCTGTAGGTGACTGAGGAGGCTGATCTGAGGTCTGCATGTTTGTAGATATGGCAAATAGTTCTGGGAAGGGGGAGTAAATCCTTGTGATGTCAGGTCACTGCTATTTTCCTTTGCCTCTCTTGTCTATCTACCACCGTAGTGAGGTAAGTTTGCTTAAAATGATCGATGCCTTGTCATACATTATGGTGTAACTGGGGATGGCTGAGTGCTTGAGTCTCCCAGATATTGATGTTAATATTATATTTCTTCAGATTGGCCTTCAAGATGTCCTTGAATCTCTTTTTTACCCATCTCTAGAGTTATGACTGTAGGGAGTATAGGACCTGTTTGGAAGCTGGTTGTCAGGCATTTTTATGATGCGTCTAACAGAGCTGGTGCCATAAACTTGGGTTCTAGAACATGGATGGGCAAAATGTGGCCCAGGGGCTAGTAGCGGCCCACGAGGCCATTCTATCTGTCCCACAGAGCCCTTAAAAATTTAGAAAATTAATATTTATCTGCCCCGGCTGCCTATCATGTGGCCCTCGATGGTTTGCCAAAACTCAGTAAACGGCCCTCTACCCAAAATAATTGCCATCCCGATCTAGAAAGTGTATCTCTACCCTTCCTTCTGCCTAACTTCAGATTTATGTAGTACTTCAGTTTCAGATAGTAGCGCACTGATTTATTTCTTCCTGTTCTCCAGCCCTTTCCTTAAAACTCAGTAGTTCTCTCTCTTCTCTTACTGTATCAATTTCTCTGTGTGCTGTAAGACTCAACTTTTAGCTCTTCATGGTACTTAAAGTAGAACTCTCCAGTTCCTTCACCAGCACATTATAACAGAACAAAATACGTTTACCCTGCAGATATCGCACATTGGGAGAAAACCCTTCTTTTTCCCTTACTAACACACGTGAGCACAACCTCAGCTCATGGATGTTGGCATAGTTCCACAGGAACAAAACCTGGTTATACCATTTGAGGATATGATCCTCATAGTTTCATACTTTCTAGGGTCAGATGGGACCTGAACAGATCATCAAGTCTGACCCCCTGCCCTGGGCAGGAACGAGTGCTGGGATCATAATACCCTAGCCAGATATCTATCCAACCTCCTCTTGAAGACCCCTCAAGATACGGGACAGCACCATCTCCCTTGGGAGCACCACCAGATCCTTGAGTAACTCCTATTTACTTATAATTATCTGGAGCCACAATCTGGCTAAACTGGAGTGAGTTTTAAAAGATTTATTAACTTCTGTTTGGGTAAAATAAAAAGGATCTTAAACTAGTATAGAGCAATGGGGGCCAACCTTTTTGGCAGGCTTCCCCAAATCAAGCCCAGGCCCTCCTCCTGGAGTACCACTCGCATCCCATTCCCTTGTCTGATCTGCTGCTCTACTTTCTGCCCAGTCTGCTTGCCCTCTCCCTGATCTGCTACATGCCTTAAACATGATGCCTGTGCCACTTGTGGCACTCATGTCTCAGGTTGGCCACCCCTAATATAGAGGAAGGATGTATGGCCCCACACTGAAACTTAAATAATAATTCTCATAAGCAATAAAAGGAAGCTTACTAAATGGGTTCTGTGCTAGAGCTGAATCCACAATATATCAAAAAGAATGTAGCAAAAGGTTTTATATTCTTAGATATTCTAAATTTAATTAAGCAACACCTCTGTAGTCCAAGGACAAATATTGGGACAGGAAAGTTGGCCAAGAAAACTGTTTTCCACAGAAACAATTTAAGAACTTTCCCTTCCACTGGAAGAACCTGGGAAACATTAGTTGGAATTTGTAGCAAAGCCTTTCAAGCTTTTCAATTTTCCTTGACCGGTTTAATTGAAGTTCAGAGTTATCACTTTAAAATGACATTAACACACAGGGCTGGCAACTTTACAGTGAAAAGCTTCAGGTTTCTGTTCACTAGCAAACAGCTATTTATACAGCCAGTCTCCATGCTAGTAAAAGAAATTAGGCAGCATTCATTTTAAAAGTGCACAATATCTTTAATCATAAAATAGTTTCAGGGTTGAGCATTTTTGTCATGTGGAAGAAATAGTGCATGCCTGTCTGAAAGATCATAGCAGCTGCCAAAAACAAAATTAAAATGAGAGAAAACATATTTTGTTAGGCTTAGTGTTTCAGGCACAATATGTTTTGCTTAGTCATTTTGACAGCCTCAAGAGTAGGCTGCACAGGAAAGCTTGAGTGGCATGCATCCCTTGTATAAGGTATCAGACTTCCAAAGTGAGGTTTCTATTAAAGAAGAAGTAGAATCTTGTATGGATTCCTGCCAGGAGTGAAGCTGCTAAATCTTTAAACTTCTGTGCCACGTCCAACTGGATTTTACCCATTAAAGAAGTTGAGAAACAGGATTAGGAATAATTAATCTTTTTGTTCCATTAACATACACAGAATCCAGTACAGTAATTGCATATTCTTTTTCCATCTTTTTCCATATGATCACTAATTATTTTATTAATGTTCGTTGCACTAGGGTTCTACTGTCTATCATTTATGTGGTTTCTATATGTATTTAGGACTTAGATAATATGGCATGGTAGCATCTGGTATCTGAAAGACAGAGACATATTCTCCCAATTCAGTCACATTTGAAGATGGGGAAAGAAGTCGGTGTTTGATCCTGTCTTCCAGAAAATATTTAGTTATGAAGTTAATATGCTATTTCTTATAATCTTTAAAGCAGTAATTCTCAACTAGGGTGCCCTAGCACCCTGATGTGCCTTGAGATTTTTTTCAAGATGCATCAGGGTGATGCACAGTGCAGACATGATACACAAGTTAAACCCTCAGTTTTTGCATAGGAATCCATAGTGTTAAAAACATTTAGATCTGTTGTGATCTTTCTGAATTATTTGCAACAGAAGAATTTCTTTCTTCACTTTTACGTGTGTTTTGACTACAGAAAAATTAAAGATGGCATTTTCCAAGGGGTGCCTCGGGTCTATTGAGGAATGCCTTGAATCCAAAAAAGTTTATTAAAATGGAAAATTCTGACTATAGGTATTGATAGTACGTTTCAAGTATACCTGACTGAAAAAAGGAAGTTCTTCGTTCATAGTTTATTTTTGTAATTTTTTTTAATTCCAAAAAATCCCTAGATGAAGTAACTTTTTTTTTTTTACTTTACTGTAAAGTTACTTCTCCCTGGGATGATGTGAGGGAGGAGGAAAGCACAGTCCTTAATCCTTTTCAGCCACCTTGGTAAAAGGGGTAAAATAGGCTTTAAAAACTTTTAAATAATTTATGAAAGTTTATTTGATGGAATTAGCCATTTTCTGTGAATGTCTTATCTGTAACTACCATAATGGAAAAGGAGACAAGGTAAAAGTATAAGCTATAGTGTATGTTTGGGCAGCATTTAGAAACTTGTGCTAAAGTAATTAAACAAATAGGACTGCAGTAGCTTGCAGTGAACAAGCTAATTCACACAAACTGTAAAATACAATCAAATCTAGCAATGCTAATTTTGAGTTACTAAATCATAAAATCCTAGAAAGAAGGACTGAAAGGGGACCTACAAGACCATCAAGTCTGGTAATTGGGCTCAAATGAGTTCAACAATGTATTTGTTCAGCCTCCTCTTAAAGACCACCAGAGATGGCGACTATACCACCTCCGCTGGAAGCATGTTCCAGATTCTAATTACCCGTACAGAAAAGAAGTTTTTCCTTCTTGTAAACACTATTGTCAATGAAGGAAAAAATGAACAGGAAAAAAAATCTTTGTTGGTATTCTTCTTCTGGCACATGTTATCTGTTTTAGGAGATGAATAGCTTCCCCCCCTTCTGCTGTAGACTTTCAGTTTGACTTTGAACAGTTCACTTGCATTATTTGTGCCTCAGTCCTCCATTGGTGGAAAATTAGGATAATTTTACTTTGCTACCTCAGTATGTTTTGGGGATAAATCCACTGGAATGTGACATGCCCAGATACTTGTATGACTCCTGTTACCATTGTATATATGATTTTTCCAATCTTCATTTTACTCTAATATCTTAAATATTGTGGCATTGAACAACTGAAACATGTGAAAGTGGTATAGCATTGACTTTTCTGTTCTGTATTATAGTTTTAGGAGGAAATCCTTTTCTGAAGGATGGTTACTTTAAAAGGCTTTCATCCTTAAAATGTGCAGAGTAAACCAGTTCTTGGATGTGGCTGAAAATGCACGGAGGAATTTTTTTAATATGGTGATTAGTAAGTTTTGAAATTGGTGTGCTTATGGTGGCTTTGGCACTTTTATGTGATTATGCCATGTTGCCCTTTCTGCAGTTTTCTGGGTTTTTTGAGTTTTTAGTTCACAAGGGTCTTCAGTGTTGCCAGGTTCAGGCTCTTTATAACTTGAACTATTCTTAAAAACACAGCACAGAAATGGGCCACTTAGATTCATGGGGCTGATGTCACTTTAATGACTAACATTCCTGCATTCCTTCAGTAATAGACATTGCCGATTGAAGCGGATTAGCTGTACCACTGTGTATCATGACACAGCTGCAAAAGTCATGTGTATCATGACTCCACTGGGCAAAAGGCACCTTATCTGGCTGGGTGGGGAAATCCCTACTTTCCCTGTTCAGCTGCAGCTGGCATGGGGACACTGGGATTTTTTCTGCCTAACCAGACCTGGGGTACAGGTCTGGCTGACCCGGGAAAGCATGAAAGAGGTAATAGGCATACTGTTATTATTTGTAATCAAGAAGAAGAGTCTATAACTATCTTTTTGTTGTGCCACTGATTTAATGTAGCACAACAAAGCGGTATCAAAAGTATGGTGGCACAAATGAGACATTAGGTGATGTCTGTTTCCACCCTGAGTGGCTGGTGCAGCTATAGTTGAAGAGCAAGGTCTGCTGAGTGGAAGGACAAGGCTGCTCTGGGAGAGTGAGATGCTGCAGAAAGTGGCATTGTGGTGGGGGAGGGGAAGAAGAGAGAAGGAAATGCCACCAAGAGTGGGAAGGAGAGTGGGGGCATTTGGGATTCTGAAAGAAAGCCAAGAGTATGAAAGATTTGTGTAAGAAATTCATCTAGGATTGTGTGAAGAGCAAAACCTGCTCATTCTTTATTGCTCAATGTTTCTCTAACGTGATCTGATGATAGGAAAATTCCTTATAAATGTTAGAAAGCTAAGTATCACAACACTGTTCTGAGTCAGAAGAGGAAACTGAGCCACAAACTGGTTGCAATTTTTCTCTCCCTTACCAAGGTCATACAAGAAATCAATGGCAGATTTAGAAACCAAGCCCAGATTTTTCTGAAACTTCTCTTCCCCTCAATCTGCTTGTAACTACAAGGTCATCCTTTGCCTGATTGCACTGCTGTTCAAGATGTGCTTTTGTTACTTACTATCACCAGAAATCAGAAATACTAGAAAGTTTAAAATTGTGGAATTCTGTAAGACAGAACTATGAGGTTTTGCCCCTATTTACGTGCACTTTTTCCATGGCCATTATCAAGCAAGATTAAGAAAATAGGTTGCCCTAAATATAGAGGGATTTGGGTACTTTAATTCCTTTTAATGTCTTTTTAAAAATTCTACCCCTTGCCTTTCTCTATCTGCAATGTGCCTAGTATTCCACTGATACTTTAAAAAATAGATCCTTTATGAAATTATGGCCCCATCATTATCACATGCCTCTTCATTTTCTTTTCTTTTTGTTTGCTAAGATATTAATTCATTTTTCCAGCTCTGAGCACATTGTTATCAATAAAAATGAATGTTTCCCCTAGTGGGCAACCATAATATATTCTCCCTCTCAAATGATTTAGTATCATCTACAAACAAAATCAACTTCCACAGAGTTATTCATAAGATTTGCTTCCCTTTCAAACCCTTAGCTAATAAGTGCTTGACTAAATAAGAGACTCTTACATTATGCACCCTCTGCTGCACCACAGTTGCCAATACTAGATCTAGAAAGTTGATGTGGGGAGCAAGTCCGGGGTGGATCCAGGATTTCCCAAGGTGGGGGTGTAGGAGCAGCAACCCATACTGTAAGAGTGACTGCACATCCTGCTCTTAGCCTCCTCTGCCCTCACCAGTGTGGGCAGACTTTAAGTCCCTAAAGCAAGTGAAAATCTCCCTTTTTCCCTTCCCATCCAGAGGCTCACCCCTTCCCTCTTCTTCCTCCTCCTCCCCAAACTCCCCTGCTTGCCTCTGCTACTTTCTCCACTGCTCAGGGGTGAGGAGGCTCCAGAGCCAGCAGAGCTGAGTGAAGTGTAGCTGGGCTCAGCTAGGGAGGGAAGAGCAGCAACAGCATGGCAGGAGAGTAGTTCTCCCCTACTCTGCCCAGAGCAGCCATGGAAAAGGGGAATGCCCTCCTCCATCACTGCTGCCATCATTCCCTATCCCCAGCTAAGTTCAGCCCCTGCACAGCAGACAGAAAGGGGTCTGCTACTTCCCCACCCCCGCTACAGCAGTGAAGCGGATAAAGGGGCAGGAAGAGGACATGCCTCCTGCCCAAACAGAAGGAAGAGAGAATTTTCACCTGCTTTGGGGTCTTAAATTAAGTTCCCAGAGGTTCCAGTAGTGCAGTGCAACCCAAAAGGTAGGCATAGCAATTCCATGCCCCACCCTGAATCTACCCCTGAGCAGTTCTAGGACTGAGGACTCTCCACAGAGGGCACTCTGTTCTGGCAGTGCAGTTGGTGAGGAGATGAAGTGTATGTATTATAAGGTTATACAGTCTTACTGCCTGAGCCAGGGACAGGTAGCCCAAAATAGTTCTGCTCTCTTGTCATATTAGGTGGCCAGCACCCGCTGATCCAGCTGGAAAAGGTCGCATTCTTTGTGGTGCTTATACTGTATCATGGAGAACATTAGAAATGGCCAGATTTCCTCTTTATTTGTCAGAAGCACAGAAATGTAAATCTTACATTTATTAATGTGATCCATCTGAACTGAGAACTGTACTGAAACCGGCACTTTCAAATGTGGCTTGCTTGCGTCTATACCCACCAATCGCCATGAAATATTTTTAGTAGCAATAAAATTCTGATTGCTCAGAAGAACAGCCTCAGCAAAGTTACAGTGCACATAATGGGAAGTGACTAATCTTTTCTTAGTTAATTCTAATGTACTAGTAATAAGAGTGATAAGACATCTTATATTATGTGACATTTCCTTACTTATGCTATCATGCATTCAGTTTAAGGAAGTGGCTTTAAAAGGTTCAGTTTTCCATTCAGTAGTTGTGTTTAAGATTCTTGCATTTCTGTTCGACTGAGAATGCATATTGCTGATATCAGTTTTGCTCTTGAGTATTGTTGTTTCTCAAGAACTCAAGAGCCTGGGTCCCAAAAATTATCATGATTTTTTTTCAAACGGCTATTTCTCCTGCTTTTTCCTAGTGTGAGAACCATGCCAGATTAGGTGGACAAATTTCTGCTGTCTGCAGCAGGCCTGATTGGCTGACTGCCCTACCTCCAGAGGGAGATTTCCCACAGGCAGGTCTGAAATTAAGTGGAAAACAGGAACATCTTGCATCTGCTGGACTCATAAAAATACTGGGAGAATTGACAACCATGGTTCTGCTCATAATCACTTTCATTTTCAGTTTCTCTGTGCTGTGCTGCTTGGGTAGCCAGCACTGAGGAGAGAAAGCATTTGTTCAAAAACAAATCTGAATTTGACCAAAAAACCATTGCTTAGCTGCTTTCTTCTTAACCAGTGGAAACATTTCTACAAGGCTTTGGTTCTCTGAAAACTTGCCAGATTTGATCTCTGAGTTGGGAGAAAATGTGAAGACAAGCTAGATACGCTCACCCAAGCACATGTAAAAGAATGTGAATCCGAGCAGATGCTCCCAGGCTTTGAGTGAGGTTCTTTCCTTAACTGCTTATTTTGAAAATCGTTTACATTTGACAAAGTCTGAAGCAAATTAGGCAACATGGTTTGTAGCTCAAACAAGGAAGCTTAAATTGGCATGAGAAGTTTCCCTTCATCCTTATTTATTTCCTTTTGCAGATGGTTTTGCCATCTAGTTAGCCTTCATAGTTCTGCTAGCATGCCGTGTTTTGCAGTAAGGAGGGAGAACTGCTTAAGGAAGGCACTACAGAGTACTCTGTCTCATCCAGCAACAGCTGAATACTTTATGGAAGTATATTAAGCCACTGACAGGAGAAGGTAGCCAGCTGGCTGATCCAGCAGGATGTACTTATTCTCCCTTATGTCCAGAGGAGGAGCCAGCAAAAAGCCAGCTGAGTTTGCTGGGGCAGGGGGAAGACAGACTGACAACATTCTTTTTAGCTTGAAATAGTTTGGCTAGTTAAAATACAAACATTCGCACACATTTCAGATCTGCCTCAGCCACCAACTGGAAAGAGTATAAAGGCTGACTTTATCTAAATAATTACCTTCCAGGGGCCTGGGAGCTTGGAGACAGTTTAAGGATTTGTGTGCTCAGACATTGCTAGCAAGCGAAACAGTTATGTTCCTATCAGTACCTTTTTCAAAATGACCCATACGTTGTTGTTTTATTGTTTAAAATTCTGATGTATCATTTTTACAAAATCAAGAAATACCATGGTTTTTATTTAAATACAAAAGGACTTCCCAATCTTTCAGTTATTAGGTTTAAAAAACAAAAAACAGCTTTCTAATGCTTACTAGAGGTGCACCAATATATCAGTTGCATATCAGATCAACACCAATAAAAAGGAAAAATTACATTACTGGCTTTTTTTGCCTGTTGTACCCAATAATGTTTTCCAATAAATGTGGCTGGGACCCCTGGATGCCTGGGTTCCCTTGGGAAATGGTGGGTTTCCCCTTGCAGGCAAGCAGCATTCTAGCCTGCAAGGGGTCCTGCTTGGGGCTGCCAGGAGCGAGACGCAGGGGACGCTTAACTTGTTGCATTGACCACAGACAGACCTGCTAGTGCTAAATGAAGGCTTGTTCATTCTATGTCACAAGGCCAAAAAAAAAAAAAAAAAGGTGGGGGGCCAAGAATGTGTGAAGAATTATTGTTCTAATGAAAGAAAGGCATAAAAAAGATGGAGGACTAAAGCGTGAGTTTTCTGAAAATTGACAAGTGGGTGAGAAGAACCAGGAAGTGAGTAGAACCTCACAGACAAAACTGCTGGGGATGATGGAGAAGCCAGCAAGATTCCTGGACAGCATACTAGCTCTCTCAACAAGGATTTATGCCCCCAGCCTATGCATGCCCTACAGCTCCTCTACCTCTGTTACCTCCACCTCTCACTGCAGCAGCACCCAGAACACCTTGCTTTCCAGGCATGATGTGCTACGGACTACAAAGTTAACACTGGAAGTTGGGTGATTCTTTGCACCTTCTTGTCCACTGGGGCATGCCCTTTTATTAGCTCTTCTATTACCCCACGATGCAGAGAATGTTTTTGAACACCCTAAATATACGGTACTTTGACCTTGAAAACACAAACTGAGCTATATACAATGCTTGGGTTTTTTTCTTAGTTTGTAATGGGTTTTAATTTTGGATAGAGTTAAATGCATTCAGAACTTTACTTGATGTGCTTAAACAGGTCTGTTCATTGGTAGTTGTTAAAATATTGAAAATTTATCATCTTGCACAATTAATTAATTCATGTGCTGTCATAACATCCCTTACATGAATCATGATAAAACTTTTGTTCCACTGCGCACACATTACATGCATGATAATTATCATTAAATAGGAATGCAATAAATTGCTGACTCTTTGACCATGGGTGATTGCAGCAAGTTACAGAGTATCACATTCTTGTTTGTGGGCAGATGTGTTTCCTGGTTACACATGGTGGAATGAGATGCATAGAGGAGTATTTCTAGGCAATACAGAGTAGGAGTTGGAACCTTTGAAAACAGCAAGCCACTGCTTGTGACTGCCTCAGGATACCGATTTCCCTCTACAATGCCTCAGACCTCCTGTGCTCTGCTGAAGACTCTCTTGCCCCCTGACTGCAACCTTTGCTTACCCTTGCCACTGAGGGCTGCTGATTCCAATTGCCAATAGCAATGGAGAGCATCAATTTTGACAGTGTGGGTAAGTAGAGACAGCAGTACTAGAGCAAGGGAGCAGCCCTTGACACAGAGCAGGCAGACCTGCTGCAAAAAGGGGTGGGTACTGTGGAGCTAATATGCAGCTTGTGGCTGAGAACTGTGCAGACACATATCACCTAATACCTGCCGGATTCAACCCCTTCACAGACCACGTCTTGCCTATGAGCTGAAGGTTGCCAACCTCTGATACAGAGGTTCATAGTGGTAAATTAGCTTTGTGATTTACTGCTGGATTGGGTGCCAGTGGACTGGATGTGGTTGCAATTGGTGAGAATGCTGTGATAACTCTAGAGGGAAGAAAAGAGGACAGGTGTTCATTCTATATCTGGAAATCAAAAAGCAAGATGATGATGGCAGTGATGATGCAAGATGATGATGATTTTGTTAAGCCAAAGAGAATTTGCTGGTGCATAAAGCTAAGCAGTTTTGAGCAGTGGCTTGTTAAGCTGTTTTCATTAGCGTGCTTTGGCAGCTGTATGCTGATTACTATTCTAGTTTGGATCCTCCAAGATTCATGAGCTTAACCGAGAGTAAAATGCTATGTTTCTGGGTACTGTTTAGTGATTTGCACAGCATCATGGAATGCACTTCTAACAGACTTTTCCCTAGTATTAAAGGATTGTACATGAAAATTCATATCTGGATTTTTTATAATCTAATTATATTTATTTTGAAAGTTTTTGTAGCCAAAATGTAACTGCTTAAGTAGACACAAATACATATATTACACATTAGGTAAATGCAGCATGTTTTATTTTAACATGCTGTTATACTAATCTTCAATATCCAAGGCTGTCGTCTAGTTACTGAAGATGTATACATTTGTCTAAACCCTAATCAGTGTCCATATCATACTCCAGCAAAACTGCTAGAGTTGTATTTATAAAGGCCTTTTGGAAGAAGACATACTCTGATACTTGGTTGCTAGTTTGGAAGGAGGGGAGAGAGGATAGATAACTGACACCAAAGTAAAATAAGTTGTTCTTTGTATGCTAATTGTAAGTAAATCAAATGTATGTGTTTTGATTGTGGTTATTCTTTCAGCTCTAAGTGGATTGGTTAAGATCATGACTTGGATTACATATGAAACTCTATATCGTAGCTCTGTCTTAATCTCCATTTGTTTATGTCTCAAAATTACCAGAGACTTCATTAAACATCTACTCAAGTCTAGCAATAGTAATGTAGGACATGTACATTGTTGGAGGATCCTGTATATCTCTCAAAACATTCTTACAATGGTCTCTCTAACTTTCATTAGTACATAATATGGTCACAGTTTACAAAATAATTAAAAAAAAATCCTTGGCTGGAGTGAAAATGTAGCAGAATGTAGTCAAATAAAACTGTTATTTTAATTTTTATATTGAAATTAACTTGAAAGTTCTTCTGGCTTCCTGGAAGTGAAGTGTATTTTTCTTTGCTTACAAATCAACTTCCATCCAGTTTCTGGCAGAACTCTATGGACAAAGGTTAACCAATTAGGACTGAAAACATGCTGTGCTTTTTCAGTTATCCAAAAGAGAGGAAAAGAGTACAGATCAGGCTTCTTCTAGCAATTTGAAGAAATTTCAGCCATTGTCAGACTCATAACTGCTTGAGGGTACAAATCTACATGTAAAAGGTGTGATTTTTGATATACATGTATGTGTGGGGGGTGGAGGACAAATATGGGGAGCATCAATCAAACAATGCTAATCTTATGTGAAACACACAAGGTAACAAACATAAGGGTTGAAATCCTAACTGTAGAATCCACATCTTCACAGTGAATATTTTAGATGCTTGAATGTTTTCCATTCTCATAAAACAAGTAATGCATCAAAAAGAGATTGCCTGCCTTGTAGGGTGGTAGCTGTGTTTGCAGACTTGCATAGAACATCATGAAGTTTTTGGTTTCAATTTGAAGGAAATTAGTCCATATTCTATAAAAGCTGTGCTTTGGCTATTTGATGTCAAGCAGTCTAGTGTTTTAAAGTTGAAACCCTGAAGGACAGAAAATTTTAAATAAGTCACATGAGTTTGAATATCAATTGCTTTCTTTAAAAAAAGAAAAAAGAACAAGCACCCACTTTTTCCCTCCCATCCTTTTCTTTTTCATTGGGTAGGGGTTTAATTTGCGCCTTGTTAAGAATTTCTCCAGCTGCTGAGAACCAGGGCCATTGAATGCTCCAATTTTTATTCTCTGTGTATGTGTGTGTTGTCAGACTTTCAATGCCTTCCGCTGAAAAAGGAAATTAAACTAGAATCTGTTGTGTCTGTTATCTTGTGCACTAGCTCTTTTCCCACAGCGGAGCTGCTACACGAGACTGAAAATAACGAGCGCTGCATTCCTATTCAAACTCCTGTCAGCCGCATGGGGAAAAACGGAAGAGTGCAGACAGAACCTTGGCCTTGGTCAGTTATGTAGGACTCTTCCTCTTGGAAGTGGGTAGAAAAACATTTGCATCTCAAGAAATACTGGATAACTGGCACTGAAATTTGAAGTTCTTTATCTGTGTCAGAGAATTGGGTAGCTCTGTTGTGACTTTTTATAAATAGATTTAGATCTGCAAGTTGATGGGCTTGTCCTAGTATCTTTAAAAAGAGAGAGAAAGAAAGGTGAGCTCATTAAAATCTCGGCACCCTTCTCCTATCACTAAGTTGCCTACACTGTTTGATTCCAGTTCCACATCACTGAGGAGTAAAAATGTGATTTATTATACATTGGAATTGCCAGTTCAGAAGTCAGTAGGCATTTTTAATGGCTGTATGTGATTGAAATAACAATTGATGTGGATAATTCCTTTGAAAAACTTAAATCCTTCCAGAGGCTTGGTGAGAAACAGGGAAAACAGTATTTTCTTTCTCTGTTGCTAACTGAGAATATTAACATATTTAAAACAGTGAGAACTTGCACCAGCAACCTGAAGAGTTGATGTATTTAGCTTATACCAGGGTGGCTGGGTTTCCTAATGCAATGAAAAAGGGAAATGTACTTCTATTCATGTTGATCCCCTACATTCGTACACACACATGGATTGTAAATGTACTAGGGGTGGGCCATCATTAACCCAGCATATCGAGAAAGCCTAGATAGTGTGGGGATTGTGCACTTTAGAGAGACCTCAGCTGTGAAATATTTTGTAATCTGCATGTAAATCAGTTTGCTGTTTTTTAGGTTGCAAGGCTGTATCTAGATGGCGTACCTGTTTCTTAAATACGAAAACCAAGCTATGTATGAGTTGATGCACATAAGGGTTTGCTGTAGCAGAAATATGGATAAGACCACTTATGGTGCAACTGTGGAGTAACAAGGAACTTAATGAGCATTAGAATAATAGAATCATAAGGTTGGAAGCATCATCTTGAGGATCTCCCAATTACTTGTCATTTGAGTTCTGTACAGCTATTACACTGATGCAGTCCAGGGGCACTGTTTAGTCTGCTATTTCTTCTTGGACTTGGCTTGTAGCCCTTGTCTCCTTTGAAAAGAGAAAACATCTAAATATTCTCACAATGTAGGACTGTAGACTGAGTCAAATACATAAAAAGCCAAGGAGATTCAAAGTTAAGACAGAAGTCTTATTAGCTAAACAACATGGGATGCAACATGTCACAGGAAGGAGAATTATGGATTGACTTTCAGCATAAACTCTAGATTTGTCTTTGTTTAATTTCCCTTTGTGGAGGAAGCTCATTGTTTTGCTTTTTTTGGTAGGCTTATAGGAATGTAAATAAAATAACAAAGATGGACACCTTCCCTCCTCCCCCACAAAAATTCTTGAGAGAACAGAATATAAGGATACAGTTATCAGGTCTGCTTTATCCTTTGAAGTTTAGTAGGTGTTTTATATACTAAGCGTACTGAAGGGCACTGAATAGACTCTTTATATTCTGAATATATAAAGGGTAATGAAGGAGTTGATTGAGGTAATTTCAGAGCCATTGACTGTCCTTTGAGAACTCATGGAGGTCAGGTGAGGTACTGGATGATTAGAAAAGGTAAAACACAGTGCCCATATTTAAGAAGGGGAAGGAGTATCCAGGGAGTTACAGACCAGCCAGTCTAACCACAGTCTGACTGACTAGGCTGCATTTTTGCAGTGAAGGGCCTGGGGGTTACAGTACACCATAAGATGAATTTGGGCTGACAGGGTGCTCCTGTTAGAAAAAAGCCAACAGTGTGTTGTATTAACAGGAGCATCGCTTGCAAATCAAGAGAAGTGATTCTTCTGCTCTATTCAGCACTGGTGAGGCTTCACCTGTAGTGTTGTGTGTAGTCTTGGGCCTCCTACTTCAAGAAGGACACGTACAGTTTAGGAAGAGTCCAGTGCAGGGCAACATAAATGATTAGGGGCCTCAAAGTCAAGACATATGAGGAAAGGCTGAAGAACTAGGGTTATTTAACCTGGAGAAGACTGATTTGATAATAGCCATCCTATACCTGAAAGGTGATTATAGAGAGGATGAAGATGGGCTTTCCTCTGTGGCTGTAGAGGAAAGGACTAGGAGCAAAGGCTTCAAGCTTCAGCAGGGAAAATTTAGGTTGAAGATTAGGAGAAATGTTCTGACTGTGAGGGTGATCAACAAGGGTCCTAGTTTTCTCTGATTTAAAAAAAAAAATCCCCAATTTTTGGGTTAAAAAAGTAATGCCAAATCCACATTGTTTCCATTAATATAGTGGTGTTTCATTTTAGTCTTGGAAAAATGTGGATTTGGGGTTACTTTTTTTAACCCAAAATTGGGGATTTTTTTTAATCTGAAAAAAACAGGGTCCCTGATGATCAAGCATTGGAATCCGCTACCAAAAGAAATAGTGGACCTGCCATTCTTGGGAGTTTTCAAGAGCAGGTTAGACAGACTTTTGGCTGGGATGGTAGTCAGGGATGTTCCTGCCTTGAGCAAGGAGCTGGATTAGATTGCCTTCTGAGGTCTGTTTCAGCCCTATGTTCCAGTGATCCCATGATACTTGCTGTATTGTCCTCTTTACTCCATTTAGGAGTGAAGGGTCCCTACACTTAATTTTTTTCCATCACTGCTCTTCCCCATAATTACTACTCCTGTTCATCTCCACCAGTAGAGGTAAAAGTGAAAACATTGTTCAGTCACTGTTAGCCATAGTTATCTAACCTTGCTGGAAGAGAGCAACAGAAACATCCATATCAGTCCTTGGTACCTCATCAGTGGAGCTGCACCAATTTTTCTGATGATCCCTGTGCACTGTCTGATATCCAGCTCTGTTTCTAGCCCTGGTGGCTCTGCCTCTAACTCCATTTGCTCCCCACCTCCCACCCCTTTCTAAGTGGAACAGACTGTCTAATTTCCAAGAGTGGTCCAATAATTTTAGGAACAACAGGTGACAGAAAACCCTCAGAATTTTAGCAGAACTTCAGCACTGTGCACCCTTATCAAGCTTTTGATTGAAAAAGGTAAGGATGATGCTACCTGCAGACCATACTTTGGGAGCTAATTATTTAAGAGCAGTGCAGTCTTCCATGTTGATGCTTAGACTGGTAATAAAGGAATAAAAAGATTTAAGTGGAAATGCTCAGATCTTTCAGTAGTGCATCCAGATTGTAATATAAGATGTGTCTTTACTGCTTTGTGTAGGTAGACCACTGGAAACACTCCATATAGAACTCTGTACTTTATCAATCCTTGGAGCAAGTTTTGCTGGAGCAAGCTTGCTTATATAAGTCCATTGTGTCTAGTGGTTTCACCAGCATAATTAGATTATTGTAAATTCCCAAGACAAGTCTTCAGAGGTAAAGCATGCAGAGACCGTATTACTTGCTGTAAGCTGAAAGGCCAAACATACAGGAAGAAATGGTCTGAGAAATCTGGGACACACCTCTCTTCAGTAATCTTCAGAATTGTCCCTTCTTTTGTTCTGCCAGGTCTTAATATGTTTTGTTTAACCTTTTGTTTAGATTAATTTACTGTATTCACTGATGAATTGTTTTCACTTATTATATGCAGCAGTGCCACCAGCTAGAACAATAAATTCATTCAGTTGTCAGAAGTCACACAGTGGACATATGCAATCTGCCAATTATTTTTCTTATATCGTGAACAAATCTTAAATCATGGGTAGATGTACCTTAGTCATTTTTTATTATACAGTGTTCTGTGTAGAGGCTTAAAGAGCTGTATAAACAGCAGGAGACTTTATAGTCTGTTTGGCTTTGTGCTTAGTCATTTGACAGAACAAGGAGCAATGGTCTCAAGTTGCAGCAAGGGAAGGTTAGGTTAGACATTAGGACAAATTTTCTCACCAGAAGGGTAGTAAAACACGGGAGCAAGTGACCTAAGGAGGTTGTGTAATTTCCATCCTTGGAGGTTTTTAAGATCTGGCTGGACAAAGCTTTGGCTTGGATGATCTAGTTGGGGATGATCCTGCTTTGAGCAGGGGGTTGGACTAGATGACCACCTGAAGTCCCTTCCAGCCCTCATTTTCTATGATTCTGTGACTTCCTAAAGCAGAGCTTTTCTCTGGAAATAAAATAGTAGCTCCTGAGATTTCTAAACGAGCAGATTGTTCTTTCACAATCTCTGTGCCAGGATTGTTGTAGATGTATAAATTATACAAGGTAGTGCACTACATGACTGTTAATGGACTTTCCTTTACTGACTTCTTTTCTGAAAAGCTAATATACCGGGTCCCACATCTGGCATCTCTTGGGCAACACTTGTCAGAATGAGATGCTGGTGTTAAGAGAAAAAGTGTAACAAGAAGTTAATACTAGATTCATTTTTTAATTATACTTACAAATCAGTTGCCCCGTTTCCTGCCAGAGCACACTAGCAGTCAAATCTCTCCTTGCATGAAGGGAGTGCTGCAGAGAAGATAAGCTCTTGCAACTCCTTTCTCATAGAGGAGAAGAGCTGTTCTAGGTTAGTGAGGGTGACACATGGATGCTGTAGATTTGAGATGGACTCTGTTGGCTGAGCTTAGCTGTTCTTTGTCAAGAAGTCCTGCCCCTGGGTTCAGTAGGCAAGGTGGGGCTGCTGCAGGGAGATGCTTATATAAGTGAGTGAACCTGGGCCAATATGCACAAACAATCTCTTCAGCTACATTACATATAAATGTTATGGCTCTCAGTAAAATACCTGTTGCCCACACTAATTGAGCTGCATCTGAAGTCAGTAGCAATAGGTATGAGCTGTGGACAGGCATTCGTTTCTAGTAGTAAGAATTTCAGTGAAATTCCTACTGCTAGTAAAATAGCCTGGGAGCTGGAGCATGCTTATGTTCCACACCCCTGGCTAGAGAGCTACACAGGAAAGCTCTCCAGCCAGAAGACACTAGGGCTAGGGACAGACATTCAAAAAGCCTGAGCCTGAATTGATTCAATCTTTGCAGGTTAGTCTAACCTTGCTAGGCTGAACAGGTTTCTAACTGAACAGACATTCTCTCTGGACTGAGGAAATTCAGGCACATGCTTGCAGTGGCTCCAGCTGGAGGCCAGCCCTCCCTTCCCTTGCACAGTACTGAGATGAGGAGGGGCACGACCAAGCCCTCGCAGGACGTCTGATAAGGGAGGTCTGCCTGCACAGACCTAGGCTTTTCCCAGCTCACTGTTCAAGGGGTGGGAGTGTTGTCAACCCCCCAGGCCCCTGCTAGCGCTCTGAGGCAAGGGGGTGTGTTCAGTGCATGCATCTGTCTACGGAGCTTTTCAATCTTCCCCCCCCCCCCTTACTTCTTTATACTGTCTGCAGCAAACTGACAGGCAAGTGAGCCAGCAGGTGACTGATAATCAGGGATCCTGGTTTTCCCTGATAAATAAATAAATAAATAAACCACAAATTTCTACTTAAAAAAAACACAGATTGTTTGCTAAAATCCCCAAAATCCATGATTAAAATTAAAGCCCCACCCCACAGCCCTGCTGGTGGCCCTCACTTCCCAACCACAGCCTTGCTGGTACCCCCTGCCCCCCACCCACAGCCTCTGTTCCCCCAGCCCTGCTGGAGGGGGCCCCCAGCTGATGGGTGGGCCCAGGTCCACAGCCCCCTGCCCCTGCTCCTTCCCCCCCACCCCCCACTGCAGGCTTGATCAGAGCAGCTCCTCACTGTGGTGTACACTTCCAGGGAATAAAGGGGACCCACACTCCTCAGATCTGTACCTGGGGCAGGCGCAGGCTGAAGTTGCTGCCCATCCAGATGGGGCTTGAGGCCTGAGGCCACAATACATGGTTCCAAGGCCCCAGCTGGGAGCAGGACAGGGCCATGGGTGGCTGGTCCGGGAAAGGGGAGAGGAGGGGAGGACAGTTTCCCCACTGCCACAGACACTCGGGGGAGGAAAGGGGCAGGGAAGACCCATGTCCCCCAGATCTGTACCTGGGACAGTCACAGGCTGCAGGCTCAAGCCCTTACCTTACTTCCCTCCCTGGGGCCTCCAGAGCCACTGGGTGTGACCCAACAGAGCTGGGGACAACAGGACTGTGCGGGAATTCCTTACCAATGCAAGCGAGCCCCCCTGGCTGCCTTGGCTCCAGTGCCTGCTGCTGCTTTGAGGGGCACAGATCTGGGGCGCAGGGGTTCTCCCTGCCCCACAGAAGTCCATGTAACAGCAGGGAACTGTCCCTCCCCCTCCTCTGCACAAGCCATCTGCGGCCCCATCCTTCTCCCCGCTGAGGCCCTGCAGCCACATATTGCAGCCCCAAGCCCCGCCCAGCTGGGTAGCAACCCCAGCCCTGCCCAGCTCCCTCCCTACAGAGGCCTCAATCCCCCTCTCTTTCCTGCTCCTATTTACCTGCCGCAGATGCTCTGCAGGCTGCCCGAGACCATGTGCATGTCTATGTACGTGGCAGCCCCTATCTCTCTGCCTTTCTCCCTCTCCCTTCCAGCTCTCTGCAGGCTGTAACTCTGCCAACCTGCAGGGAGCTCATTGCAAAATAGCAAAATCCATGGGTTCCTCTATTAAAATGAAAAATCTGTGTTTGGCTCTGGTAAAAGGCAAAATCCACTGTTTACTCTGTTTTCCCATGGGAAACAGAAAGCCCAGATCCCTGCTGATAAGAGTGGTTATCACCCGATAAGCAAAAAAATAGCCTCTCTCCATTACTTTAGACTCTTCTTAAACAGCTTACCAGCTGACCTGTTGATTAGCTCCAGACAGCCCTAAGCAGTCACTGTTCTGTCTGCCTGTCTCAGTGAAACTGGGTCCGTAGTGCTGGGGTCCCTGCTGTGGGAGATGGGAGGGAGGGAGGGATTCCTGCTTGAGCAGTGAGGCATGGGGTAGGTCATGGGAAAGCCAGGTAGATCCTGCTGTGCCTGCAAGTCTATGTTGGAGCTCCAGCCAGAGGGCAGAGGCCAGCCCTGACCAGCCCAGAGAGCATGCCAGGATGCTGGGGTTGTCTGGTTTATCTTAAATCAGCAAGGGGTATGGGACAGACATTGCATAAACCGGTTTGAGCCAAATCAGTTAAGTCTGATCCTACATTCAACCAGGTTTATCTCAAACTGATCTCAGCCATTTTCAAACTGATTTATGTGCAGTGAACATCTGTTCTGTTATGGGTTTAAACCAGTTTTTGATCACTTAAACCTGTTTATGTGTAATGTCTGTCCCTAGCCTACAGGGTTGCTCCTTGGGTCAACCCCGTGTTTAAGGAAGGTCACTGTTTGACAGCTTGCCCTGTTCCCTACCTAAAAAGGAGCCAGGCTGTCAATAGGCTTTTCCATAGCCAGAGGCATGCGGGAACACGGGCAGGGGCTGGGACAAGTGCTGCCAGGGCTGGGCAAGCACAGCATCCAGAGGGTATGGGGAGGAAGGGTGGAGTGGCTCCCACCACTTAGCTGGGAGCCGCTGCTCTGGCAGCTCATCTGGGGGGAGCAGGGGCATGTGTCCCTGGATCTGTGCAGGGCACGCTGGGACTGAGTCTGTACCAAGTTCTTCCCAGCAGGGCAGGGCTGCGCTAGGAAGGGACTTTGAATTTGTGGCTGCAGCCCTGCTTTGCCAGGAAGAGCTTGGTGCAGTCCCAGCCTCAGTCCATCCCATCCTACCCCACCCTGTGCAGATCTGGGGGCACAAGCCCTCCCCCCAAGCCCTCCGGGCCAAGTTGCGGGAGGTGCAGTGGGAGCCACCACATAAGCAGGCAAGTGCTGGATGAGCTACCAAACCAGTGTCTCCCAGCCGAGCAGCGCATAGCAGTGGGAGCTGCTCCCCGCTGTACCCTTCAGACAAACCACAGCATCATCTTGTGCCTGCCTCAGCCCCACACCTCCCTTATGGCAAGTGCCTTGATCTGTCCCCTCCCATGCCCCTTCCCTTTCCCTTCTCCCCCTCTTTCCACCACACCAGACTTGCCAGCTGGAGGCAGCTCTCTATACTGCCGGACTGTGCTCCTTGCTGCCTGTGCTGTGCTATGCTACAGCTACGTGCATGCACAGGTTGTTTATCAACCAGATTATCAGCTTGATATGGCCAATTTCTGATACAGTACATTTTCTTTATATTGGTGCCGATCCATTATTGGATTTCTTTATATTGATCTATATTTCTTTATATTGGCACCTCTATTATCTGATCTAACTTCTTATAGACAAGCCTGTTTTCTTCTGTAATAAATCACTTGAATGGCTGTATGTTCTCTTTTTGTGCCAGGGGAATGGCTTTTTTTCTGGCACAAATATAATGTCTGTCCATGTTCGTAACATGAACCTCTCTCTGTGCTTGGGTTTCGTCTATCTTGAAGTTCATACACTTGCATAAAATAAATCTGCTACAAGGAAGATGTATCCTCCTCTGCATTTCTCTCCCTGCCAGTTTTTTTCTTCAGTGAAAAGGAAAGAAATCTATTCCCTGACATACGTCGATTGAGAGGATTAACATATCCTGTTAGATTTCACATCTTTAAGCTAGCATCTTTGTTGAAGGAAAAAATGATGACTGAAGTGACAGCCCTTTTGGTGTTACTATGGTTTTATAAACACTGCCAAGTTGATAAAATATAGCCACTGCACAGATTAAAATGTTAGGATAAAAGCAATTGCTTACATTTTAAATGTTATCAATTATTGGTATTTTGAAAGGGTTTGGCACTCGTGTGAATATCAGGTCCAATCACATAACAAGAGAGTTGATAATCTAAATTGGTGATTCTCAACCAGGGTGCCATCAGATCCTTTGATGTGTGCCTCAGGGTCTAAGGAGATAAGTGAGGTATGAGGAGATAAGCAGATATGTATAGGTTCAGGCTTATCGCTGTTTGGACAGTCTCCCACCTCCTGACCCCTCTGCAAGGAGGTAAGCACTATAATATTAGTTTTGTGAAGTGAGTGGCACCCAATTTCAAAAGTTATGGAGGGGTGTCTCAAAGCTAGTGAGAAGTGCTTCAAGTCCAGAAAGGGTGAGAACTACTGATCTAAGTAGACAAGAGTGATAAAGTGGGAGACGGGAAACTTATCCTTTAACAGATGAGTAACTGAGGCACATGATGAAGGGATTTGATCAAGTGTCACACAGGCAATCTGTGGCAGAGATGGGGAATGGAACTGATATCTCTTGGATCCCAGATGAGGGCTTTAGCTGCAAAATCTTCCTCTCTCATACCTGAGGAATTGTGACAGTTGAAAGTCTGATGTTAAAAATTTAAACCTTTCATTCACTTGTGATCACTGATGTGCTTTTTAAAAAAATATAAGTAAAGACATTCAGAAAAATTGGTGCAGATCCTTAATTGTTTCCATGTTACTGTGTGTCACCTTACCCCACTATGACAAGAACTCAGAACAGGTAAACCTGAGTGTTGGGAGTTAAGGATTGAATCTGGGGAGCTCTAGTAGCTTTGGAGCTTCTCTCTCTTGCCTAGTGGTTTGGGAGGTAATTATTAAATGTCCACTCCCTGCTTCGTTAGGCTGTTTACTCAGATGCTTGCTTTTCCAAGCACTTTCATCATTTTCAACTAGCAAGAATGTAATGTTGTGTAACAATACAAGTGCCGTCTCACTAGGGAAATTGTATATCAGAGGCCCCAAGTAGCGTCGCTTCAAGAGTTCAGTTGCAAACATTCCAGATAATTGATTTTAGCAGGTCGGAAATGCTGGGTAACTAACTTCATTGATTATTTTTGTCACATTAACCTTGACCTGGTAAGGCAGTTGATGATTGTTGCTGTTTTTAAAGCATGCAACGGAATAGATGGAATCAGCAACATCTCATAACACTCAGTGCTCAGCTCAGTCCTACTTCTCTCCTAGCTTGGTACCTGATAATAACATTTATAAATCTAAATTCTCCTTGAATGGCAGGTTCAATGCGAGTGTCACAGAGTAAATGTGAAGAAATTGTAAAACATTTAGAGAAGATAAAATGCACAAAAAATTCCAAACCCCACCCCCCATCTTGCAACAGTCCAATATTAATGGGAATGATCAGTTTTATGATACAGTTTATTGAAAACTAAAGTTTTTAAGCATATTTGGTACATTTCAAATACAGTCAATTTAAAAAAAAGCCTAACTTTATCTAAAAAGTTAACAATGCTGGATCAAAGTCTCTTGATGTATTTATGAAGTGAACTGCTTGAATACAGTTACATTTCAAGATTAATTGAAACAAATTTTAAAGTCAAACAATTCCTGTATTTTTCAATCTTATTTTAAAATGTTCACAGAAATATTGTATTCATATACTGAATATTACATTTTTCTCCTTGTAAATAAGTGCAGAGCAAAGTTTGTGCCCTCCCCCACCTGCCTTTGTGACCTCAATTCATAATCAGAGAGTCCTATTACAAAATGTGGCTATTATGGGGCTGTTTCTGTGTGGAAATCAACTAAAGCACGATTTAAGATCCAACTGAAATAATAATTTTACTTTAAAGTGAAGGGAAACTACAGCTACAAACCAGAATTCCTTGTCAAAGTGGCTCATGTTCTATTCCAATGGCTGCCTAAACCATCAGTTTTTCTCCGTGTTTCTGTTTTTTGAGTATCCATTAGTTAGATTTCATGTATTCCCACTGTTGGCAGTAACACATACATATGTTTTCATTTACTGCATTATGGGTATTCTGCAGACAACCAGTCTGTAGAAAAGAAATTAATCCCAGCAGTGAACTAGGATACTGAATTCTCAGCAGTTTATGAATTAATGTTTTCATGTTGAGTCTATTTATATCAGGATTGAATTAATTTGAATGTGTAACCAGCTGGCTGTAGTTGCATCTTTTATTTAATCCACGTGAAAAGCTAGCATAATGCAACATCAAGATTGAAAGAATAAAAAGTCAGAAAATGCAAAATTAAGGTTGAAAATGCAACTTGTAGTTGGCCCATAAAGAGTACTTTCAAATATAATTTGAATTAATTAATGGAATATGAAATAAACAGAGTACATTAAATGTGGTGCATTATACCTAAATCTTCAGACCAGTCTTCATTTTTAAACCTCAGTGAGAAGAAAAATGTGTTAAATTTAAAATCTTATTTAAATCTATTTAACCCATATGGCTCCATCATGATAATATCTAAGTGACTCACAAATAGTCATATATCTTTGCAACACTTTTGTCGAATTTAACTGAAATTGGGACAAGGGATTTGTCCAAAAGATACACAATGTCTGTTGCTGTGGTGGGAACTGGAACCCAGATCTCCTGAATCACAGCCCAGGTCTTATTCTTAAGAGTAAGTCTTTCCCTCTCCCTTATTTGTAGAGTCAGAAGGGACCACAGTTGGATCATTGTGTACGACCCCCTGCCTCTGGCAGTAAGGAGAACCTGCCTTATGAATATTCAGAGTTGTTCCTTTGTCTGAGACTGCAGTGTTCTTGGCCATAGTTTATACTGATTTAAGCAAGTGAAAAGTTTTTAGATTTGCTCTCATTAAATGTCCCTGATGGAATGGATTTTCCTCAAACTGGGCTTGCCTTTAGAGACCCAATTAACTTAAAAAAAAAAAAAAAAAATCACACTTCTGTCTGAAATGATTTTGCCTACTTTATAGTTATAGGTAACACTGATGGTTAACGTAAGTGTCACTTATGTTAACTTGTGGAACACCATTGGGGGAAATAGTTTTTGTTTTTTCCCTGTTGTCCATTTTAATCAGCCCTGCCTGCTTCTTTATTTCCCATATTATTCACTTCATATTGCAAAGGTAAGTGAATACTTTTGTGTATGGTATGTCACTTCTTACTGGAGCACGGAGGCAGACCTTTGGCCTAGGCAGGGGAGGGGATAGCACAACCACTTCATAGAATTCCTCAGAGGTCAGTGCCTCCATACCAGGGCAGGTAATAAACCAAGAGCCTCTGCTCTGGAGATTTTTTTAAAGCTTACTAAGACATATGGCATTTGTTCTTATTTGGAGAAGGAGGGGGAGAAAAGGCGGGGGGGGGGGCACCTCTACCTAGAGGCTTCTTGAGACTAATTGCTTCAACTTTGAGCAATGATCCTTGGAATCTTCTATGTTATAAACCATACTCTTAAAGACACCCTGTCTTTTTCAAGGTTTTAGGCCATCTGCAAGCTAAAGTTGCTATACTACTAATATTTGCACACTATTTTACATTTTCAAAGACATGCAGAAATCTACTGTTGCAATATTAGAAAATCTGCAGTGACTAGGAGTTTGTATCTAAACTGTCAGAGAAGTTTCTGTGGATTTTTTTTCAGTGTGTTAATTTTACAAAATATTTTTGTTTTAAATGTTATCTATACATATACACTGAATCTGTAATCTGTCATTTCTTCAGAGTGATATATTTTTTTGAAAAATGTTTCACCAGCCTTCCTAGATTAGAAAATTCTTTCCAGTTTGATTCACAGACTCAAATTTTGACTATTGTTTCGTAAGACAGAAAGCAAGGCAAGGTTGTTTTGATTTAGTGAAACGAAGGTGGCATTTTATAGGACATTAGAAAAAAAGTACATGTTATTTTGTAAATATCCATTAGTTTCTATGTAATTTCATAGAAAACTTTGAAATATATTTCAAGAAAATTATCATGCATTTTGTTTTCTTTCTTTCTGAATTACTGTTTTTATGCATCTTTGTTTTTATGCATTCATCTACTCCTGTTTATTCTTCAGTCAACTTCAATAACTTCTCCAGCCACAGCATCTTTTTATGTCTCTCAGACATTAAACAAAAAATAAATTGTGTAGAAGTTGCATAAAATACTTCTGTAATAAATTCCCCTATGTTACCTGGAGTGAAAGAGAAATAAATCTGGTAAATAAGAAATCCTGTATGATCTGTCATCCCTGACTAGAGTATATCTTCTTTGTGTAGCAACTATAGCCTGGGAGGCCATTTTGTGACCCTAAAACTGGTCAATACTAGCTTTCTTTCCTCTGCAGCATTTCTCTGTGGTTGCTAATGCTAGTTTTGCTCTATGAGTACAGGAATGGATAACTGGCTACCAGTGATTAAAGCCCAGTATTGATTAAACTTTCTCAGAGAGAAGCTAAACCACATACTGCTAAAAACCCAGGCAGCCACCACTTTGATCACTGCTGAGGGCATTTTTGAGGAATCAGAATCATAGAGAAGTAGGCCTGGAAGTGACCTCCAGAGGTTCTCTAACCCAGCCCCTACCAAAGGTATAATTTTTATTCATATCATGCTATACAAGTCAATTGTCTAACCTTTTTGCTCCATGGGCTGGATCGGCAGTGCCAGGTCCCTCCGCAGGCCAGATATGACCATGGTATATTGTGCACCCTGACCTTGATCTGTCCATCTGGGATGGGGGTGGGGCAGAGCAGCCCTGATCAGTCTGGGTGAATGGGAGGAAGAGGAGGGAGGAGCAGCCTGATCTTAGTCCAGATGTGCATGTAGGGGGCAGGGCAGCCCCCATCTGGACCCATAGAAGGGGTGGAGGTGGCATGAAGTGGCTCTGTTCCAGACAGAGCATTCTGGTCCAATATGGATGTGTAGGGGCAGGGCCCTGCCCTGATCCCCCATTGGTGCAGTGGCCCAGGTACAGCTGAAGCCAGCTGTATCAAGCTTCCACCACTCCTTTCTGCCCAGTTTTCCTACCCATGGAGAGCTGTATGGACCAGACTTTATGGTTCTGCAGGCTGTAGGTTGTTTTCCTGGTCTAACACAGGGGTAAACAAAATATATCCCACTGGCTGGATTCAGCTTGACCGCCAATTGGATCTGGCTCGCAAGCAGGCATTCACCAATTCATTGTATCCAGCCTAGGTGGTGTCTGTCCCTGCTGCACTCTACATGGAGCCGAGTCCCACCCTCTCCCACCTGGATCAGCGTGTGCTGCAGTCCCAGCCTTCTCCATCAGAGCACACTAGCCCTGGCCAGCAGACAGCTGCTGGGCAGGGGTGCTGCTGCCGCTGCCCAGGGAACTCCTGGGCTCCTCTGGTTTCTAGCAACTCTTCCTGTCCTTGCAGCAATGCTCCAGGCAGCAAGTAGGGAGCGGAGTAGGGTAGGTTCTCTTGCTGGGCAGGAGAGCATGTGGGTGGAGGGAGGAAGATGAAAGAGTTTGGCTGCTCACAAAGCCCTGCTGGGGAGGCATGGGATAGGCAGGTGAGGTGGGAGCAGGAGCAGCAGCAGGAGCCACCATGGGCTTGGTTTAGTCCCACTGGGCAGGCATGGGACAGGCAGGTGTGGCAGAAGCAGCAGCAAGAGCCAGCATGAGCTTGGTGCAGCCTCACCAGGCACATGGTGTGGAAGCTGCAGCAGTGGCAGGAGCCAGCACTGTCTCTGCTGCAGCCCCAGCAGGCAAGTGTGGGACAGACCAAGAGAGTTGGCTTTCTGTTCCCCTCTCCCTTTTCCTAGAGGTTTCTCTTGTTGCCTGATGGCAACAGCTGCTTTCCTTCCCTTTGCAAGCGCGCTGCAAGCCAGAAAGACAGCATGGATTCCCCCTCCCCCTGCCTGCCTGCTACCACTGGGCTTAGCCACATCACAGGGGGGAGCCCCCCCACACATGCCCCCTAACACACCCCATTATACTCTCCCACACCCCAACCACACACCATACCATGTCCACACGCACCACCTACACCCCCCACACACATCCACCCCACACACCTAACACCTCAACCCCCACACACCCTCACCATACCCTCACACATGCCACACCCATACACATGCCCACACGCAGCCCCTCACATTCCACCCCCTACCATACCCACATGCACATCCAACAATCCCACACCCGAACCACATATCCCACACCCTGACACACATCCACACATGCACCCCACACATACCTAACCTGCACCATACCCACACCCCACATGCACCCCATCCTGCACCATACCCCCCACACACCCAGCAGTCCCACACATCCCACACCCCCCATCTTCCAAAAGAAACTCCAAAACTACCTCTCCACGCAATACACAAGCAAACCCCACCAAAAGGAATACTTCTTGGGCAATGGGTGAGACCTCTGATGGCAAAGGTCAGGGTTTAGGAGGCAGGACTTGTGTCCACAAGATGGTGATGAGGGTGGGGGGGCACCTGTTAAGGGGCAGGACTACTCTTGCAGCCCTCAATACCTCTCCAAAACTCATTAAGTGGCCCTCAGTCTGAAATAATTGCCCACCCCTGGTCTAACTTAGTAGCAAAACTACATGATCAATCTTAACACAACCATAAGACACAACAATCTAACATGCCACAGGTAAAGTAGAAGGATAAAAGTGATCAATGTCTTGCTGTTAAAATAAGCTTGTGACTGCCAAGGAAGAGGGCTGTGCTTTCTGCTACAAGGGAAGGCAAAAACCCTTGCAATCCATACCAATCTGACCATGGGGTAAAATTCCTCCCTGATGCCAAATATGGCGATTGGTTCAACTTCCCAAGTTCTCAGTTTTCTGAGATTGACCTGTGTCCATTTGGGATAGCAATTGATCAGTAAATGTAACTATGTTAAATGAGGCCAAAACTGAGTGCTAACGCAAAGTATAAAAGAAAGTTCAATGATTTGACCTAGAATGGAGATGGGAGGAGAATATTTGCTGATCTTTGGCCCCTATACCATTCTCTAGCAATTCACTGGTGCACAACCTTATGATTCTATAAATTAAGAGCTTCCAACTCAGTTGTTCATAGTTCCTGTCATCCTCCATTGCCACCACCTTGCAACTGTAAGAGCATTACTATCTAAAAGAAAAGAGCAAATTTAGCTCTATTATAAAGCTTAAGGATTCTGTAGTTTCCCTTAGTCGCTGCCTGCTGTAACTTATCAGAAAATAGATGCAATAGTTAAACATGTTTTTCCTCCATAATTCCTGAGTTCTTTCTCGATTTTTTAGTCTCTATGGGAGCACCAATAGGATCTATCTTCAATTTTTTCTGCATGAGAGAGTATACATAGAACACTAAATCAGTGCCTAGAAATACAGCACAATATATAACACATGAAGAACCAGAATGTCTCGTTTCATAGAGGTGGTTCTGTCTCTTGCCAAATTACCAGTTTCTCCTCTTCTGGGCTCTGGCCCCACAGGGATCAGCTTGACCTTTCAGCTGGTTTTATAACTGACTTGCATTCTATTCCTTCATAAAATCTTGAAGATTAAAATCAAAGCTTCAAAGTTTGAAATAAAGGTAGATTGCTTTAAGTGTAGCTCAATAACCAGTTGATCCAGTAAATGTAGGCAGGATGTTCAGTTATTTGCATGAATGAACACAAAAATAAATAACCCTGCAAGTAAAATGACACCAAAGTACTGCTTCACAAATTCTCCACTGAGAATCATTCCCAGACACCACAGAAGCTTACTTCTGTCAGTTTCTTGGTCTCTCCCTTTCTCCTCCTGAAACTATGGACAGCTGTTACACAGTTATCATTGATAATAAGCAGCCATTCTTGATTTTCATCTCTTTAGCTGGAGGAGAAATAGTAGAAATTCAGAGGAAAGGGGTCCAAGTGCAAAGTTATGCTTTCAGGATAAAAAATGATAGAAGTACTTGTCTGCCTTGACAGTCAGCTTTGAAAATGCTCTGGTTCAGGTTTTGTTGGTTTGTTAGCTAATTTTTGTACTTACATGGAAGCGAAAAATTGGAGTTGCAGAAGAGGGAACCTTGAGGCAGCTCTGGAAAAAATACACAAATTGTTTGCACATCAGCTAAAAGATAAATGGCCTACTTTGTATTAGCTAAGCGTTTCTGTCATCTAATAAGCAAATTTTGTATAAGAACACAAAGGTTTTTCACAAATTCCTTAATGTTTTCTATATAAACTGTATTCCAATACACCTATCTAAAGGCCAACTTAATGAAATTAGCGGGGGGAAAGGGAGGTTAATTAAATTTTACTCCATGTTTTTAAAGAGCTTCTGATTTCTGAAAAAAATTATACTAAACACACAGTAATACAAATTCTCTTCTTTCCAGTATACTTTTGCTTTCTCTACTGAAATTCAAAAGTTCTAGTACCATTGAATCTATTGGTAATGTAATTATGTGTGTTTTCTCAACCAAATCATTCAAATTAAGTTTCCTTTAAAGATATCAATCTTGCCTTTTAATTAGTCTAACTAGCAGTTTACCTGAAAGAGAGGATCTTTAACCCCCATGGTCTTTAGTCTGAAAGCCAGAGTGTTCAAACAATATTGATTAGAAAGAATTACTGACTTAAATACATCATTCTCTTTTCTGCACACACCACCATCTTGTTTGAAACTTTTCCTTATAATTGAGAGTTTTTATTCCCTCTTATCCACCTCCTATTTGAGAACTGGAAACCATAGTTAACTTACATGTAGTTAGATTTAATTGTCTTCGGCTACAGTGGCTCTAGGAAATGACATGTCAAAGATGTAACTTCCTAGAGTGGGGGTCAGCAACGTTTTTGGGCAGAGTGCCAAAAACACCCAGAACCTTGACTTTTAAGATGTTGTTGTGGTGGGGCAGGTGCTGGGGGATCTGCAAACAGCCAAATCTTTGTGGCAGCGCAGCCCTGGTCACTTCCTTGCTGTCTGCCCCAAGGTGCATGTGCCAAGCAAAATATCTTTGGATGCCATGCTCTGGTACACGTGCCTGCAGTTTCCAATCCCTGTCCTAGATAAATTATACATCATCACTAAACTACTATTTTTCCCACGCTTGTCCAAGGATTTTTAGAGAAAGTTGTCTTGAATACAGTAAATGATACATGTGGTACTGTAATGGGCTGTAGGAATAAAAGCAGAGCTAAATTCCCATTCTGATCGTTCCTCTCTACAAATATCAGTCAATATTAAATAATCTTGTCTGAGTATTCCATGAAGTAAGGAAGCCAATTATTGTTAAAGGGACCGTGAAACACTTTACAATTCTCTGGTTTAAGCAAAAGCAGAATTAGAGACTAATTATGTTTGTTTATGCAAGCTTGCCAACCTTTCAGTGAGTGCTCTGTATTAAACACCATATTGGTAATGTCAGCTACTCAATAGTGCGTTGGATTTCTCATTTTGGTGAGCCTGCCAACTACATGTTTTGAAAGGAAACTCCAAAACATTCAACCCAGAGGGAATCACAAATGCAGAGGGAATCATAAATACAGTGTGCATTTTTTACATGTTCTTACTAGCAGCTTCAAATAAGCCTTGGAAAAACTGAAACTTGTTACAGATTAATCCTGGGTTAGAGTATTAGGAATCCAATATGAAAAGGAGAGCTGAATGCAGTTTTAATTTTAATCACAATTGTTACCAGCTACATTTTTTCTCCCGCCTCTAGAATGAGTTTTAGGTTTGTAATAAGAGGAATCTGATCTTTTAAAGTATTATTTTTAAAAAGTAGCAGCAGTCAACAGAAGGGTTTATGTTCCAGACTATACAACTAGGAAATTGAGCTTCTGTTGCAGACGTATTAGGCACATGTCCTTTCAGCATTTGCCCATGTAACAATGTCTGAAGCTCTAGATCTCCCTGTCTTGTTTTGGAACGAGAGAGGAGTTTGCTAACACAAAGTTGCATCTTTTTCAGTCTCTTGGGTCTGGTCTGCCACTGTACTCAGAACTACCTCATCTGTAACAGACTGTTTCTGTTGTAAATTAGATGCTTCCAGAGTTGAGGACTGACATAGTAACAGTAAACCATTATGATTGGCAGGGGGACTTACAGTTCAGGAACCTGCATCAGCTTATATTTCTGTAACTTTTCCTGTTTGCCCATGCCTCTACATGTATATCAAGCCTAAAACTCTGTCCCTTTTAAAACTGAAAAATACACGTTCAAAGGTACAGCAGTTCAGCTTCTCCTTAGAATAAAGTAGGCTAGCCAGATGGCACAGATAATAGCAGTCAGTTGTGAGCTCTGTAATTTCAACTGCTTTAACTGTTTGTATGGACAAAGTCTAAGAAAATGCAACTTAAGTGCTGCAAACAAAGATCATATTCTGCTTTTAATCTATGTAGGCAAATATCAGTAGAGCTCTGTGTGTGCACATGGAGTTGCCCACAGTAGTGTTGTGTTTCTTAACACTGTTTGAATGTTCATATCATACACAGCAGCAAACATGAACTACAAATGCAAACTGCAATATTAGAAAAGGGGTGGGGATTCATTCTAATAGCACGATTTGTTACCAAACGAATTGCTTATTAGAAACCATACTCAAAATTGCTAGTCCTGGGGATTTCACATATCATAAATTAGAATGTAAAAAATAAGTGACCTGCAGTCTTTTGAGAATTCAGACTTAAGCATATGTACAAGATGTGCAAGTAGGTGCTTAACTTTTCCTTCCACTGGCAAGAGTCCCCCTGTGAGTCTCCCCTGACCTTCTGGTGCAGGTTTCAGCTGCTGCCTTTTATTTCCAGTCTCCAGGAGAGGAGGCTTTCACTGAGCTCTTTTCTCCATTCACTTTTCCTATCTGTGGCTGGGGGATGGGGAAGGAAGAAGGAGAAAGGGGGATGGAAGGGGTCAGACCACTGCTGACAAGGTCATAGGAGGGTCAGCGTTACTGTGCTTATCTGCCTTGGAGCTTGTCTGCATGGGCAAAATAGTACTAATTATACTGGTATAGTTTATACTGATAGCTCCAGGAGCACACTGTATAAACACTCCTATTTTGGTAACAGTGGCCCTTTTTTTTGGCTTTAGCTCATACTCTTCCCCAGTAGAAAAGGGACTTGTCATAAGAGTGTCTGCATAGAGGGTTGTACCCACATTATAGGTGGGGATAGTAACATTTCCTTAAGTTTAAGATTGCCTAGTACTTCCCATTGTGAAACATTGTGTTTTGGTTGTTTACAGTGTCACCAAACTTGAACTCTTTGGACGGAATGTTTTTGATCATAGTCATCTGCCTCAGGCTGAGAAATTTTGGAAAAATCTGAACAAAAATCATTTAACAGAGGATGAACTAGTGTTTTTCCAGTTTGTTTTTGTGTTTGTTGGTTTTTTTGTGGCAGGGTGAGGGGTTAAAACCAAAACAAGCTCAAAGAAAAAGCTGGTTGGTTGGTTTTTTGGCGGGGAGGGGGGTTGTTTGGGGTTTTTTTGTAATATCTTGCACCACCATGCTTTTATACTCACACTGTAAAAAACTCTCCTGAATTTGGCTAACTTTATAAGCTTTTGACAAATTTATAGTTTGCACTGGCTCAGAGACTCACTAGATTTTAGTAGCTGAATTCCTTGTGATTCCAGGTGCAGTGGGCGGCAAGCTGTAGGCTGCACTGAGCCAGACTGGATTCAGGCACCTGAACTGAGAGAAGAGCCTCTTTCATGTCTCAGTTCTCGGTGACATACCTCACCCCTTATACTGGGCCCGACCTGTGTGGAGGAGGAAGCTACCTGAGTACAATGCAGAGAGGGCAAAAGCTGGTTTTGTGAATGGCACAGTAGGGAATTGATTTAAACAAGAAACTGGAGTTTGGAGACAGGAGGAAAACTGGAACCCAACAGCCTTGGTCTTAGATTGGTTAGGCAGAGACAAAGTCTAGGAATTAGGGGTGGAGGAAGATTGTGACTTCAGGGAATAAAAGGCTGAGTTGGGAGCTGCACGGGTAACCAAACGTATAGGAGCTAAAAAAAAAAGTGTAAAGGGAGATGAAGCTTAGATATGGAGCCAGAGAGCCAGTGTGTTAGGAAGCTAGATTTGAGGAGCAGCCAAGTTAATGAGGCTGGCTGGGCAAGGAAACCAGGATGCAGTGCTGGGCAGTGAGGGAACACAGATTAGCTGAGGATGGTGATTAGAACTGAGACGCATTGGAAATATTGGAGGAAAAGAACTGAAGGCTGGCAACAGAGACATCAGATGATCAAATGGGGCCTGAGAATGGGAATGCATTGTCAGGAGACTGTTAGAAATGTAGGAGACCTTAGTCCAGAGTGGGAGATTGAGGCTTGCTGTGCAGGAAGACTGGGGACTGGGATGAGGAACCCTGAGAGTGGAACTATTTAGGCAGAAAAAATGGTAGTGGGTTACTCAGCTGTGTGTAGGAACAAGATAGGGCCAGGACAGATGGAAAGAGATAGTGGAAATGGGCAGAAGAACCTAGAGCATACTTGCCAAAAAATGCAGCCTAAATTTACAAAGTGTATGAGTCGCTTGCTATCAGCAACTGTCTATACAATCTGTTAACAGGTTTTTTTTACTTTTTCCCTTTTTTCCCCAACTTGGAAAAAACTACACTTAAGTACCATGCTAAAAGAACATACTTAAAGTTAATGCCAGAATAAAGGTTGACCAGGCAATAGGGTTCCTTTATGTGCACATTATGATACAGTTTTTAATTAATTGCATACAATTTTTTCTACAGAACATCTGCTGCATTTATAGCACAGGATGATTGTGCTCACTTAATGAATAGCTATTCAACATTTTGTTTTCTCCTTGTTCAGTGTGTGCCTGTAGACCTTATGGACTGCATGCTATTCAGACCTTGCTCTGAAGATGGAATTGACCTTCTCATGAGCTTTTCTATGGCTCTAATCACAGTAGTTTCCAAGAGCTTTACAAAAAATAATGAATTTGCACTTGATTTTTGTGTGTTTGTGGGGTTTTTTCAGAGATCCTTAGTGTTATCTTATAGTGTTTTATATCTTTAAACAGTGATTCTCAGTCAGAATGCTACAGCATGCTGGGGTGCCATGACATCCCTTTAAGGGTGCCACAGCACCTGGCCCCTGTGCAAGATGATATATCCATCCAATGCCCTGTGCCTTTTTTCCATCCATCCAGTGATCCATGCTTATCTCAGCATCCTGCAGGCTAGTGGTGCCCACAGCTGCTCCTCTAGGGACTGCTACTGCTACCCTCCGCCATCCCCTTCCAGCCCTTATGCCAGCCACCCCCACACTCTGAGCAGTATGCTCTACCATGGCAGACAGGTAGATAAGTGTACATGAAGCTGTAGATCCCCACTTCTCATCCCAGCTCATCCTCCCATGCTCCCAGTGGGAGGTACCACAAGGGCAGATGGTTCAGTCACTGGCATGTGAGAGCCTGGAAGTGCTGGAGCTGCCCTTGCCCCCTTCAGGTACAGACCAGGGGCAGCAAGAGGGAAGGCTGTAGAAAGAGCAGGGCACAGTGGGACAACATCCTGCTCCTACTGCCCTCCCTTGGCACCAGCTAGTTCAGTGTTTCTCAACCTTTTTAGCTTCAAGATTCCCTTCCATAACTCTTCTAAATTTCACGGGACCCCAGCTGAGAATCACAGAGCTGTGTAGCTGACATCAATGAAGAGATGGAACATTGCCTCAAATGTGCAAGTGCAGCCTTTGGATACCTGAAGAAATGGGTGTTCAAAGATCACAACATCAGATCAACAACCAAGCTCGTGGTTTATCAAGCCGTCATAATCTCCACCTTGCTATACGGAGCTGACATGGACAATGTACAGAAAACAACTTGTGGGAGACTGTCACCCAGGACTGCCCCAAATGGAGGAAGAGTCTGCTGCAAGGATTTCAGTACTTTGAAACCTCCCGACAACAACAGGCCATGAATAAGTGGGCGTGGTAGAAACAGCATGTGACAGACCAAATCAAGAATCCAGCACCACTCACGGCACATAGAAACAGATGTCCAAGCTGCAGTAGAGTCTGTTGGCTTTGTCAGCCATCTTGAGATGCAGATAAGACAATCAAGGAAGGCAATCGTCCATTACTGTAAGGAATTGCAAAAAAAGGAACAGGTACTTGTGTAATCAGAGTTCATTGTGCACAAGGGGAGGCCTAAGTTCAGGAGGTACAGGCAGCCTTTTAATTTGGGGATTTTTCAATTTATGAGAGTTTGAGTGCTTTAATATAGTGTATGTTAAGGTGAAGGGGGTATATGTGGATGAAAACTATTTTAGTTTAAATTTGCACTCAGTTGCAAATGGGAGTATGTACTGTAATTGAGAAACATAGTAATAGTAATTTCTGCTGCTTAAGCCTCAGCCAGGGAAAAGCAGAAGTAAAGCTGCATGTGCTGCTTGCAGGTCTCTGTAGCTGCTAACTACCGACACTTTCTCTAACCTCCCTTCACCCCTCCTACAAGGAGATGGTGAGATGAGATAAACTGGATTGGGTCAATTAGTCTTAGAAGCTCTTTGAAGTTTTAGTGGAGAAGGAATGAAAAAGTTGAAGTGGAACATAGAGGCTTCATTAGCACTGTACCACTAACCCATTGCTGACAGCAACTGTGAGAGCAGTGCTAGCAAATAGCAAATGTTTTGGGGCCTCAGGTACAGCTAATCTGTTTTTTACACCAATTCCTCTTTGACTAGAGAAGATACCAGTTCTCATCAGCAGTTCAGTTATTATAGGATAGCAAAGTTAGGTTACTGAAGGTCACCTTTTGGATGGAACCAAAGAGACTGGAATAGTAGTCAAGGACCTGGTTTCATACCCTTTTTTGTGGGAAAGTTAATCACTTTTAATTTCCTAGTAGACTTTAAGAGTTTAAAAGCTTCATATTATAGGGAGTTTAAATGGTTCATTAAATATAGGGAGTTTTGCAATCTCTTGACCCCAAATGGACCCATGTAGTCAGAATCACAAAAAATATCTTTGAGAGACTTAATTAAAAACACACCTTTCCATTCCAGATACTACATATCACAAAGTATCTGGTTATATGTTTATTTACAAATGTATTTCACACTAAGAAAGGGAATATCCTCTTGTTCCATTGGCACAAATTTCATTATAAAAGAAACTGCCTATCTAGTGTTTTCATGCAATTGCTCTTTCTGTGCAAGAAGGAAGAAGACAGTTGACTTCAGTGTTTTTAGTATTTTAACATTCCTGCAAATGAGAGGAATGTCTGAAGATAAGCTGAATTCTGGATAAATATTTATAATGCATCAAACTGTAGAGTTAAAAACAAGTAAGGCAATGTTTAATATCTTTTTAAGCCAAAAGGGATATAGATATGGGAGAAAAGTTAGTGCAGGGATCAGCTGGAGGTCCAGCAGGTGAATGATTTCACACTGAGATTGAGTTTAGAAACTCATGAAGCAGGAAATGGGAAAGGAGGTCCATTTTAGAACGAGGAACAAAGCTAGCCACAGGTACTCCGTGTATGATGCAGAGATGTAGATGGTTGATATTAGCATAATTATAAGGAAAAAGTATGTCAAATAAATTAACTAAGAACTTTCAGAGTCACTTGCTTTTCTATGGTATAAAAAACAAATGGAAACATAAGTTTTCCTTAGCATACAGCTTATAATCGCATTTGACGACCAGTATGAAAAACAAACTAAACTCTATTATGTGAGTCATCTTTAATGTTAAAGTTTCTTTTTAGAGTCTGCAATCAACATTGTCTGAGTCTCTTTTTTGTAGTTTTTCAATCTTAATTTTTGCAAAATATTGTCCCACAATTTCCTCTTTAACCTCCCCCAAGACTCCCTAAAAATCACTCTTACTCTTTCTATTTCAAAGAATTCAGTGTAAATTCTCCTTGGAGGATAGTAGTATTACAGAATACTACTGAGGATACATTTACAGAGAAAGCCAGCAAGTCACTTCCATAACTTTTTGCCATATACTGGGCTCTTGAGGGCTTTCAAGAATGTTTTTTTCCATTATTAAAGATGTTATCAGTTAGAGCTAAACTTAAATTTTCATGGGGCAGGGGCAGGGAGAGGGAAATATAAAGCTTCATCTTATCTTAGCCTTAGCCTGAGTATTTTCCTCAATGATGTCAGTGGGAACAGGTTTGATCTTGAGTAACTATCATCATTCATAGTTTCAAGAGTTGGAAGGGACCTGAACAGATCATCAAGTCTAACCCCCTGTCCTGGGCAGGAACAAGTGCTGGGATCATAATACCTCAGCCAGATATCTATCCAGCCACCTCTTGAGGACCCCCATGGTAGGGGAGAGCACCACCTCTCTTGGGAGCCCATTCCAGAGCCTGGCAGTCCTAACTGTAAAGTAATGCCTCCTGATATCAAGCCTGAACCTACTCTCAATCAGTTTGTGGCTGTTATTCCTTGTTATCCCAGGTGGTGCCCAGGGGAATAGAGCCTTATCTATTTTCTGCTGGTCTCTTCTGGTGAGTTCGTAGATGGCCACCAGATCCCCTGTCAGTCTTCTGTTGTGGAGGCTAAATTGATTCAGGCCCTTTAGTCTATCTTTGTAGGGTCTGGCTTGCTGCCCCCTGACCATGTGAGTGGCCCTCCTCTGGACCCTCTCAAGGTTAGCTAGATCCCTCTTGAAGTGCAGCACCCAGAACTGGATGCAGTACTCCAACTGTGGCCTGACCAGCGTTGCAGAGAGGGGAAGGATCACCTCCCTGGACCTTCTTGTGATGCATCTGTAGATGCATGTCAAGGTGCAGTTAGCCTGGTGGCTCATGTCCGTCCTGGAGTTAACAGTACTCCAAGATCCCTTTTGGCCACTGTGTTGTTGAGAAGGGTGTTCCCCAGCCTATAGGTGTGTTGCTGGTTCCTCCTCCCTAGATGCAGCTCCATGCACTTGTCTGCATTGAATTCCATTCTATTCTCATCTGCCCACCTCTGTAACCTGCCTAGATCTACTTGGATTCTGTCCCTCCCCTCCAGTGTGCCCACTTCTCCCCACATCTTTGTGTCATCAACAGATTTGGACAGCGTGCTTTCCACACCCATCTCCAAGTCGCTGATAAAGATGCTGAATAGCACAACCTGAGGACCGAGCCCTGGGAGGCTCCACTGCCCACATCCCTCCAGGTCAAAAATGACCTGTCCACCACCACTCTCTGTGTGCAACCATCAAGCCAATTTGCCACCCATTTGACTGTGTAGGCATCAATGCTTCAGTCGCCTAGGTTTTTTTTTTTTTTATGAGCATGGGGTGAGAAACAGTGTCAAAGGCCATCTTGGGGTCCAGGTAGATGACATCCACCTCAGTACCCCCATCCAAGGACTTTGTGATCCAATTGTAAAAGGAAACAAAGTTAGTCAGGCAGGATCTGTCTGCTATGAACCTGTGTTGGTTGCCCCTGAGTATTACCTCCCATTCTGGGCCCCCACATATGTACTCCTTGGTAATTTTCTTAAGGGTCTTCCCAAGGACCAAGGTGAAACTAACTGGCTTATAGTTATCTGGGTCCTCCTTTCTCCCCTTCTTGTAAATGGGGACCACATTGGCCCTTTTCCAGTCCTGTAGGACCTGACAAGAGCACCACGAGTGCTCATACAGCCATGCCAGGGGCCCTGCTATGACCTCCACCAATTCCCTCAGCACCCTTATTGCAGCTGTGAAGTGTATTTCTAGGTGGATTTTCGGTTGGTCTAGCTGTGTTGGTCTAAGGACATAGGCAGGACAGGTTCTTTGAGTAGATGTGATATCTTTTATTAGACCAACTGAGTAGCTGGAAAAAAGTTCTTGGCAAGCTTTCAGGCTCAGTCACCCTTCATCAGGCATAGGGAGTCTGCTGTTCTGAGACTCCAAGAAATGAGAGAAGCTAAAAGTATGGCAGGATATCAGTGAGAATGTAAATAGGTAGAAATTAGAAAGTCAAAAGGTAAAGCAGAGAGGGGAGAGGTAAGAAAGCAGGGGGAAAAAAGCTAAAGGGAGAGTTTGCAGTGATAGACTACAAGGTAGAAACAAGGCTGTTAGTGAAAAGGGAAATAGTTGGAGATCAGGAAAATAGGAATGAGAGAAGCTCAAAGTGTGAGAGGATGTAGTGAAAATACAAATAGATTTTAAAAAGGAACAACAAAACGTAAAGTAGGGAAGGGAAGGGGGAAGAACCAGGGGGAAAAGGGCCAAAGAGAAACACTACAGTGGTAATAATACAAGGTAAGAAAGAAGCTCTCACTGAAGAAGGAAATTATAGGAAATCAGGGAGAGGAAGGGCAGAAAAGTAGGGAAGGGGAATGGAGGAAAAGGTGGGGGAAATTAAGAAGGTAAGAGGTCAGGTCAGGCAGGTACCTGGTGAATCAGATGTCAGGCAGGTTGTAATGCATCATAAAACCAATGTCTATATTGAGTCCATGTTTTTTAGTATCCAATTCTTTATGAAATGAAGTTTATGGGCTCATCTACAGAAGATGTTTTGTAAATTCCCTTTGAGGATTAGAACTGAGAGATCAGCAGGGGAGTGATTGTCCTGTGAGAAGCGTGCCCCCACAAGTAGTTGGGTATTCTTGTCTTTGATAAATTTCCAGTGTGCATTCATTTTGGTGCGCAGTTGTTGTTTGGTTTCTCCTTTGGATTTTCCATCAGGTCATTTAGTGGACTGGATGAGAGATATAACATCTTTCTGGAATTTAGGAAGGTCTTTGACACTGTCTCTCACCCCCTTCTCATTGAAAAATATTAGGAGATCATGGTGTCGTTGCTTACAGTCAGATGGGTCGCCAGTTGGCTGGAGGGCCACACCCAGAGAGTGGTGGTGGACGGGTTATTTTTTGACCTGGAGGGATGTGGGCAGTGGGGTCCCCGAGGGCTCGGTCCGTGGGTCCACACTATTCAACACTTCATCAGCAACTTGGACGAGGGGGTGAAAAGCACCTTGTTCAAATTCACAGATGACAATAAGATGTGGGCAGAAGTGAGCATGCTAGAAGGGAGGGACAGGCTGCAATTGGATCTGGACAGGTTACAGGGGTGGGCAGATGAGAATAAGATGGGATTCAGTAGTGACAAGTGCCAGGGTACTGCACCTGGGGAGAGAACCAGCAGCATACCCACAGGCTGGGGAAATGCCTTCTCATCAGCACAGAGGCAAAAAAGGATCTTGGAGTCACTATTGCTTCCAAGATGAACATGGGCTGCCAATGTGGGGACAACAGTCAGTAAGGCTAACCACACCTTGTCATGCATCCACAGATGCATCACGAGCAGGTCCAAGGAGTTGATCCTCCCCTTCTGTATGACATTGATCAGGCCGCAGTTGGAGTATTGTGTCCAGTTCTGGGTGCCACTCTTCAGGAGGGATGTGGACAACACGGGGAGGGTCCAGAGGAGGGCTACTCGCATGATCGGGGTCAGCAGGGCAAGCCCTATGAGGAGACATGAAACTGTTCAGCCTCCACAAGAGAACATTAAGAGAAGATCTGGTGGCTGCCTATAAACTGGCCGAGGGAGACCAGCAGGCAATAGAAGAGTCCCTGTCTGCCCGAGTACTTTTGAAAGTAACAAGGAATAATGGCCATAAGTCGACTGAGAGTAGTTTCAGGCCCGATATCAGGAGGTACTACCTCACAGTCAGGGCAGCTAGGAGCTAGAACCAACTTCCAAGGGAAATGGTGCTCACTCCTACCTGGGGATCTTCAAAAGGAAGATAGATAGACACCTTGCTAGGGTTGTTTGACCCTAGCATTCTTTCCTTCCCATAGCAGGGGGTTGAATTTGATGATCTGCTCAGGTCCCTTCTGACCCTACCAGCTATGAAACTATTTCTGGAGTTGCAGCTGTAAGATCCAGGAATGGTGATGGTTCTGTTATTGTGGGGATGGTGGAGATGTGTTGGCAGGCTTTGCATTTCTTCCCCTGGCATGGTCTGGATCCAATAGGTGTGCTTTAGGTCATAGGGAGTTTGCTTCTGGTGAGGAGCTTAGCACAATTCAGCTTGTTTAAAGGCTAGGATGAGTGGTTCTAGAAAGATCCTTTTAAGAGAGGTGTCTTCTTCTAGATGGGTTGTAATTGTTTGAGGATGTTCTGTGTAGGTTTCAGGGAAGGGTGATATGTCATAACTAATGGTGTGCCATTTGTGGGGATTTTCTTTTTGTATTGCGGCAAATCATAATGTGGTATCCGGACGGCTCTTTCAAAAGTGCCATCTATCTCTATCCCTATGTCTGAAGAAGGATGACTGTACCCAACAGCTTGCCAAGAACTTTTTTTCCAACAACTCAGTTGAACTAATAAAAGATACCACATCTATTTTCTTGCAAATGTATTTCTAGGCACTGAAGTGGCATATGATTAAGCCTGAGAATACCTTTATTTCCTAACAATCTTTTGAAGGTGAATCTGTTTTCAGTGCCTTAAAGGACCATACCCACTCCTATATTTCTTCCTATCTGCATCTTTAATTAGGGTAACCATGTGTCTCAGATCGGCTGGAACAGTCCCAGATTTTGTAGTCTGTCCTGGCTGGTTGGTATAAATTAAAGCAAAAGTCTCAGATTCAGCTGCTGCAGGCAGAGACTGCTGCCACCCACAGTACCCAGCTCAGCTTCTACTTAGCAGTGGCTGGGTGTGAAGGGCAGGCTGAGCACTGTTCCTCCTGCCTGGGTGGGCTGGGGGACTGGGGAGCCATGTATGAGGCGAGGTAGGGTGGCTGCCAGCAGCCTTGTGCCCTGCTGCTGTGGGCACTGCCAAGGCCCAGTCGGATGCTGGTGGCAAGGGGGAAGAGCTGCTCCCAGCTGGGTACAACCCCTGAGCAAGCAGGATGGTGCTTGGCCATGGGCCTCTGCACTGTCCTCCCCTGCCATCAGCTGGGGGAGAGGGGTGTACACACACATGTGATGGCAGTGCCCCCTGTCCCAGATTCCCTTACCCCATCCTGGATTTCTTTAACCAGAAAGAAATACAGGATGGATGGATATGGTCACCTTATCTTTAATGCTCTAATATTCTACAGAAGTTTGGGAGGCTCATCTAAGAGGGGTTTTCTGCAGCTTGTCTACTATGTATCCTTTGCTTTCAGGAGTTATGTCACCAGCAGAAATATTAGGAGTCATATTGCAGCAGCAAGGGAGAAATTAATTTTAATATATACAAGTCTCAAGCATTCTTATTACCACATAATGAAAACTTGCTCTGTGTAAGATTTTTGTGATATGGCTGCAAAAACGTGGACTTAACAACTTGCTGTTGCAGGTGTTGCTATTTTTGCAATTCTGCTCAATCTGTTTGGAAGTTTTCCAGTGCAACTACATTTCATTGGAAAATGTTGATTTGTTAAACCTGCAGTGTTGATTTGTTAAACCTGCATCCAAAACAAACCCAGATTTGACAGACTTTTGCTGAATGCAAGGCAGGGGACCCATAAGTCTTTGAGTCCCTGGATTGTCCCAGGGCCAGATATGAATACACCTAGTTCCTTCTTATCTCTGCAGAAAACATGATCAGAATTTCTTTATGATGATACTTCTTTGTGAAAGTAGGTTTAAGGAGCTTGTAGGTGTTGAGTATCAATTTTATTTCTATTTTGTTCTGGAGAGAAGGGAAAGGAAGTACCTTGGCCAGCACTTAAAAGTCTGAAATCATGACAGAAAGTACTTGAAGTCTGAAATGACCTAAATTTAAAGAGAAGAAATGCAGGCAACCCCAACTTAGTGCTCTTAATTGGTTCCTGAAAAAACAGGCATTAAGTGAAACCAACTTTCACGTTTACTTTTCACTTTCTAAAGCCACCAAAATCACCAGAATCAGAGCTACCAGGATTAGTGTCAGTTTCAGTGCCAGCTGTATGCTTCCCGTGAGCATTATAATGAAACTTGCACTAAGTGGAATCAGGTATCAATATAAAATGAGCGCTGTAGTGAAACAGTGCTAAACAAAACAGCATTTAGTGGGGATTGCCTCTAAGGATAATCAAGAATGAGGCTCTAATTCCCATAAGAAATACTTAAATATTCCATATCAAGATGATGTCAGTAGATTCCAATGTACCCCAAACCCTGAATGTACAAGATTGAAGGAAAGTCTGTATTGTTGATTAAAAGCATCTCCAAGTTAATTCTACAAAGATTAACTCATCTACTTAATTATTGCATACAAATGGATCCTTTGAAGCTACAGGACTACACATATGTGTATAGTTAATGAGTGCATAAGTAGTTAAGTAGTTGAAGAAACTGTGTCTAAATTTAAGCAGTAGAAAACCTACTGAGTTTCCACTAGGATATAACATGTGGGTTAAGGTATATTGTGGATTATGGAATTCTAGCAGTTAAATGATGACAAATAAGAACACACCAGTGCCTTCTTTCTCTCTCTAAGAGATTTGAGGACTGGATCCCTTTTAAACCTATTCTGAAGAATTTACATCCTTTTGAATCTGTGAAGGTGTATTAAACCTCACTGTTCAGTCATGTGCTTATAAATTATGGGAGTCAAATATCTCCCAGTGAAGAAGCTGGAATATTTATTGCCATGAAGTTCTCGAGACCCACAGGTTCAGAAATGTGTGACCACAGGTGACTGGTAGGAGGGGAATGTGGCCCCTTCCCCACCCCAAGATTGGCCCCCAACTTGGCACCACTCAGGATGGCAAACCATGGCCTGCAGAGCTGAGCAGAGAGGCCACGCCTCCTCCCACAGGGCCTGCGCAGCCGTGGGTGAGGTTTGGCCTTCCCCTGCCCTGGCGGTGGAGGTAGCTTTACCTGTGTTCCGGCCAGTGGTCCGTAGTTTGCTGAGCCAGCCACTTCCAGTCCGCAGCTTTGGGCCTGCCCACAAACTGTACCCCCTCCCCCCAGACTTAGGAGGCACCAGTCACCTCCATGTGTGATTGTGGTTACACATAAACTGGGTAAAGATAAATAATGCTAGTCACAGATACTAGAAGCAGATTATTTCTGACATGGCATGACAACATAGAATAGTTTTTTTGAGACAGCAGTATGATTGAGGATGACAGTATTGTAACAGTACCTGGGAGATTTAACTTTATGAATATTTATTGTAAAATGTACTATTATTTGAATAGTGCTGTTAAATGGATAGCCTCTTAAATATTAATTTGAGGAAAATTTCAAAATGACAACATTTTGAATTAAATTAAAAGTAAATTGACTAAGTTCCTTTTCATTTTATAAAAGGAAGTTTGATATCAAGAATCATTTACATAGCACTATTATGGATAATCTTAATAGTTGTACTTATTTTAATACATGGGAATAGGATCCTGTAGAAATTATTATTTTTGGCTGTGATGCAGTTTAAGATCTTAAACCTGTCATAGGTAAAAATCTGTTCCATATTAATCTCCAAAAAAATGTTTGGGCTGCGTACAGGGTGGTTTGTTCTTTTAAGAAGGAACAGTCAGCTCTGCTAAGAAACTCTATCTGGGGGCTTTTTGGATAAGCAGGTAGTGCCCAGCTGGGAGCCTTAAAAAATCCCAGAAGAGTGAGCAGAGGACAGCAAGAAGCAAACTGTGAACAGAACAACATGCTCAGGGAGGGGCCAGAGCAAAGGGGGCTCCTCTCCTCCTGTCCTGACAGAGCAGAAGGACTTGATGTTTGTCTGTTTGTTTGGCTGTGTTTTGCTTGGGAGGACTGACTGGCTGAGCAGCCCCTCAGGGAACAAACCCGCCTGTAGAAGCCAGCCAGTTAAGCAACCTGCTTACAGGGTGTAACACTCCCTACAGGCTATTTGCAAAAACAAAAACATTACATCCTGATGGACCTCTGCAACCTCTTCTTTTTCCTTTTCCTGAATTAGATGCTATAGCTATGTTTCTGTCTAATTAGGGAAAAACTTACACAAACATTTCCATCACAAATGGAGATCCCAGTTTAAGTTTGAGTCCGTGAATTCTCCTTTACTGAGGAAATTCTCAAAGGAATCCTTTTGTTTGTGGAAGCCCAGAAAATCAAAACAACAGTATCCTTGGATGGCAGATGAACTCTTAAATTTTTAAAAGCCTAAACAAGTCAGGGCTTGGAAGTCTTCAGTAAGATAGTGTATCCATTACATTTAAAGGAGAGCTTGTTACTTTGTAACGGAAACATAAGGAAAATACTAATAGTTTGGAATGCAGAAAATCAGGTCACGTTTTCTGACTAAAGCTGATTTTACATTACTCTGCCATGTCACTTGCAACTTAATGAACATTGTAACATGCCTGAAGTTTCAAGCATGTGAAATTTATTTAAAGAAATGGATGCTTTTTTTTATTAATTGTCTTTATTCTCTGCATTTCTTCTAAACTCTGGGTGCATTGGATGCATAGTTTTATAAGTTTTAAAGAATTGATCTATAAGTGCATTAAGACATGGAACATTTACATTTAAATTAAATTGAAATGCCGTTGTTCATCACCATGCTATGATGAAAAAGCTGGGCATAGCGTTTATGGGGGTGGAGATTGGTAATAGAGAAAGGAGAGAAATATTTTAGGATCTCTCTGAAATGTGGTTAGTTGCATTAGTCTCAAGTCAGGCAGGGTAGAGTTGTACTTCACGGGCTAATTAAATTAGCCTGAGCTCACTTCATCAGATGTTGACAGCATCAAAAGCTTATGCATCTCTGATTTAGATAGTCTATAAGGTATGTCTCTGCTCTGCCTTTAGGACAGGGGTCAGCAACCCCCAGCATGCATGTCAGAGCATGGCATGTGAAGACATTTTGCTTCGCTGATGGCAGGGAAGTTGCACAGGGTCCAATCTTTCTTAGGGCAGTGCAGCCCTGGTCACTTCCCCACTGTCTGCCATGAGGCACATGTGCACACGCTGCCAGCAACCATAAAGGCCATGGCTCCATGGGCCCTGGTGCAGCTGCTTGCAGCCTTACTGCTGCCTCGTGTGAGCAGCCAGGTTCTGAAGTGGGCAGCAGGGGCCTGCCCAAAGCCTGGGCTGCCAGCAGGCTGCAAGCAGCTGCATCTGAATCTGTGGAGCTCCAGCCCAGCTTGTTGCCTTTTTGGAAGCGCAGGCGCATATGCGCCTTGATGCGGATGGTGGGGAAGGAGGCTGCACTGCCACAAAAAGGATTGGACCCCTCACAGCTTCCCCACCTCTGCATCTGGCACATCAATATCATAAAAATAAACATTACATGGTTTTTTGGCACTCTACCCATAAACATTGCCAACCCCTGCTTTAGGATCTCTGCTATCACAAACTTAAATTACACAAGTAGATAGTCTGAGATTTTTATGGTGGAAAAAATCCATAATGCTTTTTTTTAAGCATTTCTTTCAGGGGATTTTTCTCTGGCAGCAAGCGCTGGATTCAGGTTTGGTCCCCTGGGCTCCTGGTGGGTTTGGCATTTTGTTTGGTCCCTGTCCAAAGCAGCACAGGGACATGGCTGCATGGGCAGGGCAAAGAGGAAGTGGTGACTTACCGTTTACAACTGTGAATGAGCAGCTGCTGGGATCAGCCACATTTTTCCTTGCTTGTCCCACCAAGTCAGGACCCAGGGCAACTACCACTATCACTCCCTGCTTAGTTATGCCACTGCCTGTGCAAAATGAACTATTCTTTTGGGAAGGTAGCTTAGAAGTGCTTCTGACTTTAACTCTGAAAGGATTGTGGTGAAGTCATCCTTTTTAGCTGGTGAGAATCTTTGTATGATTTGAATGGTACAAGGTTTCGCCTCCACCCTGAAATGGGAAACTACTCTCCCAGCAAGGTACCTGCAACTTGTATTGCTGGTAAGCTCTCTGCTTCTCCCTCTCCTACCTTCACCTTCAGAGAAACATTTAGCAGTTTCTGTATTGGAGCAGTTCCTGTGCTGCTTTGTTGTTTTCCTGGGAGTGGAGACTGATAGGGAAGCTGGTGAGTAGGAAGCGTAGGAAGAAGAGGATGCTGGGTTGGGCTCTGGGACTCAAAATAAAGAGACTCTGCTCCCCTTCTCTGAACCCCCCCCTCAATTTCAGATTTAAAAAAGTAACTCAAAATCCAGTTTTCCATGATCAAAATGTGGATTTGGGGTTACTTTTTTTAATCTGAAAATTGGGTGTGGGTTTTGTTGTTTTTTTTTAAATCAGAGAAAACCAGGAGCCTTGACGATTATGCACTTGAATGTCAGTGGGGATATGGGCTCTGGTATATGGAAAGATGTTTTATTCTGAGAACCTCAATGTCTCGCCATACTGCCCCATGGCCCTTGCTGGTACCTTGCTCTTTTGCAGCCAGTAGGCAGCTAGCTCCTAACAGGGATGAAAGGCCCAAGTACAAGATATGGGGAATAGCTGGGGTACCTACTCTTCATGTAGATGAAAAGAACAGTTGTGGAAGAGAATGAGGAAAGAGTGGGAAAACTGATGCTGGTAAGGTTTTTTTTGTGTGTGCTCTTCAGCAAATATTTGTTAGGTTTTTTTTCTCCCTTTTCTTTTTATCCATGTAAAAAATATCTGAAAATTCACCTGCATATGTAACTTATTACCTAAAGGCTTAGGAACACCTGTCTCATTAAAATCATTTTCTTGGCAATATTACAAACTAATTTATGGTTCTTAAGGGTGCTGGATACAACAAAAAGCATGATGGCTAGGCAAGAACTAAGGATTAACCTGCGATACCAAGGCAGGCCTTATTTCTATGCGTATGTGTCATGTACAATGAAGCACCTATTTCTCCTATCCTGAGGAAATTATCATTTCACGTGTGCCTATGGTAGTGAAATCTAAGCAAATGTAGTTCTAAAAAGAATCAAAAAGTGGCTTTTTCAGTGTAAGAGAGGCCTTGAAATGGATTGGAGATAAGAATATTTTTAGATATAGCCTTGCTTGTGTTGTTCTTAAAGCAACTTTAATTACTAGTCAACATAGCAATTACACATATGAATACTAATCATGCTTTAGCAATTAATATTTTTAAAATTGCTCTGGTTAATTCTAACTATCTTGTATTCAAGGAATGCGCATATCAAATTGCACGTTTACCTGTTTGTTTCATAGGGAGTGAGGGATGAAAAAAGGCTAGTGATCCATCTATTAATTCAGCATATATAAAATGAATCTATACTTTCTGACAAACGTTTCCTTTTCTTATAAAGGGGATGTTCATGTATTACTCCAGAAGAGGAGTCAGGGAAAACCCATTTATGAATGCCAAAAAAGTATCAGTTCCTTATCTTAATAAAATGTTGATGTCACAGAAAAAGATAGATGCTTCGACAAACAACTGTAGAACACTGAGGACATACTGATGAGCGTATTCAATTTCTTACAAAACTCAACTGAGTGCTAGCAGAATATGGACAAGGTAAAATATCAGTGGGTAACACGGGATTGAGGAGAAGAAGGATTATAGATGAAGGTTTAATAGCCTAGACTAGCATTTCTCTCAGCAATTAAAGCTATTTCTGAACATCCCATAGTTGGCTTGTGAAGGAACCTTATGCATTTGCAATACTTAGTACAATGATTTTCCATTATGTACTGTTTTATGGACACATACTAGAGAAAAGCTATTGTTATTACTATTACTGGGGGGAAATGTTTGTCTTAAGGCCACAACTATTTATGAATTAGAGTAAATTTTATGACGTAGACTGCACTTGTTTTCCCGCCATGTATCAAATGAGAGCATCCCCCATCTGTGGCTCTTTTGACTCTCCGTAAAGTTTCTGCTTCATACCTAGAAACCAGTCAGTATAACCAGTTCATACATGCAAGCTATCAATAGCCCCTACTTACATTTAATGCCATTATTCAAATCCTTGCCCTCACAGCATATTAACATATTGCCAGTTTGAAGGAAGCATCAGTCAGAGTTTACAGAACTTATCTGACAGATTCTGCTATTCATACTGAACTAGGAGATTCATTACTGCAGGAGATGAACTAAAATATTGTAGCTGTGTTTTTAAAAGCTGGATAATTTTCGACAGCTAAGACGAGGATAATTAAACTAAGACAAATATACTTCAGGTCATAAATAATAATCCTAAAAGGGTTGAGAAGAAATGTATATCCCCTCACCCCACCAACCTAATATATAATTGCACACAATAGGGTTGGAACATTATTGGGGATGGCTGAAGATTCTGCTTTTTTTTTCTTCTCTAGATTGGATTGACTGTTGACAGGATTTGCTGTACTGAATCACGTTTTCCAACTGCTTGTCACCTCCTCTAGCCTATTATAGTCAAGCAATCTGGACACAAAGGCTGGACTGAGATATAGGTTATCTTACATATAGTACAATGGCTAGAACCAGCCTCCATTTCATGAAAAGTAAAGCCAGACCCTGCAGTTTCTATTGTCATCTCGGAACAATGATCTATTAAGTTAACCTTTCACGTCAGGATGTTTCAGGGGAGGTTTCCTAGAGATTAACAGTAGAAACTGCGTAAATGCAGACCTTGAACTGATGTATTAGAAGTCGATTTCTTGGTACTGAAAAGTAAAAAGGGCGGAGGGTGGCACATTGTATTACTAATAAGGAAAGTACCTGCTATTTCTTGGTTCTTTCTCCTAGGAATGTCATAAGTTACTGGTTGCAGCTTTTAAAATAATGTATTTAGAGCTTAGTAGATAAAATAACTGTCCCACTTTTTTGTGGGGGGAAGGGAGGAGCTTTGCTTGTCTGAACATAATTTCAGGATTAGCATTTTTGAGTCTTCAGAATGAATAGCAGAAAACAACAGAAATTCCCTTTTTTTGCTTTTTTTTTTTTAATATAAGAACTGTTTTACTGCTTCAAGTCACTGTCAGTTTCATCCAGTTTAGTAATTTTGTAGGTATAATGCAAAGCCAATGCAAAGTAAAATCAACCAAGCAAGTGGAAAGCAGACAAGATTAGTGACCACTGGTAGATTGTGAGCCAGATCAAATATTGGTGCCACCTGTGTGAGCAACATTACAGGGATAATAACTTGCTAGAAAGGTTGAGGGAAGCCTCTTATGTGGTCCAGGAGGTCCACGTGTGCTGCTTTGTTCTTCTGTTCCTGCATTTGGTGGAAGCACAGTTGTGTTTTAACCACATTATTCCCATAACTTGTTTGTACATATGAACCTTATATAAAATTGTTTTGAAAAGAAGTGATGGCATAAAGTTGCCAAGTACATAAACAGAGTTGGTAGAAATAAAAATATTATATTCAAATAACATTCCAATCATGGAATTTCTGGAAGCTTTGATATTGATGTCTGAGAACAAAATGAACAGTCAAAACAGAGGGGAAAGAACCAGTGGCACCTGTGGCAGAAAAGCCACCATGGGTGCCCCTCTCCAGAAACCTCTCCCTGTGCCAGCCTGAGAGGCTGCTGGTAAACCCCTCAGGGCAGGGATTTC
>JAGPOW010003316.1:105289315-105319135 GCA_030014935.1 Caiman crocodilus | reverse complement strand
TTGGTCAGGCCACAGATGGAGTACTGTGTCCAGTTCTGGGCACCGCACTTCAAGAGGGATGTGGACAGCCTCGAGAGGGTCCAGAGGAGGGCCACTAGAAAAATATGCAGGCAGCAGGATAGGCCTTACGAGGAGCATCTGAGGATCCTGAACCTGTTCAGTTTCAGTAAACGGAGGCTGAGGGGGGACCTGGTGGCTTCCTATAAACTGCTGAGGGGTGATCAGCAGGAAATAGGGCAGGCTCTTTTTTGGACAAGTGTAGGGTAATGCACTTGTCACAAGTTACTGGAGAGCAGGTTTAGGTTGGACACTAGGAAACACTACTTCACAGTTAGGGTGACTAGGAGGTGGAACCAGCTTCCTAGGGAAGTTGTTCTTGCTCCTTCCTTGGGCATCTTTGAAAGTAGGAAGATAGGTACTTGGCTGGGGTCCTGTGACTCGTTCCTGCCATTGGTGTGGGGGTCAGACTAGATGGCCTGCTTTAGGCCCCTTCTGACCCTAGATACTATGAGAACATCTCTGTCAAGCCACAATGCCCAGGAGCTGCTTTTAAATAAAGCAGTCCACATAATATGTTACAATAATAATAAATCCATTATCACTGCTTTTGATGCATATACTGAAGAAGAAAGATCCTGTCAACAGCATCTCAAGAAAAGATGGACTTGCTGGGGGAAATTTATTTTCTGGATAGGAAAGGACTGCACATTGTATACTCCTGAACCCCTGATAAATAATTTTTTATGTATACTGGTATGCTCCTTGTGACTGTTTTGACCAAGGGAATCATGGTGAATGATACCCAGCAAACTGGCCTCAACCAGGAGATATGCACTGAGGCACAGGCCCCCCCTTCTTTTTATCCGTTTCAGAGAGAAATAAAACTCTCTTGTACTCAGAGTTCCTGTACGAGCTGGGAATTTTTGTGTTTGTTTTTTTTGTCTGAGTTGGGTTTTTTTAGGAGACTAGGCAGAGATAAGAAAGGAATTCAGTAATAACAACCCCCGCACTCCCCTTCTCCCCACTTACTCATTTTGTCAGTAACAACAGCACCTCCACCCCCATCCCCTCCTCAATTATTGGTTTTGTCTCAGTCTAATGCTGCCCATATTAAGGCAGATTGGGCTCGCTTTAAGAAAACACTAAATGAAAATCAGTATCTCAGTCAATCAGGTGGATCGTTTCCAAGTCTCTTATGACATATTTCACCTCCTCCACCACCATTTATCTATTTAGCAAATTTTCAAACAGTCACTCATGCTTTCTTAGGCACAGTCCCCTCTGTGCATTGCAGTTTACAGAGTTCATTTGGAGGGATCCTGGCTAATCTGTGTTTTAAGTTTCTCTTAGGCTAGGTACAGACCTTCAAAAAGCCCAAGCTGGAATCTATACAAGTTGCATGGTTTTCTGTAAGTAGCATAGTTTAGATCAGTAGTGAACAGAACACACATTCACCCTGGGTGGGAGGCAAATTTTAGGCCAAGTTCCACCTTTTTTAAACTTTTTTGTGTGCCAAACTTCTGTTCTGTTACAAGTATAGTAGACCAGTTTCCCATCACTTATACTGGTAAAAGTATGTTTGTACCTGGGCAAGATCCATTCTGCTGCACTGCTTTCAATAAATTATCAGTTAAATTGCTTATTCTTCCCTTCCCCTAATCTCTCTTTGTCTGCTGGTTTGATTTTGAGTTCTGAGCAAGGATTGCCTCATCCTGAATGGCTATTGAGAGCTTTATACATAGATGGCAAATATTTTTAGTGGATACTACCTGACAACTGAATATGGAAGCACACATCTGAGGCAACTGTGGGGCATGACTGATCTGATCTATTCTTGGCTTAATTAAAGAGTTGTGCAGCTCTCCAAAGACAGAACTGTTGTGGAGGTCTTTGTCATCCTGCAAACATCCCTGCACGTAAACTTAATAAACAGAAGTTTACCAGCTGCAAAGCAGATAAAAGTGAAGACGCAGGAGGTGTGAGATTCATCCTCCTTGAGGAGATTTCCTTCAATTGATGTTTTCATATATTAGAACACAGTGCCATTCTGTAAAGCAACACTCGGTGCTCAAGCACCTGCCTTATGTGAAATCAGATATATACAAGCAAGAAAACTGTAAAATTGTGAAACTGATAAATAGGATTATTACACAATTTTTCACATTGAATTATTAAACTGCTTTGCATCATTCAAAAATGGTCCTTTACAGCAGAAATAAGAAATAATATTTGATTCATGCAAACCTATTAGTGCCCAGGGGCTCTGTTGTTTCAAGAGGTCTTATAGATAACTTCCTTTTCAGTGCCAGATCTGTGATTTTGAATACTGTTTGCTTATTAATTCCCACTTCCTGTCAGTCACCATCTCTATTCACAATTCAATACCTAGCTGCCACTCAGAACAGGCCATCTTATTTTGTGGGCAGACTTTATTGTTCACTAGCCACTTGCTCTCTGACTTTCTTATACCATGAGCAAATCATTCTTTTCTTCTTCCTGTACCCAGCCTCCCCAGTCAGTATAGCCCATTTGTTTGTCTTATTTTACAACTTAAATAATCATGCTAGTTAAATAAGCTGACCACTTCCATGAACACATACAGTTTGCAGCCAATACAACTGTTCTCTGAAAAATCATAAGCACTTGCCACTCTTCACCTACTGCCTCTGCTCATATCCAGCCACTTATTAGTTAGGTTCACTCAGCTGCCATCTCACAGAGTTGTTACCTGGCCACTCAAAGCCTAAGGATGCCTCTGAGAGCTCCTTTCAGTGAAATATGACGTACTGGACTCATTATACAAGCCAAGGCCTCTTTAGTTGTTGAGGCTGAAGAGATTTTTTTTTCTCTTGCAAAAGCATTAAGTAAAATACAATCTTCATACTGAAATTACAGCCACACTTGGATTCCTTGAACATACATACCTGTCTTTAGATAAGTCTGATCTGTGTTTCAGCTGTGCGTATAAATCCCTGAAATCTAATTTAATCATGTTTGAGAGTTGGATTAAGAGCAAAGACTCCCTGCTCTGATTGTGTTCTGGAACAGTTTGGAAACTTTCTGGTTGGGAGGAAAAGAGCTGCATGTGGGCAAAGAAACAGCTAAGTAGAGAATTTTCAGGTTTTGTATTAAACCTGTGTGAAAAGTGAAACACTTTCTTCATCAGGAGTTTTAAAGTTTAGTCTGTAAGTGAGTTTGGGGGGGTTTCTTTCTCTAGGAAAAGACTCTCTTTAAAAAAAAGTAGTAACCGATGCTTGATAATGATATGCTCTTTTCTTGGAAGCAGAACTGAGCCAAAGCTTATAAGAAAAATGCTGTTTTCTTTTAGTTTTAAATTTACTGCTTTTATCTTGTAGTTATTAAGATAAAAGTTGCATTTTTTCCTTTTTTAAAAAGGCAGGAGAGAATTTTAGATTGAAACTAAAGATAGTTTTTTATAGTGAGCAAAAATTGGATGCCAGGACAGAATTGGCTTATTTGAAGAAAAATCAAATGGAGTAACTATTTTTCTTCAAGTCTAACACCACAAAATGTTCTGGTTATGTGGGCTTGAAGTCTTATGGTCTGTGCAAACAAATTCCCACTGACCTCTGTGGGAATTTTGCCTGAGTAAAGCATATAGGAGCCAGCTCACAAGGTTTCAAATTGTTACAGGCAGGAGTAAGTCAGAAGCAATCTAAGTATTTCCTTAAAACCCATAAGGTTATTTAAATAGTAGTAGCCTCCTCATCTGGAATTTCCGGTCTACTAATGACCAGCTGGAAGAGTGGATGGCTTAGGGTGAGAAGAGGGTTCTCAGCCTACTAGATCATTAGTTATCATGGAAGTTTTGACCTAGAGGTTATCATTTATTTTTAGACACCATAAAGATAGAAGAACTTAAATAGGTCTGTGTTGAACTATTTAAAAATTGGACCATACGTTGCAATGGTTGAAAGCATTCGGCTTACCTTACCAATTTTTCTCCTCCATTAAAGTCATTTCAGTAACTGAGAAATACACAAAACTTTGTTTTCAACCTTTCACTACATGTACAACATCCTTTATAGTATATAGTTAGAATGTTGTAGTGGAATATTAATATGGCTAAAGATTTTTTTATTATTGCCTGACCCATAAGTATGAATACACTGAATTAATTTCCACCGTAAGAGAGAGTATCCTTTTACAGACTGCCCAAGATTCTCTTCAGTTGCAGGATGCCAAGTGCTGGTAGCCTTTTGCCACCAGCAAACTGGTCAAACCAGTTCCCTTGGCTCAGCACAGAATTGACAGTGAGACCTAATCCTTGTGGCATTGTTCCTCAAGGGTTCTGAAAGTGAAGCTGTTAAAGGACCATCTTGAGTTATGGTAGTAGTGTAGTGATGTTGTAGTCTTGATCATCCAAGAAATAGAGAGGAAGATTTTTTTGGGGTGACTTCTTTTATTGGAACAAGTGAATGGTTGGGATAAACATAGATCAGCTTTTGGATACCAGATAACTTTCTTCAGGTTTTTAGTTGCCCAGAAAGATTTCCACAAGAGATAATGGAATGCAACAATACTGAAACTTTTAATGCAAAGTAATCAGTCACACATACTTTTGCTTAATTTGTTTTGGGTGAAAAAAAATCCTTTGTAGGTTTCTGTTTATAACATAAAGGTTTATACCTTTACGTAATTTTGCCTCTTTCTGGTCCTTCGAAGGAGTTGTGGTTAAAATCAAAACACCTCTTAGAAAGTCAATTTTCCCTTTCCAGGTTCTGCCTATTATGGGATTAATGAAAAAGCCATTTCATATAGATATATTGGAGACGGGTTACACATGTTCCTGTACTATGCGTCTACTGGAGTTCTAATGGAAACATTAATGATTTCTTGTTCCCTATTTAGTATCTTTGGCCATTTATAGACATTACATTGTTCTAGGTTTATTCTGGACTATAGCCATAACTATACACACCTGTAGTCTGAATTAAAATTTGCTCCAGTCTGAATTAACTGATCCTCATTGAATGAAGATTAAAATGAATGCAAACTAAGGTAGTCTGAACTAGGCAATTTAAACTGTATTAATTAATGTGGATAAAGAGAGTAGCTTTTAGGGAAAAAAAAAAAGTACTTAGAAACTGAGCAGATAAGCATAACAAAAATCAGTACCCAGCAAGGGAAACTCAGTTGGGTTTTTACAACACAACATAGGCTATCAGATGCAAAGCAACCCCTTTACAAAGTCAGTTGTGCCAACAACACTTCACTGACTAAGCATCAGTATCCTGACTAAGCCTTCAGGCCTGCCTAAACACACAGGCTACTGGTTTGTGAAGAAGGGAACAAATTCCCTTGCACCCCACCCCACTCCCATGCAACAGGTTGGCTGAGATGTTCATAACACTCAGGTCAATTGCACCCATTATGGCTTCTGGAACAGCACTTTAGGACTAAGTACAAACATTCGGCTCCACCCCCCACCCCTTGAGTTGACTCAATCTTTGTAGATTGCTCTATCCTGTATAGATTGAACCAATTTGCAAGTGAATAGACATTCACTTTTGATTCAGGAAATGTAGCCAGATGCTTGCAGTATCTTAGGATAGAATGGGGGTGGGGAGAGTGCTTGGAGCAAGCCTTCCCTTCTTTTCAGGCTGGGGGGAAGCTGAACTGGGGGGAGGGTGGCATGGCTAGGCCCCAGCAGACTGTTTGTGACTGGGGAAGGGTTTAAACCCCCACTTTGGCCTGCAGGGATCCCAGCTGCGATCTGCACTGCTTTCCCACCCCCCTGCTCATGGCTCAGCATAGCCTGGGATCCCTAGAGCCCCCCTCCCACTGTGCCTTCTCTGCTGCTGGGGCCCCAGCAGACACACAGAGGGGATTGTGACAGCAGCAGCTCCATTCTGGACCTAAGTCCCACTGAGCAGAGGGACCCAGGCTGGGGAGCAGGGGCAAGAAAGGGGCTCAAGTGTGTTGGTCCTAGCCTGGGGCAGAGCCAAGCCAAGTTGAGCATGCAACTTGGGGAACAGCTTCTGCCTGGCGGCCCATTCTTCCCACTGGTGAGTAGTGGCCAAGCTGGCCCCAGCTCCTGCAGTAGCTTACATGGTGTGGGCTTATCCACTTAGCCCCAAGCACTATTACTGGCCTCTGGGTGCCCAGCTGGGTATGCACTGCTAACTTCCCCTACCCAGGCATGGGGCGTTACCTCTATGGCTTTCTCACCACCATCTGCCCACCTGATGTCTGACTGCAGTTTGGCAGTACAATCAGGGACTACCAGTCCTGATGGAGGTGGGAAAGCCAGATGGGTAGCGCCCTGCACCTGGTACGTGGCACTGCAGCCACCAGGTAGGGGAAGAATCAGCAGCGAGTTCCCAGCTCAATGCGCAGCAGCCCAGGGGACACAGGTAATAGTGCTGAGGGGGCAAGCTCATATTGTGCATGCCACTGAGGGAGCTGGGGACAGCCTGGGCATTGCTCTCCAGTGGGTAGAAAGGGCTGCTGAGCAGGAGCTGCTCCCCCAGAAGCATGCTCAGCTTGGCTCTGCCCTGGACTAGGGCCAAAGCACTCAGGCCCCTTCCTAGCCCCTTCCCTTCCCCAGCCTGGGTCCCTCTTCTGGGCGGGGTTCAGATCCAGGATGAAGCTGTCACCACAGTCCCTCCGTGCGTGTCCCCACCTGGGTTTAGGGCCACTTTGTTTCCCTCTCTCCCCCCAATCTGGCCTTTGCTCCTGGGCTGCCCCAAGCAAAACCGCAGCCCCAGAGGTGGGAAACCACAGTGGCATCACCCTCTTGCTGGGAAGGAGGCTCTGGGGGTCCTGGGCTGTGCTGAGCCACAAGCAGAGGGGAAAAGCCAGGCAAACCCTGGCTGGTGTCCATACCAGTGGGAGAATGGAGGGAGGGGGGGAATTAAACTCCTCTCTCTCCCCCTCATTTTCTTGAGGCTGCTGCCAGGGCTGGCCACGCCCCTCTACCACTCCAGCAGTGGGGGGAGAGGGGCGAGAATGTCTGACAAGGGCTTCTCCACCCTGGCCAGGCAGACCTTGGTTGGGGTCTCCTGAGGTGGGGAGGAGGGAATAAAACCCCTCCCTGCCCCCTTTGCCCTCGTGCTCAATTCTGGCGGGCGTCTGGCCGTGCCTCCACCCTTGCTCTGGCTAGAGAGCAGAGGGGCAGGGCTAGCCCTGCTCTCTGGAGCAGATACCACAACACAGCACAGCCTAGGGCTGCAAGGCATGCTGGGGGACTCTAATTTAACTTAAACCAGAAAGGGGTTTGGGACAGATATTCCATAAAACGGTTTGATCTCAATTAGTTAAGTCTGATATTGCATTCAACCAGGTTTATCTCAAACTGTTTTCAGCCATTTTGAAACTGGTATATGTGCACTGCGCATCTGTTCTGTTACATATTCAAGCCAGTTTCTGATCGCTTACACTGGTTTATGTAACTTCTGTTCCTAGCCTTGATACTGTTAGTGGGTTTGCAACAATGTAGCAGCATTTAAATAGGCTTATTGGTTGTAACTCTGTCTGTCTAAAGGCATAGGCAGACAAAACTCTTGGGGTAGAGGCAATATCTTTTATTAGACCAACTAAATTGTGGAAAAAAATGTGGGTTTTTTTGCCAGTATTTAGTTGGTCTAATAAAAGATATTGCCTCTACCCCAAGAGTTATGTTTGCCTAAACAGTCTTATGATCACCTCCTAATTACCTTCAACTGCAAATGCTAAGAGCATAAGTACATAAACAGCAGTCTGTTATGCACATTGGGTCTGTTAAGGGGCTGATGGTCAATGATCATGTTTGACCCCTTAATGGAAATTGAAATTTGATTTGAACTGTGTGATGCGAATCAGCTAACACAATTTAGAAAATGGTGAGCACATCTATAAATGGCCCTTGACAATATGGATAGACTTGATGGATATAGTCTACAAAGTAAATTGCAAGTGGAAGAATCTAAGCCTGGGGTTATCGATTCTACTAAAATGACTGTCTCTTTGCTCTATAGCTCTACAGATTTAGAAGAGCAGCCTTGAAAATATTGTCATAAAGTTAATGTAAAGTACGAACATTTAAAAAAAAGAATGGCTTGACTTTTTTGCTGGATTTCAATGTTAAATCATAGGGTCATCTAGCCCAGTCAGTTGTGCTGCATTCATTGTTCCTAAACCATCTCAGACAAATGCTCTTGAAAACCTCCAGTGAAAGAGACACCATAACTTCCTTAAGCATCTTGTTCCAATGTCATAGTCCTACTGTTCTACTGTTGTCTTTGGAGATTTGATGTAAACCTGTTTTGCTGTAGTTTAAGTTAATTGCTGTATATCCTGCCTGCTGTGCCAAGGAAGAACGCTTTTTCTGCATTTTTTTGACAGCATTTTATGAAAACTGCTTTCACATCCCACTTCCTTATAATCTTCTTTTCTCCAAACTAAACATATTTAGTTCTCTCAACCTTTCCTCATAGGCTTTACCTTTCAGCCCCTTTATCAGCTATGTATGCCATTTACCTCTGGATTGTCTCCAGTTACTTTGTATCTTCCTTAAAATGAGATGATACAGACTGGGCACAGTACTCAAAGTGTTGATTATTGGACTATTTTGGTGATCAGATGGTGGTATTTGCAGCACTTGGGAGTTCTGCTAAGCCTTCTGTCTGACCAGTTACACTGTGTGCCTGCTCCACTGACATGCGAATCGATACCTTCATTGTACTGAGTGAACTGTACAATAGAGGCTGGTGGTCACTTGGAACCAGGAAACGAAACTAAAGTGATGCCTTTCACAGTCATTATTTTTCTTCTTTCTTTCCCATAAAAAGCTTTCTCCCATATAATAGCACATGGCCTTTCCCCAGTGTAAGTACTGGAATAATTATTTACCATTTGCCTATGTAGACAGAAGGAACATGATTGGAGCAGGAGACAAAGTGGAGTTTTGGGTAGTGCAACTGGCTTCATTTACTGACTTGTGTAACTGAAGACTTTTTTCAGTGAGTGCCTCAGATGCCCTGTCCATTCAAAGAGAAAATATCTGCCTCCTTCACATATATTTTATGAGATTTAGCATTACTAGTGCTTCAAGAGTCTTGGATTAAAGGCGCTACAGAAAAGTGTGTTATCCCATCATCATGGTGGCTTCTGCATTGCTTGTTGAAGACACTAAAAATAGGTATGGGGGGTTAGACTGATTCGTAATTTATTTTAACTTTTGGGGAGTGATTATCACTTGTCTGATGACAGGGCTCAACCTTATTTAAAATGCTGTAGGGTAAAGAGTGAGGGCATTTCAAGAGGGGATTGCTTGAGTAACTGAGTTGTGGGCTTGGCATGGTGTACAGTGGGTGATGCCTTATCTCTTTTAACAAGTGATATTTACACTCTACTAGAGGAAGATTTTCCTCTAAGGATTCTACCATTTTTGGTTTAAAGCTTCTTTTAGAAGAAGCTAAGTCATTGGCTTCAGCTGTATAATTTTAAATTTATTTTACTGGCTCTACAGTAATCATGTTTTTATTTCTCTTCTTCACTGTCTTGCTTGTTCACTCTTTTTTCCTGTTCTCTTTCCAGAAATAGACCCATTGTCTACTGAAGCCTCCTTCTTACCTATTGCCAAGTGCTTATCTGTGCTGGATCAGAGCTGCTTCCAAATGGTGGCAGCGCAGCTCAGCTGCTTGTTGACTCCTCACTTGCAGCATGGCCAGTTAGTCCTTTCATCCACAAATCTCAAACCAGTTTATAGAGAGAAACATAGTTTCAATTTTATACATAGAGAAGCTAAGGCTTCTGTTACTCAGCAAGAGTAGAAGTCGAAACCAGCTGTCCTGATTCCCAGTTCAGGGCTTGATCCACTGGATCATTCTTCTTCCAAACCATTTTCTGCCTTTAAAAAGTGACAGCTCCTAAAGTTGTATAAAGGAGTTGTTCTTGGGAAGCACAGGGGGAAGGTTAGATAGCAATTTGTGGCAATAGTGCACATGAATCCAAGAAGGCTTGAATTTTCTTTAAGGCATATATATGCTCACAGTTACCATGGCATCAACCATATCACAGTCTATAGCTCAGGAGAGTACAGAACTTTGTGAAAAATTATATGTACCTAGAACTAGATTCACTATTTAAATGCAATATATACTGTTTAACAGCGTAAGGACCTTAAGAACCATTTGTTAATTTTACCTTGCAATTTTAGATGTGTGCACATATACACACCTAGGGCCCTGCTAGACACTCAGGTGAAGGTGTGATAGGATCTGATGCATAATCCACACAATCATGCCTCCTGGGCCCTACCACATGTAAATGGCAGGAGACATGATTGTGGACTCTAGCATGAGATCCTATCACCAGGGATCCTGGTTTTCACCCACAATTTTTGGTTTAAAAAAAAAAAAAAAGTAACCCCAAATCCACATTTTTCCATGATTTAATGAAACACCATTAGTATACATATATAGTGATGTTTCATTTTAATCATGGAAAAATGTGGATTTGGGGTTACTTTTTTTAACCAAAAATTGGGGATATTTTTAAATCAGAGAAAACCAGGGTCCCTGCCTATCGCATCTTGTTGCCACCACAAGCTGCCCCTGCACTGGCAAGTAGAAAACATTCACAGCTGCAGGTCCCCTGATACGTCACGCAGCTCCCACAACTAACGGGAGCTAGAGTCCTGTATCTGTGGGCTCTGGGTCCCAGCAGCACCCCAAGAGCGCTGCTGGAGTTGAAAGTCCCCCCAGTTGTGGACTCAGGGGGCACCCATATACTAGTGCAGAGCCTGTTCTGACATGTTGGAATTCCAGCATGTTGGAGCAGAAAAGTCTGCTGAAGTGCGGCAGTCGCGGCAGTCCAGCAGCCTCCTGCATCTCGTGCATCAGCAGTATGCCTGTGCTTAATAATGGTAACAGGAGCATTTGAACTATAGCTCATAAAATGAACTTTAATTCAAGTGCCCCTGCCACTATTTTTAACTGTGGGGAACACTAATACAGATGATATGGTGGTGCTTTAAATTAAAGCACTCTCTCTTCCCCCACCCCCAAGAGTATGTGTAAAAATGCCCTGGAGGACTCCTAGCCCTGGCAGCACATATTGCATGCCTGTGGCTGGGGGCCCTGTCAGCTGATGGGGCTCCTAGCTGCAGGGGGAGACCCTGCTACACATGTAAATTAAAGCTGGATAGAAACCAGCTATAAAGGTATTTAGTATTTTCTGGCTTTAACTGTATAGCTGATTGGACTTTTTATAGTGTGATAATTAATTTGCTTATGTAGCTGGTCTAAATTAGTTGCACAATTAAACTGATAATGGCATGATACATGTAACATCTGGAGAGAGCCACACAACCCCAGCTACCTTCCCCAAACTTAATGCGTGTCCCCTTCAGTCTGGGTACTCTTTCCTTTTCTTTTTCTTTTTTTAAGTATGGGAATTCATTATTTCTTGGTTTTTGTTTCCCTCTGTCGCAGAATGAGAAGTTTAAGGGACTATAATTTGACAAGCTGTGCCACAGCAGAGACAATTTCTCAATATTGGAATTAAACCCATTTGAGTAAAAACATGCAGTTATGTGACTATCATCAGTGCATGGAACCTAAATAAGAAAAGACTGGTGAAAGCAACATTTACCAATCACTACTAATGAAAGCTGCTGTTCAGCAAGGTTACTGAATGGTTATGCTCTTAAAGCAGTTAGTCCCTAGATGACAAGATTCTGGTATCACTTTCTTTTCATTAACACCCACTCAGATCTTGCTTATTTCATTACTTTTCCCCAAGCTTTTACACATAATTAAAAAAAACACTTGACACAGAACTGCATTTGAATATATTTAATAGTGTCTGAATTGTCACAATAATAAGATGGGGTGTCCAAAATGCCTTTGCGTCAGATCTGTTTGACTTCCTCTCCCACAAATGTATAGACTCATGATACTATTGGGGCTGAAAGAATAATGGCCACCTTGGCTATTACAAGGCACCTACCCTTTCAGGTACCACTCTGCATGCATCTCTCGCAGCTTGCCAAGAGCCTAAAATCAGAGAGCAATGTGTAGAAGAGAACTGATGGAAACACCTACAAAATTTTTTATGCAAGAAACTTAATGGATTCCTTAATGGTCTTAATGGATTCCTTCCTTTAATGCATGTAATGTTCTTTATAACTTCTAGTTCACAATTATTTATTTTCAACAGTGAAAAACTAGAGAACGCCAAACTTGTGTGGCATAGAAGTAACTTGAAGATTGACGTGAATGACCTTGCCCAAAATGAGGACTATTTGAGATATGTCTCTGGTAGAATCGAGCAGTCTTAGATGGGGCTGGATATGGCATAAAGGGATTTCTTGGAGGGAAGTAAGGAGCATGCTGGGGTCTGTTTAAGAGTGGAAACCTGACTGCTTCTCCCTGAGTTAGATGCAGGAAACTTTCTTCCCTTTACCTCATCTTGCCTGTGAGTCTTGCCTTGCTGTTTGTTGCATCTGCATCCCCACCCCTCAGAGCTGGAAATAACTGGTGCTTTTTTCTCAACTGATTATTGCTTTGGGACTTTTTGGTTGGTTTCCAAAAAACTATTTTCAAATCAAGGAAAGATTTTATTTTTTTACATTAAGGTCTTTATCCAGATATGATTATATGGTGATGGCATTTTATTTCTTCAAAGACTCACATTTATAGATTTTGTAAGGATACTTACTTAAGGATACGACTCTTAATCTCAGGGTTTGACTCTTAATCTCAGGGTCGTGGGTTTGAGCCCCACATTGAGCACATGTGATTTTAGCAGCCCAGCTAGCTCAGTTGGTAGAGCATTGAGACTTTTAACAATGATTAAACCATTTCTGCCTTCTCTGTCGAAGTGGATAGAATAATGCAAAAGAAGGATGTAGCAGTCAAGCATTTACATTTTCTCTTTCCACCAGAAACTATGCCTTAGTGTAATATCTTATCATAAAGGCTCCAGGCACTTCACTGAAAAATATGAATGGCCCTTATCACAAAAAACACCTAGAAAAGTATTTTCCATTGGAAGATATCTGAATTCAGTGCATGCAGTGCCTGAATGGATTTTTGGGGGTCTAACGAAGTAGATATCAGGAGTACTACTGGAGGGGAAAAGAAAAACTCATCTAGTAAGTGGCTTTCATGTCTAAGAACAATGCCTTGCTTTTCCATTTTTTCCTTGCTTTGCCATTTAGTCCTTTTTTCCAGTGGAAAAACATGTGCGGTTCTGGGAAACTCCTGGGAAAAGCAGTCAATGGCTTCATCCTGAATAGTGCCAACGACCCTTTGTAATGGAAATTCTAGACTCCCAGAAATTCATAGGGTTTTATAAGTGTATAATGTATTAACAAAAAGTAGAAAAGTCACAAAACCGTGTCAGTGAGGTCACCTGTAAATATGCATATTTAGAGTAATGTTTTTACTGTTAAAAATAGGACCAGAAAAATTAATTACTGAAATTCCAAAATAACTTGGTGCATTGGATAATGAAAGCTGCTTCTGACTCTTCCAGTAGTTTGCACTTCTAAACATAAGAGCCAACAAACAGTAATGAATTTCTGAGCATTTTAAATTTATACTGCATCTGAATACAAGTTGTTCTATTCATTTGCTGAACTTCAGGCTTTGGGTTGTAATTGTAAATGTTTCCATGTTATTGTGCAGTGTTGTTGGGCTGCTGTAATTAAATGTATTATTTATAAGAAAAAATATGCTCTCATTCTCCTTTTTCCTGGATATTTACTGTAAATTTGGAGCTGTAGTATAGCTATTTGAGAATTTCCCACCTGGTTATGTAAGTCCAGCACATGTTCCAATCTTTAAAACTTCCAAAAATTGCTTTTCCTGTATGTTTGTCTCTTCCCTCATTCTCTCATAGCAAGCCATATAAATGGATAAAAATATTGCCTCAGTGTCTCTTTGCAATGGGAAGCAGTGTTCTTTTGCAAAGTGCAATCCTAGGGTGAGGTAATTTTACCTTGAACAATAGTCTCCTTTGTTGCCCATCTGATAACTTTCTAATAGCCATCCTGGTTTACGGAGATTGTAATCTATTTCGTGCTTCATATGTTGTCACCTCTCTTGCAAATTTAAAAGCCAAATGCTTTTTATGTATAGAGACAAATTTGTCAGTTATACTACCAAATTTCATGTTTTTCCTGCAATCGTTTTTGTTTTGTGAACTTGCTGGTGAAATGCTGTGCTGCATCCTGCACAGGTGGCACCACACTTTCATACTTCTGAATCCACAATGTTACCTAGCAGTGGTACCTCAATAGGTTCCTCTTTCCTTCCCTGTTTCAGAGCCCTGCCTCCAAGGAGGGTTGGGATGCCACTTGCGGTGTTTTCACCTGGAAGAACTCAGGTTTCTGCCTGTGCCAGTGAGCTCATGTCTGCAGTTGCTTTCTGAATAGCTCTGGCCTAGGACTGTCTGAGAGCTGAACAGGCACTCTAGGTTGCATCTCCCCAGCTCTAGGTGCTTGAGGTGGGACTCTCCTGGTTAAAGCTCTCTAGAAGGATCTTCAGTCACAGAAATTAAACTTAGAACAGGGATCAGCAACCAATGGCCCGAGGGCTGGATCCAGGCCACAGAGCCATTAGATCTGACCTGTGAAGCTAGGACTTTGGTTGAATTTGGCAGGGAAGGGGTGATCTTCATTCACCTCTTTGCATGTGGGACTGACACACCCCACATGAGAAGGGGAAAGCGATGATGGGTCAGGATCTGCCTTGTATACTAGGACCTATTGCCAATCTGAAGATTTTATACCAAAGACTTAATGCCTCAAGTCCCTTTGAGTGATAGACATTGTCCCATTCATGCAAACAGCAGCGAATGCTCCGATTACCAGAACTCAAGCCTGACAAAACTACAGCCTGGAATGAACTTTAGGAACATGGAAGCCACCATGTGTGTCCATGTTGAAACAGCAGAAGCACTGTCAGATGTCACTGTTAGCAGATCTCTGCATCTATAGCTAGCTGTGCTTGAAGCCAGCCATGTTTTCCAGGGGCAGACTGGAATGGCCCAGCTTGGGTCTCAGGTGTCTGCTACTGCTGCTTCTCCTGGTCCCACTTCCCGACCACTGCTAACACAGGGACTGATGATGGTGACAACATGGTGGCACAGACTTTTGGGCAGTCAGTTGGTATGTACTGTGGTTGGTTTGACCATGCGGATGCATCTTTCTTAGTGATAGTACTTGTACTGACTGGCTCAATATTAGCATGGATGTCTCTGTCATACAGGCATATCTTTTGTTTCCTGTTTAAATAAACATGCACACATATAGCCAGGGGCAGATCCAGGATTTCCCAAAGAGGGCTGGGCCTCCCTGCTCCTAGTATCCTTCACCCCCCCTTTCCCACAGCATGAGTGACTCAGGAGCTTCCAAGAACTTCTTAAAGTTGCTAAACCATGTGAAAATCCCCCCTCCATTTACTTTAGTGTTTCCTCCCTGCCTTTGGTCCCTCCCCCATCTGCCACTGTTGTTTTCCCCTCTGTCCTGAGGATAGGTGAAACTCAAAAGCCATTTCTGCCCACCCCAGCTGGGGGCTGGGCTTAGCTGGGGGTGGGGACTGGACAGTGGCAGCTGTGATGTGCAGGGGTTCCCCCTGCCCATGCCTGCTCCTGCGGTACTGGGCAGGAAGGAATAAACTACTTTCCCACTGTGCTGTTGCCACTTTCCCCATCCCCAGTTGAGCCCAGCTGTCATGTAGCCCAGCAGGGGCAAGCAGAAGCAACTCTGGAGCTTTTCCCACCCCCAGGACTACAGAGAAAGCAGGAGTGATAGGTTGGGGAGGGGAGGATTCTTGCTTCTGCATATAGCAGCGCACACTCCAAACACACATGTCTATATTTCTGAGCTGTCTGTAATGGAAGTTGTGTGGAGAACATCCAGTCATGTTTAAAAATCTCAGCCTAAGCCCTCAAGCTCTCACCGTGTGCATACATGTGCAACTTTTAGACATGAGTTGTCAAGACTTATTGACTGCCCTTGTACTGCAGTTTTTTTCTCTCTGTTTTGGATCAGCTGGACTCCAATCCTGCCAACTTTTGCATATGCTTGTAAGTTTTGTCTCTGCTGGCTTTGCAGAAGCAGTGCATCTGAACTAGCAAGCAGGATTCTTTTCTGAATTTCTACCATCATTTAATAACTAAAGTCCCAATCTTAGAGCAGTCTCTGTAGCTACCATGGGTCCATATGGAGGCACATGCCAGATCAGGGCCTACAAAACCACCTTCATCAGTATGATGATGATGTACAAACCAAAGAGAACAGAACTTGGCAATCAATTTCCAGTTGTACTTATCAGCAATGGCTCTTACAGAGAAACTGGTTTCATTAGTCTTATAAACTGAGAAAACTTGAATTGGAAGTCTCTTGAGAGACCAAATGGAAGCTCAGGCTGCCATTTTTTAGTCTCAGTTTTCAATCTGTAACTATCATTTAATTTGCAAGGTCTAGTAGAAGACTTTAAAGTTCTCTCTTCAACAATGTATTTTACTGTTCAGCCCTTTAATAGGTATTGCATAGTCTTGCTATGTATTGACAGCTGGCAGCTTAGGGTCCTAGTATGTCATGTGAGTATATGTTGCCAATATATAGCAACAGTGTTATGAGTAGGGACCTGCTTAATTGTTGATGAGACAAAGGAATTTTCTGGCACTAAGAGCACATTTCACAGGCATTTCCCAGTGACCCAGCCCCTCACCACTGATTGGTGAAGAGGTCCTGGGGAGGGGCGGAGCAAGGGGGAAGGGCAGAGTTGAAGGGAAGAAGGGGCAGCCTCCATAGGGGAGCCAGCATTTTATTTTTATGAAGGTGGTTTTGTAACGTTGATTTGGCAGACAGTCATGAATTTCATGGTTTCTGCAAAATCATGAATTAAGTAGGTCCCTAGTTATGAGATGAGTGGAGAAAGGAGGAGGAATTATGTTTAGAAGTCTGATCACTGAGTCTCTTGCCATATATTACAGCATTAGGAATTAAAAATTTTCATTAACAAAAAGGGGAGTTGTTTAAAATCTTCAAACCATAATATGAAAATGAAAATAAATCGTGGATTCAGTGTAAATCAATGGAAGTGAGAAAACAAATTAACGCTTTCTATTCCATTCTTTAAATAGCTGAAACCAAATTGGGCAACATATTTCACCACAGCTGCAGTTGGAGAAGCAATTAATGTTCTGAGACTCCTGCAACGTGAAGGCATTATGTGACAAATTCAGGATAAAGAGCAGCCTTACCTCACAATCCCCTTATTTTCTCTTTTTAGGCTCTATAATGTATTGATTAATATTTAATTTGGGGGACTCCGTGAGTTTATTTTCACCCCCCCCCAAAGTAAATTAAATATAAAAACTTAATAAATCTTTTGGAATCTAACTCTTAATTGAACTCTCAGCAACATATGCTTTTTTATTATTCTGTTTAGTACGCTTAAGAAGGTCTATAGGAGAGGTGGATTTACTGTCCTAGAGGCTAAGTAGTTTAACTTAATCCTGAATAAACAAACAGATGCTCTCACCAAGGACCTAGCATCTGGGGCTGTCAGCATTTATTACTGCAAGGCTCAGATGAGACCAAATTATCATTAGCCCTCACAGAAAAACCACAAGTGAATTTAGAAAGGAAGGTACTTCAGAACAAATATCTGCTCAAGAAAGAAAAGAATGTTGTACATGTTGCCATGTACCCCCTAATGGCACAAACAGCATTTCTTTCTTGAGTTGGCTTTTACTTTGAAGTACATTTATTTCTAAATGCACTTATTATGGCCTTTCTCTGAGATTTATGGTAATATATATTTATATACAACGGTCTCTCTGCTTATTTGTATATAAACTCATGCTCCAACTTCAGCTTCACTAGGCATCTTTTAAAACCATTTAGGAATACAAGTCAAGGAAACTAAGCAACATTTAGTAATTCTTGAGGCTTGGTGGGGGGCAACCATATGCTGGCATTCTACTGTAAATAACAAGGCTGATGCATAGTCGACATATTTTGTCAGCTTCTAGAATGATAAACTTAGCTGCTTTATTATGTTGGGCAGGGCGGTTGCGTCTCAGGATTGCTTAGGTGTTTGGGCCAACATTTGCAAAATTGAATTTCTCAAATTAGGCTCCCAAATCTGTGTTTATTTACCTAATGAAAAACAGCAGGCTTTTCAAGAATATCACTGAAGTTTTCTGATGTGCTGGAGTTTTTTGAGTTTTTTTAAATGTAGCAGTGAGAGTGGGTCCTCCCTTCCCCTATCATTCTCAGTAATGGCTGAAATATCCCGTGAAATTTGAACTCACACTGAGCAAAGAAACACACCATGTTTCAACTCAAATAGTTATAAGTTGCCTGGCAAAGCTTGTAAGCATTTGGAAATGACTCCTTATAAAGATAATGTTTGTGTAATGCAAATGGTCAGTGTTGATCTGCCTAAAATAACAGCATTAATTGAAACCCAGTAGTTAAACAATATACTTCACAAACCTTCAGTTGAGATTCATACTATTTATCATTCTTATTAAAAAGGCAAACTTTTTTAAAATATCTTTCTCTTCCTCTACCCCTTTCCTAGCATCTGAGGCTGTCAACAGAGTAAGACCTTTGCTTCTCAAGATTATCTAGGTCTCATCAAAACAAAAGTAAAGCAACCTGATTGACAGAAGGCAAAAATACCCCTACTATTTTTTATGTACACATTTCATACTCGTGTTAACAATGATCTGCATTTCCTATGCCCAGGTACCTCTGAATCTGTTATCACCTGAATGTGCCTACTATATGCTGTTTTGTACCAGATAACTCTGAGGTTGTTCTGGACTATATCAACCAAAAGTCTGGCCTCATATTTACAACAGTCTATTATTTTATAAACATTTATAAATTAACTGTATATATAATTAATGTAACTAGCTGTTTTGCTATATGTCCATAACTTCCAGTCTGGTTCTCAAGTATTTAAATGTTGTCATGGAAGGACTGAATTATCCACAAAGATAGAAAAGTGTCTCTGAGAGAAGTAAGGTTTTCTTAGGGTGATATAACTTTTATTGGACCAACAGTATAGCTGGGATAGAGTTAGACGAGCTTTCATATGCAAGACATTGAATCCATTCAAAACAGCATACTTAGCAGCTAGTTTGACAGATTGAAAAACAAATTTTATTATGACAACTCTGTGAAAGCTGGGTACCATTTTCTCTGAGAGAAGGTCTGGCAGAATGCGGAACACCAGGTTGGCAGAGTTCTGAAACTTTTCTCTCTGTATAAACATGCTTTGCTTCTTGATTCCTTCTCAACTTAAAACACATTTAAATGAAACTAGTCTTGTTCTGTTACTTTTTCATGCTCATACAGGCTTACTGTAACTTTAGAGAATGAATTCTGCCTTGGAGTGCTGAAACTAACCTTCAGTAAAGGTTAAAAAAAAAAAAATGCTCAGAAAAAAGAACAACGTGTGAGGTCTGTTTTAGGCATCTTTTAAGACTGCCTAGTTTCTTTCACTCCTCCATCCATCCACATTGCTTGCTCAATAGAACCTTATGCCAAAGGTAGTCTTATATAATCTAGCCCACTAACTTTAGTGTCCCAAGGACAGTGTGTTGCTGAGCAACCCTAGAAGCATCCCAGGGAATGCATTGTGCTCTGTGAGCCATAATTCACTCCTTGCTTTAGGAACTTGGTAATTTGCTGTGGACAAATAGCTATTCCAGTACTACTTCAATATCAGGCTGTTCCTAAACCAAAGTGGTACACATTGCTTGTTATTCAATTGTTTTCTGATCCAAATTCAGTATAGTCCATGTAGAGGCATACAGGGATAAATTCTACCTTTGTCCAGATGTGCAGCCTGCTGTAGTCCAGTTTTTAGGGGTTTCATGTACAGTAGGTGGCTCCTAAATTGCAAGAACTGTCTCTCACTAACTACATTATTATATGTGTTTACAGTAGAATGAAACAAACAACCTCATTGTTTTCCTTTGAACTGTGTTTGTATGTTTCTTTTTGTATTCTTCAATTATTTTGCATAGTGAACTGGACAGTATGGAAACAGTCTGTACTTTAAAATGGCCAGACTCTGCCACTTTACTTGCGCTAAACTCTATGAATGGCATAAACATTTTATAATGTAGTGATTTTTGTTTTTGTTTTAGAAAGGTGTGTCCGTGGGAGGAGCTATTCTAGAATAGCAGATTCTGCAACATCTTAGCTTTCTTCAGGAATCATGCTATAGCCATTTAAGGGAAGTTCTCTGCTCTTGCAAAGGCATAATTAGTAGATGAAACCACCACCACACTGCACATAAACTAGAGAAGCTTCAGGCATTTCTTCACAGGGAATGATTTTAATTATAAATAGATTCTCTAACAGAATCCTTTGTTTTGAACAAATAGCGAGCAAAGAGTTCTGGGTTGTCTGTCTCATCATCTTTGCAAATAATTATTGAGCATCAATCCAGTTTGGCAATAAGGTGCCGCAATTTTAAAGATAACCTTGAAATAACCTGTCATGTACAATATTAAAAATAATCAGCTGGTCTGGATAAGTTGCACCCAAGAGTGCTGAAAGAAGTTGCAGACATTGTAGCACAGCCATTAGTGAGGATATCCGAGAACTCGTGGCACTCGGGTTAAGTACCTGAAATTTAGAAGAGGGCCAGTGGGGTGCCCATCTTCAAGAAATGGAGGAAAGAAGACCCAGGAAACTACAGGCCAATCAACTTGACCTCAGTTCCTGGGAAGATTTTGGAAAAAATTATCAAAGAAACCATTCTTAACAGGCTAACAGAAGGCAACATTCTGAGGGATAGACAACATGGGTTTGTTGTGGGTAGGTCTTGCTTGACCAATCTCATTTCCTTCTATGACCAGGTGACGTATTACCTGGACAAGAGGGAAGAGGTTGATGTCATATATTTGGACTTTAACAAAGCCTTTGACCTGGTGTCCCATGATGTCCTCATGCAAAAATTGGGCAACTGTGGCCTCAATGACTCCACAGTCTGGCTGGAAAACTGGCTTCAAGGTCGGACCCAGAGAGTGGTAGTTGACAGAACTGAATGAACATGGCTCTCAGTGACTAGTGGTATCCCCCCAGGCTCTGTTCTTGGACCTGTACTCTTTAATGTCTTCATAAACAATCTGGACATTGGTGTCAAAAGCAGACTGGCTGAGTTCATTGATGACACCAAACTTTGGGGAAGAGTCTCCACGCTTGAGGATAGGCTGGTGATCCAGGCTGATCTCGATGGGCTTGCAAGGTGGGCGGATGAAAAACTGATGGCATTCAATATGGAGAAATGCAAGGTACTCTGCCTTAAGAATAAAAACCCGCATCATGCTTATAGGTTCAACAAGCGTATAAGCTAGCACCATGACCAAAAGAGACTTGGTGGTCTTGATTGACCAAGATGAACAGGAGTAAGCAATGCGAACCGCATCTGGCAAAGCAAACAAAACTTTGGCTTACACCTACCGATGCATCTTGAGCAAGACCCAGGATGTCATCCTCCCACTGTACTTGGCCTTGGTGAAGCCGTACCTGGAATAATTCTGGGCTCCACAATTTAGGAAGGATGTGGAGAAGTTTGAAAGAGTCCAGAGGAGAGCCATGTGTATGATCAGGCCATGAGAACAGGCCTTATGAAGAGAGGCTGTGAGCTATGGGACTCTTCAGTCTAGGGAAGGGAATGCTCAGGGGTGGCCTGGTGACAGCCTCTAAGTACATAAGGGGTGTGCATCAGGATCTGGGGGAACACCTGTTCACCAGAGCATCTCAGGGGATGACAAGGTGCAACGCTCACAAACTTCTGCAAGACCGTTTTAGGCTGGACATAAGAAAAAACGTTTTTGCTGTCCAAGCCCCCAAGGCCTGGAACAAACTCCCCCCAGAGGCAGTGCAAGCACCTACTCTGAATGTTTTCAAGAAACATGGATGCTTATCTTGCTGGGATCCTTTGACCCTAGCTGACTTCTTCCTCCTTGGGCAGGGGGCTGAACCCAATGATCTTACAAGGTCCCTTCCAGCTCTAATGTTTATGAAATCTATGAAATTACTACAGGAAGCAAATCTTTATAACACTAAAATGGTATTAGGAATTATGTGAAATACATTGGTTAGGATGTTATATCTTCTGATACAATATGAAGCTGTTTTTTGAGGTTTGCTTTTTTTTTTCATTTGGTTAATGTGTTACAATTAGCACATGCTAACTCTAGGGAATGTTAGGCTGTGTGAAAGATAGCATGCACTGTGAGCAGTTGCATATTTGAGGTTAATACCCTCTCTGATGTGCACAGTTCTGATCTGCTGCTAGAGGACTGGCGAGCAGGAACATAGTTAGGCATTGCCAAGTCTGTTCCATGTCTACCCTACTTGCCAGCTCTCTAGCAGCAGCATAGGCTCCAGGTCAGGACCACCACTAGCCCAGATAGCCCTCTTGCTGGCCTGGATTGGAACCCACTGCCCCCACTGGTGGCTCAAATCAGGTCCTGGAGGCTTGGATCAGGCCTCCTCACCTCAGCTTCCCACTCACCTGCCACCCCAAGACCCTATGCTATCCTCAAACTCCCAGTTCTCCAATCGCCTACAACTCCTGTCCTGCCCTAGGGCTGAGCTCAGTTCAGGGAGCAGCAGTGATCCTTTTCCTGTTTGCTCCTGGGCTGGGAGGTACACTAGGGGGCTGGGCTCAGAGTAGCAGGGGAGGAGGGAGATGGTTACCGTCTCTTCCTGCTCCCAGGCTGTCTACAACCTGTGATACCCCTGTGTACCCTAATCCATCCCACACACCTCTGCTGGACCTATGGTTGCCTTCTCACACACCAGCTCTGCCCAGTTACTATCTGGCAGCTCCTCGTGGAGGGCTAGAAGCTGCCAAGTTACCAGCTCTGCCAAATTACTATCTGGCAGCTCCTCATGGGCAAGAAGCTGCTAAAGCTGGTGAGGGTGGCTGTGGTTCAGTTTGGGTGCGTGTGGAACTGCTGGGTCCACCTGCAACTGCCTGGCAGCTCCCTGCCCTGCTGTCCCCAGCCATCAGTCCAGATTCATCAAGTCCCAGAAGACAGCTAGCCCATGCTGGGAATGTTGCCTCCTGGGATGCTGGAGGACTTCAAATTGGTCTGTTTATCTCAGTGGAGCAACCAGAAGTTAAGGTAACTTGAGCTAGGTAGCATGATTCAAAGATAATCCTTGCCCAAAGTGGCATAACTTTAAAATGCTTCAGAGACACCTAGTACTTATTAAAGTGCCTTAACGTGCAAGACACTTCCATTTGAAATACCCCTAATACGGTCTAATTATAACATGTAACCTCACCCTCAGTGTAGCTTCAGTTTGTAATAGCGCTTAGAACCAAACTTTCTAAATGGCTGCTTAAATAATATATACAACCTTGCACATGTAACATGGGGAACATGGCTGACCCACAATTTTTTGGGGCCCCCTGCAAGAAATATTTTTGGGGCCCCCTCCCCCAAAGAAGCCACTGGTAGCAGCAGGGGGAGGGGGGGATGTCGAGTGGCAGAATGTGAAGCCAGCGGTGGCAGGGAGGGAATGGCGAGTGGTTGAAGAAGCTGGTGGGAGGGGAGGGGAGGGGATGGGTGGCAAGGAGCAAGACATAAAGCCGGAGGAGTGGTAAGTGGCCTGATGCAGGGGGCCCCTTAGCTGCAGAGCCCCCTGTGGCTGCAACTTTTGCAGAATAGGACAGGCCCGCCCTGATGGTGAAGCTCACGTCTGTGCAGAGAACCAACTAGAAGCCTCTGCACTGTATCACTTCTCCATATGTGACCTAAGTCATGCAAAGGCTTTGTGCACAGATGAAAATTTCATCCTAAATGCACAAATTTTGCAGGTGCCAGTTCAGAAAATATCTGAGCAAACCAAAAAGAGAGATCCATACAGTAATAATGTCAAATGCTTAAACAGTAAATAAAATGATTTTCTATGGTTACTAGTATTGAACTAAACAAATAAAAAAACCTAATGTGCAATCTGCCTTACTTTTCTGCAAATGCTTTCTTTTTTCAGCCCTTAGTTTTTGTTTAACTAGCAGGTCATAGATTGGAGATTGACTGGTGCGGGGGGGGCGGGGGGGGGAAGAGAGAGCAGTCCTAGTAGGTCATATAGGATTGTAAAATCTCATACTGTACATTGAAAGTGAACCATTGCCTTGAGCATCATAGAAGAGGGCCTGGGTTTTTGTGGTGCTGCATAAAGCAATAAAGAAAGAAATTGTGGCTCCTGTGGTTCTCATTTTCCAACACCCCTGCATTTTGTATCCACCCAAAGTGAGAGTTACTGTGACTGGCTATTAATGATTAAAGACTCTCATCACAGAAGCGTTTTTGAGTCTGTAAATGATCAATAGCCTTGACTGCCACCTGATCAGTCATCCCCATTTTTGCATGAAAAAACCCAGATAGGTAGCCCAAGGGTTTCAGGGAGCCTGCTGTTGCCTGCTGTCTTAGGTCACAAGTTCCTATCTTAATGTTTTTAAATACACAAAGCTCTTTTAAACAGGTACAGAATGGCACAGTTTATGCATGCGGTGTGGGAGGAAGGGAAGCAGTGCCAGGTGTTGCACAACTTGAGGTTCTGTTTACTTTTCAGTCACTGCTCTGATGCAGATAAAGCAAGTGGTTTTAGAAAAGCTGCTACAGGATTTATACTTCTACTTTTGTTATTACTTTGTTAGATTCTGTGCTACAGAATCTTGTGTGTTTGGATGCACAGAAATTTCAGCTGCTGAGTTCAATACCAGACATTATACATGCATCATAATGAAAATAGTCAATAACTCTGGGTTTTGATTGCTCAAAGCCAAGTATATGAGCATAATGGTAGCGCATCTATTTCTGAGAAGGAAGCAAAACATGTGGGCCCACTTGGACAGTCTCCATTCCAGAATATTGAAATAACTGGAACGTGGAATCACAAGTCCAATAACAGGATTTTTATTGAATACCATCAATCCAGGGGTGGGGACTGTACTATTTGGGCATGTCCAGATGAGTTGCATGCACTTTGCAGCACCTCAGAGGTTAGAGCAGGGGTGGGCACAGTCTGGCCTGCAGCAGACTCCATTTCCCAGCTGACCCTACCTGTGTCACTGCAGCTGGTTTCCATGGAGACTCCAGCAACAGTGAGGCTGTGACATTGCAGGGCCAGGTTTTCCATGGAGATTGGCCCCAACAACACTGCCTGGGTGTATTGCTAGGCAAGGAGCTGCTCCGGGGCTGGGATCTTGTGGTGGTGACAGTGTGGTCTAGAGTCAAGGCAGAGCTGTGATCCACTGTCCACACTTCCTGGGCAGAGGCATGCAGGCAGTGGATCGCGGCTCTGCCCCAGCTCTGGACCATGCTGTCATGACTGCAAGATCCTGGCCCCAGAGCAGCTCCCCACCCAGCCACACACCCTGCCAGTGCTGCTGGGGCTGGTGAAACCCTGGCCCCACACTTTCACAGTGGCGGTGCTACTAGGGTCTCCATGGAAATCAGTCACAGCCACATGGGCAGGGGCTGCTGGGAAACAGTCTGGCTGCTGGCTGTATCCACCATTTTGCCCACCCCTGCTTTAGCGGTGCTGCAAAACTCATGTGGCACGCATGAAAAGGTTCTTTGCACTGCATATTTGCAGCGCAGACCCACAGTTAGATGCTGGAAAATCATGGTATCTAAAAAAACCCCAAAACCTCCCAAAAAACCCAGTTAAAAAAAGTTCAGTTTCGAGTGGGGCAGTGCACATAGCTGTCAGTGTGCAGCACCTGAAACCGGAGCCTGGCCAGCCAGAGTCATACTCCCCATGGCCAGATCACCACTTCTGCAGCAGCCTGGAGAAGCCTCCAGGACCCCAGGTAAGGCTGCTGGGGCCAGCCCAAGTGTTAGCCTCAGCCTCCCCTCCCCCTCCCCCCCAGGGCAGTTTGTTGTGCACAAGAAGGCATTCCCCAGGGGCAGTTAGCAGCAGTACCACTGCTGTTTGTCTCTGGGGAAATGCACATGCGCGCTAGTCTCCATACACCCTTGTGTTCAAAAAGGGTTGGGAAGGGAACATCTGGGCAAGTACAAGCCCGTTAATTAACTTCAGTGGTTGCAGAACCAGCAAGGTTCCAGAACAGTTTCAGTACCTTGCACAAGGACATAAAGACCTCATCTAGAATATTGTGTACAGTTCAGGTCATCTGTGTTCAAAAAAAGCCAATTCATAGTGGAACAGGTGCACAGAAAAGCTGCTAGGTTGTTTAGAAAATGGGGAGCGCTGGCTTCCAGAGGAGACCAAAAGGGTTTTATTTCTTTAATTTAATGAAGGAAGGTTGGGAGAGGATATGGGATATTGTTTTGTTACCATGTAAATGTTTAGGAGTTTGCGATTAAGTGTCTAGGTGGGCAAAGAGCTATTTAAGTTAAGGGACAACACTAGTAAAGTATCAAAATGAGCATAAGTGGGCAGTGAATGAGCTTGCTTTGGAAAGTAATTAAAGGTTTCTAACAGTCAGAGGCATTAAGTCCAGGAATGGCTTTCCATACAGTAGTGGGGGAAGGGAACCTAATTTATTTCAAGATGGAGCTGCATAAGGTCCTGGAAGGGATATATGACAGGATAGAGTGAACCTGGGCTAGGAACAGATATTCAAAAAACCCAAGTCTGAATTGATTTAATATTTGCAGGTTCATCTAACCTGCAGAGATTGAACTGGTTTGCAAGTGGATAGATGTTCCCCTTTCATTCAGGAAATGCAGGCACATGCCTGCAGTAGCCCAGAACCCCAGGGGCACTAAAGCAGTCCTTTCCTTTGACAGGGAAGCTGAGCTGGGTCGGGGCCAGGCCTGGGCACATAGGATTGAGGAGGGATTTAAACCCCAACCTTGGTCTGCAGGTTCTCCTCTGAATAGCATGGAGTTTTTCAGAATATGTAGGTATTCAGAACTAGCTGTTTAAACTTTAATTAATGTTTTACCTTAATCCAGATGATCAGACTAGCCTTTAATAAGTGTGCCTTGATTTAATGGAACTTAAGAATGAATAGCATGGCCTATTTCATTTGTTGATCTTTTAGGTATAGGGAACAAATGTGGCAGCTCAGAAATCACTGTATGGTCAAATATGTGGCTATTACAGGTGAAAATGTAAAACTTTAACAGGGAACAGTGTATGAAGAGCTTAATTCATTGCATCCTGTGGTCCCTGTGACATAAATAAACACTGCATCTTATCTGTGGTTCTGTTTGTGATAGGTTAAAAGTAAATGGAAAGCTTTTGTCATTTCCATATGCTTATCATTACAAGACCTTAGATTATGATAGCAAGTACTTAGTGTACTTCCCTGGAGTTAAGAGGAGAGTGTATGGAATGGTTTTCTAGGCAAAACGTAATTAGGACTCTCCCTCCTAATGCGAGAGAAGCTATAACCCTAATAGCTTAGAATCCACTAAAAAAGACTTACTACAACATTATTATCCTATCTCTAGGGTCCTACCAAATGCACAATTTCATGGATTTCACAGAAATTGTGTAATTGGCAATCTCCCGTGAAATAGCTGGTTCCCTGTGAAAAAGTGCAGGGCACCAGCTATGTTAAAAACGCCAGCAATGAACCAGCAAAAAGCTGTCTCCTAAAAGATTGGGGAAGGGGGAAGGGAGCAAAGATGGGGAGGAAAAAAGACAGGTTGCCCATCTCTTAGAGATGGTGGGGAAGAGGAGAGAGTCAGGAAAAGTTCCTGTCTTTGTCTCCAGAAGGTGAGGGGGGAGCAGGAAAAGCCTGCCAAAACTCCCCTTTTGGGGGGGGGGGTGCCCCTGGTTTGTGGGGTTTTGGGGAGGGGTTCCTGGTTGCAAGTGCCTGGGTCACATTGTTCCTGCAGTATTCTGCTTGGGTCCAAGCCCCACCTGGTCATGACGAAGCAGCCTGCACCATGCTCCCACTGGTGCCCACAGCCTGTCTAGGTGCTGCTCTGCACCCCTTGCCTCCAGTTCCAGGATCTGGAGCTGAACCCTTACGTGCCTGCTGATAGTGGCATGGTGTGGTGCAGCAGGAGTAAAAGGAGGAGCTACTGCTGGAGCACAGAGGAGTGCCTGGCTGGCTGCATCTGTCCTGGGGACAGCCTGTTGGAAGCTGTTCCTGCTTCTGCCTCAAGACATGGGGCTCTGGCTCTAGGTCATGGGAAAGTAGCCAGGAGCTGAAGCCAGAGCCCCAGCACTGTGGCAGGAGCCACCTGGCTGAAGCTGGTTGCCCACCTGGAACAGTATGACATGGCACAGTGCAGCAGGGGCAGGACCAGCTTCCAGTGGGCTGTTCCTGGTGTGGCTGCAGCCAGCCAGCCAGGTACTGCTCTGTGTCCCTGGCCTCCAGTAGTAGCTCCTCCTCTCCCTCTTGCTGCACTGTGCTGTGCTACTCCCAGCAGGCACATGGGGGCCTGGCTCCAGATCCTGGAACAGGAAGTGGGGCGGGGGGGAGCACACATCAGCACCCAGCCTGGCTTTTGGCACTGGCAGGAGCATGGTAGGAGCATGGCATGGGCTGTTTTGGCATGAGTGAATGGGGCTCAGCCCCATGCGGAGTGCTAGGGCTCTAGCAGCCAGGAGCTGAAGCCAGAGCCTCACGTGCTAGGGTATGGGCCACCCAGCTGATACTGCTCACCTGGCACAGCCTTCAAAATGGAGGCCTTGGCTATGAAATAGCCATGAAATTTGGGGCCCCAACCATGTTACAGACATGTAATTGGTTGCTGGGGCCAGTGAATTTGGTAGAAACCTACCTATCTCTATTTAGAAGTGTTTTGAAAGACACCACTCTCCTATTCGATACCAGAAGTTGGAGAAAATCATACAAGTTGTATAAAATAAAAGCAGGCAGTGCTGACATCTACACTGTGTTAAACTAACCATACATGAGGTGAATGAAAAGTTTTCCACGTGTAAAAAGCTCCTAGCAATTGGGAAGTGATAGCCACAGGGCTGGCTTTTCAAATATGGAAAGACACCACATATAACCAGTGAAAAAACCTATTCACCTAGCTGTATGAGTTAATTCAGCCAATGGGATATCTTGCATGATACCTTGCATTTAAAATTAGGAAACTTGAAGACCTCACTGAAGACAAATTCTGGACTGCAGCTTAAACACCACCCTTCCAAAAAAAAAAAAAAAGATATTTTATGATTGTCCATCTCTTCCATATGGAAAATGCTCTGATACTACAGCTAAGGACAGCTAAGGACATTGCACATAAAGCGGTTGAAGTGATAAGAAACTGGTTGATGAACAGATGTTCAGTGCACATCAGTCAGTTTGAAAATGGTTGAAACTGGTTTGAGATGAACCTGGTTGAATATAGTATCAGACTAAACTGATTTGGCTCAACTGGTTTATGCAATGTCTGTCTTAGACTCCTTGCTGGTTTCAGTTAATCTGGGATGCTGGGGGAGTCTGATGCTTTGCAATTCTGGGCAGGGCTCTGTTTTCTGCTCTGGCCTAGCAGAGCTGGCCCCTCCCCTTTATTTCATGGCTGCAGCTCTGGCAGAGACTGCAGGTGCCTGCCTGGCTTTCTCCTACTCCCCCCGCTCCCTCCCCCTCTCCACTCCCTGCTAAGCAATGTACCCTCTGGCTTACACAGACACCTCTCAGCATTAGCTAGCAGGCCACATGCTGGCTCTGATCCGTGCAATGGCACAGGAGAGAAAAGCAAAAGCAACAGGTAGCTGGCATGTCCCTCTGTTGTTTTCTTAATGGGTTGATAAACACTGTGTTATCAATTCAACCTGGTTGCCTTCTATGACCAGGTGACCAAATCCATGGATGTGGGCATCCCTGTCGACGTAGTCTTTTTAGACTTCAGGAAGGCGTTTGACACGGT
>JAGPOW010003316.1:105269920-105284511 GCA_030014935.1 Caiman crocodilus | reverse complement strand
CATCCACTACCACCCTCTGGGTGCGGCCCTCTAACCAGTTGGCCACCCATCTGACCGTGTGGGCATCGACACCACAGTCACCCAGCTTTCTGATGAGAAAGACCAGAGATCTTGTACAGTGTAACTTTTCATAATAGGCTCTTAGAAGCAAGTCAAATCTATGAAAGTTACAAAAAAGTTTGTTTCCCTCTATCACCACTTGCTGTGCCAGAAAATCCTATTTTGCCAAACCTTGCAGCAATAAACTGTCTTTAGTTCTGGGTTGGAGGGAGAGGGAAAGAAGACAGGCATGTGACCAGTAACTGGACGTGTTTACATAATTGAATTCTTTAGTTTTGGAAATTATCCTTCTGGTTTTTTCCTTATAAACAAGAACAGTCACAGCTGATGGAAAGCTCAAGACAAATGTAATATAGGAAAAGAGAGGGCATTAGTTCAATTTACATCTTCACTTTGCACCTTAATTTCACTTTCCTGCTAATCATGAACATGAAGATTCAGCTCCACTGTCCTGACCCTAAGGTGAAACCAAACCCACTTGTTTTTGCAGGCAGAACACTGGAGCAGTTCTGCTTCCTCCAAGTTCATAGGAGATGAAGGCAAAATACTATATTTACACAAATAGAAGATGGCCCTGATTATAAGTCAACCTCTCTCAATAATTGGATAATTGGACAATAATACAGGTACTCCATAAAACTCACTTTTGAGTAGGACTTTAGCACCTACTTGTATGTAATAAAAACTATGCTTTTTAAAATATTTATTTCTATCTAGATCTGGATTTAGATCTACAGCTATCTAGATATCTGTACCTCTAACAAACTGTCTTGTTACAGCTGTGGTTCACTTGACAGTCCAAAACATACTTTTACAGTTATGCTATTCTTAATCCTATTACAAAGACCACGCTGCACACCTACACTCCTGTGTTCCTATGCACCTGTGCATCCATCACTGCCCCTTAAAACTATCATAGTTACACAAAGGACTACCTCAGTCCCCTCCCCTTTCCTCCCTCCCTACTCCCCCCCACTGTTTGATCAGCTTTTTCACTTGTCATGGTCATCGTAATCGTCCTTATAATCATCCTCATTCAGAAGGCTCCCCTTTCAAAAGTCTATGTCAGTCTCTTATCTCTTTCCCATCCTCTTCTACTGTCTTCCTGTAGTACCAGTATATCTCACTCAGGCCCACTCTAATACAGTCCTCAACTGTGAGGTCTTCCACAGAGCATTTCTGAAACAGGAAATGAATTGGTCAAAGCAGGCTGTTGGAGCTTCTTGCTGCTTTGTCAAGTGTCTGTATAGAACTGTGCCTCTGGTCAGGGTTATGAACCCTGTCACCACTAGGAGTACACAAACTCTCTTCCACACCTCTCTGGCATATGGGCAGTCCCAGAAGAGGTGGTTGATTATTTCTGCCTCCCCTTAGCAGGCTTGCCTGGGCCAGTTGAATGGGCCTTTTTACCCCAGGCTGTGTAACCATGCCTGCACGAGGAGTGCCTGGTAGGCTGCCTGCTAGTTCCGGTCTCTGTGCTTCTTCTGCAGGTTTTTGTGGAAGACTTGCTTCCCCACAGCCTGGCGGGTGTCACCAAGTAGTAGGACCACAAGCAATATGATATGACTTGCCCTTACCACCTCTTGCATCTTGCAGTTGTTCTCCAGTATTGCAGGGGTCTCATTGTGCAGTTTGTATGTCCCAGCAGCATTTCAGGACCTTGTAGAATCATAAGGATTCCATGGTCTATGGGCTCATGTTGGTTGCCATGTACACCCACCAATGTCACCGTAGTTGTCCTGAACTACTCTAGGGATAACAGAGACCTGGTGGGACTCCACCCATGACTGGACCTCAGGTATAAATGGCTATGCCTTGTACAGGAGGGATTGAGCAGACAAAAGGGGAAGGGGTGTAGTTCTCTATGTCAAGGAGAGCTGTGTGTCCCTGCAAGCCAACATTGGTGCCCAGGGTGGATGACTAGAGATGCTCTGAGTTAAAATCCATGGGAAACATGGCACAGGGGACACAATGGTAAGAGTCTACTACAGACCTCTGACTTAGGGTCAAGAGCTTGACCAGGAGTTCACCAGGGAATTGGCTGAGGCTGCGTGCTCCCGGTGCATGGTTGTGATGGGAGACTTCAACTACCCAGACATCTCATGGGAAGAGCACTCGGCCAAATCCAAGCAGTCGCAAAGCTTTCTGTCATGCAGGGATGAGCTCTATCTGATGCAAGAAGTCAGTGGGCCAGCGAGAGGTAAAGCGCTACTCGACCTGGTTCTGGCAATGGGGGACAACCTAATCAGTGACCTAATGATCGAAAGGAAGCTGGGTGACCCTGTTCATGAGCTGATCACCTTCACCATATGCCGTAAATCTGGCAAGTCAGTCAGCAATACAAAAGTCGTTGACTTCAGGAAAGCTGACTTTGACAAGCTCAGGAGATTTGTCAGGGAGGTCCTAAAGGGCCACAATTCAAAGGGGAGGGGAGTTCATGATGAGAGGTTGCTCCTCAAAGGAGCGATCCTGGATGCACAAGCAAGGTCTATCCCATCTCAGAAGAAAGGCAGCAGAAGGGCACAGCAGCCCCTTTGCCTCTGCAGGGAAGTAGTGAACCTCTTGCGTCTAAAAAGAAAGACCTATAAAGGATGGAGGACTGGATCCATCTCCAAAGAGGAACACTTTGCACTGGCCCGGACCTGCAGGAAGCAAAACAGGAAAGCCATTATGGGACAGGGAGGCCTGGGTGAGAGAGATTCCTTACCCTCCATCAATGCTGACCTTGTGAAGGAAGGTGTCCAGCCTCTCAAGGTGCTGAAATCAGCTGGCCCTGACAGTTTACACCACAGGGTACTCAAGGAGCTGGCAAGCTTAATAGCCCAGCCCCGGCACAGATCTTCAAGAACTCCTGGCACTCTGGTGAATGTGGGGGCCGAGAAACACTGGCAGAATGGGGCCACTGATGGAGTGGAATTGAGGCGCTAGACATGCAGGTTGTTGGAAGCCAAAAAAAACTTTACTTACAGTCCTTAGGCTGTAGGCACGCTCCTTGAAGTTACAAATTTAAACAGGAACACAGGCACGCAGAAGCTCACACTCATGCAGGGTATGGGGCGTCAGATGATTCCGGCGGGGAGTCATTGTCGGTTGATCAGGCCTCCTTTGTGGCTTGGAAACGCGCGGGATCTCTCCTCATGCATGTCCGAGCTCTCCTCCTGTTTGGGCGGGCATCGCCCAAGCTCTTTATTCGGTCAGCGAGCCAATTGCCGACCGACACGTGTGCATAATTTAACACGAGCCAATCACAAGCATGCACTTGGTGGTGCAGCTGCAAGGTTTTGGCAGGCTCTGACCGTGCACCAAAACTTTTCCCACGCTACAGGGGAAAATCCCTGCATTTGTGCTCGCAGTGTGCTCAACACAGCTGTGCCGAGGCATCTCTAACTGTTTTGCACAGACAGTGAAGTGCCTGAAGACTGAAAGAAAGCCAATGTGGTACCTATCTTCAAGAAAGGGAGGAAAGTGGATCCAGCAAACTATAGGCCCATCAGCCTGATCTCTATCCCGGGGAAGGTCTTAGAAAAGATTATCAAAGATGCCATTCTTAACAGACTGGCCAATGGCAACATCCTGAGGGATAGCCAGCATGGGTTTGTTAAAGTTAGGTCCTGCTTGACCAATATCATTTCCTTCTACGACCAGGTGACCTGTCACCTGGACAAAAGAGAAGCGATTGATGTCACATATCTTGACTTTAAAAAAAGCCTTCAATCTGGTATCCCATGGTCAACTATTAGTAAAACTGACTAACTGTGGCCTTGGCCACACCACGATCTGCTGGCGGGGGAATTGGGCTCTGTCTTTGGGCCTTTACTATTTAACATCTTCATTAATGATGTGGACCTTGGTATCAGAAGTAGACTGGCCAAGTTCGCTGATGACACCAAACTCTGGGGTAAAGCATCCACACCTGAGGGTAGGTGGGTGCTCCAGGCAGACCTTGACAGACTTAGGAAATGGGTGTACAAGAACCTGATGGTGTTTAACATGAAAAAATGCAAGGTTATCCACCTTGGGAAGAAAAACGTGCAGCATCCTTATAGGCTCAGCAGTGCTACACTGGCTAGCACTACGGATGAAAAGGACTTGGGGGTCATGATTGACCATAAGATGAACATGAGCCTTCAATGTGATGATGCAGCTAGTAAAGCAAGCAAAATGTGTGCTTGCATCCATAGATGCTTCTCAAGCAAATTACAGGACATTATTATCCCATTGTACTCAGCCTTGGTGAGACCGCAGCTGGAGTACTGCATCCAGTTTTGGGCTCCACAATTCAAAAAGGTTGTGGAGAAGCTTGAGAGGGTGCAAAAGAGAGCCATGTGCATGACCAGAGGTCAGGAAAGCAGATCTTATGAAGAGAGGCTGAGAACCCTGGGACTTTTCAGCCTGGAAAAGTGCAGGCTCAGTGGTGATCTGGTGGCCACCTGTAAGTTTATCAGGGGTGCTCACCAGGATCTGGGGGAACATCTGTTCACTAGAGTGCCCTAAGGGATGACAAGGTTGAACAGTCACAAACTCCTCCATGACTGTTTCAGGCTGGACATGAGGAAGATTCTTTACTGTCCAAGTCCCCCAGTTTTGGAATAGACTGCTGCCAGAGGTGGTTCAAGCACCTACTCTGAAGGCCTTCAAAAGACATCTGGATGTTTATCTTGCTGGGATCCTATGATCCCTGCTGACTTCCTGCCCCTAGGGCAGAGGGCTGAACTCAGTGATCTTCCAAGGTCCCTTCCAGCCCTAATGTCTATGAAATCTATGAAAAATACTTTACAAAACAGGCTGTTTTGGACTCTATCCCTGTTGCCAGTTTGCAAATCTGGCTCATGTACTTGGCCCAGAGGAACAGCAGGGTATCTAGCATTCCTCTGTCTCAGGACCACTTTGCTTTGTAAAGTGTGGTCCGTGCCACTTTCTCCCATGTAGAGTTCCAGATGAAGAAGCATGTGGCTCTTGGGATCCTGTGGGCGACTTGCTGTGAGGAGAGGAGAAGACTATGGCAATATGCACTAGGGCATCAGTAGTAATGAGCGCCTTTATGAGTGCCACATGTTCCCACATTGACAGGTAGCACTGTGTTTGACTTTGGCCTCAGTCTTTTCTCAAGCCCTCTTTCTGGTCAGATTTGGATCAAACTCTAACCTCCCAGGGGATGGATACCCCCAGGGTTGACCAGTCCTTGAGTTTACCCAGCACTAGGAAGGTGCTTTTGTTCACCCAGCACTTCAGCTGCTGCTGCTGCTCCATTATACCTGGGTGTAGTGTGACTCTCTTTCAACTGACCACTTGTTCCTACATATGAAATTGAGGTCATCAGTGTAGGCTAGGGCCTTCATCTCATCCCTATTACTCTCGGGGATCTTTACACTGTTCATCCTGAGGTCTTGCCCAAGCTGCTGTGCTAGCAGTTCTGTCACACAGATAGTCAGGATCAGGGAGAGTGGGCAGCCCTGACAGCACCAGTCAGGTCTGTCAGGGACCTGCTTACCAATACGCTGCTGCCCACATTGGTGTTTAATGTCTTTATCCATGTACCCAACAAAGGTTGAGGGGGTGGGCTCTCATCTATTTCAGTGTCTCCACTAGGAACCAATGGGATGCATGCTCGCAGGCTATCACTAGGTTGAGATTAAGCATGGCAGCACTCCTCCCTCTCTCCTGTTGGTATTGTAGCATATTTTGCAGCTGCGTTAGGACTGCATGGATTTGCTACCTCAGTGTCACGCATGCCTGGTCCTTATAAATCACTGCACTTATAACAGACTTAAAGTGCTCAGTCAAGACTTTGGCCATTAGTTTGTAGTAAAAAAGTTCAGGAGCATTATAGGATACCAGTTTTTCAGGTCCTTCCTCTCCCCCTACTTATAAAGAAGGGTTACAGGGCCCTCCTCCATTCCTGCTCCCCAGGTGATACTCCTGTAGACACTCTCTATAGATGTCCAGCAAGTCCAGGCTCATCTGGTGCCAGAAAGCAATGTAGAATTAATTGGGCAGGCTGTCTGCTCCAGGAGTCTTACCATTCTGGAAGCTGTGGTGTGTTGTGGTTATCTCCAGGGTCCACTCCACCTGACCCTTGTTCTTTCTGAGGATCCATGTCAGCTTCTACAGGTATTTGTGCATGGCCTCCAGGTTCTCTGGGCACACAGTGTAGAACTCCGGGTAAAAAACTGCTACTGCAGTCTCCAATATCCTCTTGCTTGACCCGTGCTTCACCATTCCATCTACCAGGTAAGTCGCCATTTCTTTCTTGGCTTTCTTTACTTTATTAAGATAAGTAGTACAAACTGTATGTGATATTATTTCAAAACCCCAAAAGCTTGTGATTTATCCCATAGTTCATTGGGCTGGGCCCCTTCAGAGTCAACAGCATTTCCAGTCATGGTGACCCCATAGCTCAGTGTCACTCAGTATATACATGTACTTCAGATGCACCTCAGAAAGGATCCATGTGCTAATTAGCCCCTGCTTGTGACTGGAACAAGGTATTCTTGTAACTAGTCCTGGGGTCCTCCAAAAATTTATATGAAGATGAGGTACAGGGCAACCTGGACCAGCTTCACCTCATGGAAGATGGGACCATGCTAATCATATGCACTAGGCTGAACGAGATGTTGGCAAGAGGGTTCTCAGTGAACTGCTTGGAGCCCCATTTGGTGATGTTTGCCAGGCATTTAAGGCTGTTGAAGAAACAAGAATCATTGGAAATGGGAAAGAAAGGTGCAGCTCAGCTGTGGGAATGAAGAAGAAATCAAAATATATGCACAGTAGTGGCTCACCATGACTTGAAAAAGAATCAGCAGTGGGGGGACTGTAGTTAACGGGCACTATAATATGTATTATTTATATGGGCTATAATAATTTATCTTTGTAGCAGGTTTTAATCGGTGTTTTTAGCATTAAGGGAAGGTAGCAATGCTTGTTTTGGCCTCTGAGTGCCAGTTAGCTTAGTATTGTAGTATCTCCAAGCCTGGTGCTTGTTCCTCCTGGGGAAGCAACTATCTGTTTTTTTAGGGGGAGCAACTGCCCATTTTTAAGGGTCTCTCTCTCTCTGCATTTCTCTTTTTCACCATATGGGGCATGTGTTTAATAGTCATGCTTAGTGTTGGCTGTATTTAATCTACTGTATACAGTAAAAGCTGTGTTAACCAGCATTTTACTAACTGGAATACTCTATTAAATTGAATTTCTAATATTCCCCCAACACAAATCCTCACTTTAGCAACTGGAATCTTTGCCAAGTCTATCCAGAATGCACATCAAGTATTTCAGGTGTTCACTTTAGTTAGTGACACTGCCAGAAGAGGACCTGCTGGGAGCCCTTCTAATTGATGTCTGCATAATTGGAGGGAGAAAACATTTGGGGGGAGGGGAGGGGCTGAGTGCACACACATGCACATGCCCCACCCAGATAGGAAAGTTTGTGAAGGAAGGGGTGGGAGATGGGGAAGGGATCTGCGCAGGGCCTGGCAGTATTACAAGGTGCCATTGCAGGCTTGGGCCAGCATAGCTCCCAGATGACCAGAATTTTTGCATAACTGGCACCCTCCTTACCTCACTCATGCCAGATAACAAAGCTTTTACTGTAGTTGGCTTCAGTTGCTGAGTAAATTTTGCTTTTGGAAGCAATTTAATGATAGACAGTGTATATAGTGAGATTTCCTTGTGTGCAAGTATAGGATGAGGAGCTGTTTTTTCCCCATGCCAGCTGTGGGGGAACCTCATCTTGTATTTGAGTAAATATGATAAATGTAAAATCCTAGAAGAAATCAGTTGACACTCTTTGTGTTGGGAATTTCCATCTTTGATAAGTTTTTCTTTCAAAGGAAGGTCCTGTCCCTTTTAAAATTAAACTTAATGTTTTCTAGAAATGAACCTGTGGATGTCCAGTTTGTTAGTTTATGCCATTTGACATAGCAGAAGATGATGTCCATCTGAAGATGAGCATCATGCTGCAAGTGGATTTTTGAGGGAAACTAAGTGAAGAGGGGGTAGTATCCTTGCAGACAAACCCAGACTTTTTTGGCCAGAGATGAATGTTTGTGGTTAAAGATACTGGAGCAGTTGGGAAAAAGGAATGTATGGGATAGTGAAGCTGATATCAATGATGGAACCATATGTAGACAGACAACTTATTTTTACTGATATTGATTTCAAGAGAGGATCTCGGTATCTTCTAAACCTCTATAAAAACTTCTCAGCCCCTTTCCTATCCTAGCCTATGTGGTAAGTCAATTTACTGATCTTCTTTAAGATTGTGTGGTCTCTATTTATAAAGCTCCTTTCCTGACAACAAAGGAGTCCTCATGTAAATTCATCTTTGCTTTTCCTTCTATTGTGTCCTTCATCTCAGTATTCTCCAGCTGAAGTGTAGCATATGTGAAATTTCTGCTGTGTTCCACTGAGCCTATTCTTGGAGAATGCCATATGCCTTCAACTTCCTGTTGACTTCAAGTGGGATTAGACGGAGCATAGGATCATTCAGGCTCAGACATGTGTTTGCAAGTCTGTTTCCCAGTTTTAATATTGGACACAACAGTGAAGCATCGCTTGACAGAGGTCTTGTTACTCAAAAGTAGTACCATTTGCCTTACATGCTGGGCAGTGAGCTTTCCTTGCAAGTGCAGCATACCTGGGTTTCACAAAAATAGTAAGTTTGTTGCACTTTTAGAGTTGAAGACCTACTTGCTTTTGTTCACGTTCCTCATAATATTGATCAGATCCTTTAAGAAATGAGTCATAATAACTTTTATTATACTATTTTTTAAAATTTGTGTCATAAAATAGCCTAACCCTTAGATGCCACAATGCACATATTTAAACTTATGAGAAAACAGGGCTGGAAAAAAGAATTGACTTACTCCTTTCAGCTGTGCAGCCATAGATAGATGTAGCACATGAGGATGAGATTTGGGGATACTCTTTTATCAGATACTTGGATGACAGGATGAATTTGAAGCTGTACTCCCATCTCTAACTGCTAGGAAGGGGAAGAAGCATTTTATCTGTAATCAATTCTGCTCAATCACAACATCCTGATTATTGCAAGGCTGTATTCCAATCTGCAGGCCATCTGCACCCCGCATGAGAGAAGCCACTAATGGCAGAAAGCGCATGTAGGACACTTTCAGGCCTCTGGCAACCTTAAAAACATTCACTGTCAGTTTTATATGCCCTTGTGCTGACAGCTCTGGACATCAGTTATTCAGAAGTTTATGCTTTATATCCCTACATTCAGCAGGAAACCTTCCTAGTTTCCCCAGGTGAGTTGAAATTCTATATATTTTTTGAAAGTTTATTATCTGAGGAAAAGCAGCATGATCTGCAGCAATAAAAGCTAATCATGCAGACATTGTACAGAAGAAAATGTGTGTGGTATTAAAGGCAATCTCAAGTCATCAGACTTTTAGATCACTACCATTCTGGTGTACATTGTAAGCAGTACACAAGACTCTGATTTTTAAAACCATTAGTGCTTGCTTTAAATGGACTTACTCAAGTAGGCCTTCCTTTAAGCATATTGACTGCAACTCATTGTTTGATGATTTTCTGCTTAAGTAACTCAGTTGCTTATTTGGTCTCAATTAAAAAGCAAAAATGTGCTTAAAATTAGTCTAATTATCACTTTGTACTAGTTTTTACTTTATTAATCCTATGGAAGATTAATATATATAAAATACTGATATGTACATGATTCCTTCAAGAGTTATCCACAAGGGCACTGAAGATTTGGAAGGTTGATGTGATGTGAATCTAATCATCCTTATACCACAGGTTTGAATATGATCTGGCATGGTACCAAGACCAACATGGTCAGCTATTCTTGCGGCTGCTGTGTGACGCATATGGCAGAAGTTTTAAAGAAACTGAAAAAAACCCTCTAATGCTCTTTTACTTGCAGTTTTGATGGACAGTTCAAGACTGTATAATTTAAATATTCCTGCACACACAGATGTGGTCTCGCCAGACTAATACGACAGTGAAAGAAAACTCATAGTGGCACTCCAATTGACTTATGACCCAAAATAGACAAAGCTTTCTTCCATCCTATAGCTATTCAACAGCCCAATGTCATGAGGACAATGTAGTAAAGTTTGTGGTATGAATTAGAGGATTTTCTTTAGGCTAAAAGGTGAATGTGCTGAACAAGATTTTCAACGCTGAGAAAGTATACATTTGAGAACACACTAATTCATACCTAATTTGTGTACCCAGATTCCTTGAGGTACTTGCATGTGCTTCAATGCCTGCTTTTGTTCAGGCCAGGTTTGTACCAATTAGGGATTTGCACATGTATGCTATATTTTTGAGCGAGTAAGTACTTATCATCTTAGAGGCTAAAATCAGCCCCCTTTGGCTCTGTTTTTGTTTCAGACATGTGTGTCTTCATTCTGTCTGCTAGCTATGATCTTGTGATTAGCAAAGTTATTGAAATGTCGAAGAATCCTGCTTCCTGGGAGATGAGAATCACAAATGAACCGAAGGAGGTCGTGAAGTTGTTTGGGAATGAGTCATACATTCAGATTGCTGACATTTTAGCACATAATGTTACAGTCCTTGGTTTTGGAATGTTAACAGGTTTATATGCACAAGAACATTCCTTGTAGTCTCTCAACAGTGTGTATTATATTGTCCTGTAATTTCTGATCGCAACAGGTAAGGTAAGTTCTTGTTTATAATGTGACTATGTTGAAAGGCTTTTTTTCATTCAGGGTTATTGGTTGTAACAGTGTTGGTCTAAGGACATATGCACACAAGGATCTTTGGGTAAATGTGATATCTTTTATTAGACCAACTAAATAGTTGGAAAAATTGTTATTTGTAAGCTTTTGGCACAATCACCCGTTCTTCAGGCAGGTATCCCATCTATATGTCATATATCTCATTTACCCAAAGAACCTTGTCTGCCTTTTTTCATTCAGCACATCTGCCTGTGTGTGTGATGAGGCCTAGAGCCATACCATCAGCCATCCTAGTAGAAAGTGTTTTGGGTAGCATAGTTGTACCAGTTTCCCCTAACAGTATAAGCTCTATCAACAAAAGGACACTTTTGCCAGTATAACTGCATCTACACTAGAGGTTTATTTGTTTTTATAGATATCACATACATAGGTTTATGCCAGTTTGTCAGGCTACGTTAATATTACAGAGACCTCTTGATGTTGATGGGTCTCTAGTCATAATGGTCTGCCTACATAAGTTATTTTAGGGGGCAAATAGCTTTAATATGTAGGTACTTTGTTTTCTTCAAACTACTACTCATTAATTCAGAGAATTAAACCAGACTATTCCCCTTACTTCAGTACTTATTGGGTTATTGATGTTTTATCATGGTGGTAGATCAGTGTCTAGTTTGGACAGAAGAAGGTGAACTCATTGCCATGTTTTACCTTACGCAAGCATATAGGATAAATAATTACTGGACTGCCTAAGACTTGTGAGAATAAGAATGAAATGTTGCTGCCTGAGACTTGACATTTTCAACTGAGCACAACTGCTTCAAATGGTTATGATACAAAGAAACAGCTGTAGTGTCTCTTAAGTTCCTAGAAATGTGTTTTTCAGGCTGTTCTAATGTAATAAAGCTTTATAAACCTTTCTTTTTTATTCCTAGTTTCAGCCATTTTCTCCAAGCATTTTGGGCTTGTTTCTTTTAGAAGGTCTTTGCTTTAGAAGGACTTTTACCTCATACTGATGTTAATTTTTTCATTTTTTTTAAGTTTCTAGCTTCTAAAATTGTACAAAGCATGTGATTGTATGTATTATTGCTATATAGGGCACTTCTGATCATATTTCTATGTGACTGAGCATTCAGTAAGTAATGCCAGGAGGTTGATTATCTTTGAAATAGAAATATTTTGTGTTAATCCATGTTGTACTTTAGTTCTCAGCATATAAGATTTTTGTTCCTTTTTATGACATCTTACATTCTTAGGTAATTGCTAGTTTAAAACCTAGGTGATTTTAAACAGATCTGCAAGACTCTTCTTCATGAAATAAAGCCAGGGATTCAGCTATATAGCACTGCTATTTTCTCTTCAGCATTTCAGATGGTATGATTTTTAGCACAGGACTTGAGTTCTTCTTTATTTTTGTCCAGCCCCAAGCATATTTTGAGTATGTCTGGAATACTACTGATACTGAAGCAGACCTACAACATTTTTTCTCAGAGTGCCCATGTAAAAATCACAACTGATTTCAGTAAACCAGTTTATGAAACTTCTGTCCCAAATCCCTTCCTGGTTTAAGTTAAAGCACAGTCCTCCAGCATGCTTTGGTCTTTGCTGGTCTTGCTGTCTGCTCCAGCAGAGAAGGGCTGGTGAGAGGTGGAAGAGGGGAGAAAGGGACTGCTTGCCCCCCAACCCCACCAGGCCAATGCTGGCTGGGGTCTGGGGCCAGGGAGTGGGGTTAAACCCACCTTCCCCCAAGTACAGAGCTGCCCTGCTGCTAAACTTAATGAAACTTACTGCTGGCTGCAACTGTGGATTACAAATCCTAGAAGTACCTGGAAGCAGAAAGAGGAAGTGATGAGTAACCCTGCAGAGTCCTGATGATGCGATTCTGGACGGCAAATCCCAGAGTCATCAGGGACAGCAGGAAGAGGAAATAAACACACATCCCATGCTGGCTATGTGCCAGAGAACTGTGCTGTAGTGCCCCTCAGCTTCTGGCCTGAACCACTGCAGACATTTGGCTGCATTTCCTGAATCAAAAGTAAATGCATGTCCAGTTGTTTCTCAGTTTAATTTCTGCATCTTAGACTACCGACAAAAACTGAATTGATTCAGCCTTGAACTTTTTGACAGTCTGTATTTAGCCTACATGGCAATTACTAACTGTTGTTGGCCTCCACTTTAAAGAAGTCTGAACAGCTTCTTTGATTCTGTCCTGGAGAAATACTGGATCTGGTATTGGTAATGGGAGATAACATGGTAGGGGACCTACAGATTGGGAGCCATCTGGAGGACAGTGATCACCTAATAATAGAATTCACCATAATACGTTGAGTGGGTAAGGTAACTAGTAGGGTGAAAGTGCTAGACTTTAGGAAAGCTGATTTCGATGAACTCAGGCAATTAGTCAAGGATGCACTGCAGAGTAGGAGTTTTGAAGTGATGGGAGCCCAAGAAGGGTGGCTGTACCTTAAGGAAACGATCCTTTGGGCACAAAGCAAGACAATCCCCTTGCAAGGTAAAAGAGGGAAAGGGGCCAGGAGGCTTCCTTGGCTGACCACAGAAAAATAGGGCAGCCTAAGAGCCAAAAGGGGAGCACATAAAAAGTGGAAACAGGGAGAGATCACCAAAGACGAATATACCTCCTCTGCTTGCACTTGTAGGGAGGCAGTTAGATGGGCCAAACCTACCATGGAGCTGAGGATGGCATCCCAAATAAAGGACAACAAGAAATTGTTTTTCAGATGTATAGGGAGTAAAAGAAAGGCCCAGGGAGGAATAGGACCCTTGCTAAATGGGCAGAAACAATTGGTGACGGACAGGGGAGACAAGGCTGAACTCCTCAACAAGTTCTTTGCCTCAGCGTTCCTCAGCAAAGGGCACGACAGCTCTCTCACTGAGGTTGTAGAGAGGCAGCAGCAAGGTGCCAGACTTCCATGAGTAGACTCTGAGATGGTGCAGGGTCACTTGGAAGAACTGGATGCCTTTAAATCAGCAGGCCTGGATGAGCTCCATCTGAGGGTGCTGAAGACACTGGCCGATATCATTGCAAAGCCACTGGCAGGAATATTTAAACACTTGTGGTGCCTGGGCCAAGTCCCAGAGGACTAGAAAAGGGCCAGTGTGGTCCCCATTTTCAAGAAGGGGAGGAAGGAGGACCCGGGCAACTATAGATCAGTCAGTCTCACCTCCATCCTTGGAAAAGTCTTTGAAAAAATTATCAAGGCTCACATTTACGAGAGCCCGGCAGGACAAATTATGCTGAAGGGAAACCAGCACAGGTTCATGGCTGGCAGATCATGCCTGACCAGTCTAGTCTCTTTTTATGACCAGATTATGAAACGCCTGAACACAGAAGGAGGGGTGGATGTCGTATACTTAGAATTCAGGAAGGCCTTCGCTACAGTATCCCACCCCGTGCTGGTGAACAAGTTAAGAGGCTGTGACTTGGATGACTACACAGTCCACTGGGTGGTGAATTGGCTAGAGGGTCACACCCAGAGAGTCATGGTGGATGGGTCGGTTTTGACCTCGAAGGGTGTGGGCAGTGGGGTCCTGCAGGGCTAGGTACTGGGACCGATACTCTTTAATATCTTCATCAGCGACTTGGACGAGGGAGTGAAATGTACTCTGTCCAAGTTTGCAGATGACACAAAGTGATGGGGAGAAGTGGACACGCCGGAGGGCAGGGAATAGCTGCAAGCAGGCCTGAACAGGTTGGACAAGTGGTATGTTGGAAAACAACAGAATGCAATTCAGCAAGGAGAAATGCAAAGTGCTGCACCTAGGGAGGAAAAATGTCCAGCACACCTACTGCCTAGGAAATGACCTGCTTGGTGGCACAGAAGTGGAAAGGGA
>JAGPOW010003316.1:105225566-105265728 GCA_030014935.1 Caiman crocodilus | reverse complement strand
GGAACAACTACAAGCAGACCTGGACAGGTTGGACATATGGGCAGAAAACAACAGAATGCAGTTCAACAAGGAGAAATGCAAAGTGCTGCACCAAGGGAGGAAAAATGTCCAGCATACCTACTGCTTGGGAAATGACCTGCTTGGTGGCACAGAAGTGGAAAGGGGTCTTGGAGTCCTAAAGGACTCCAAGATGAACATGAGTCGTCAGTGTGACAAAGTCATCAGAAAAGCTAACGGCACTTTATCGTGCATCAGCAGATGAATGACAAACAGAACCAAGGAGGTGATACTTCCCTTCTATCGGGCACTGTTCAGTTGGAGTACTGCGTGCAATTCTGGGTGCCACACTTCAAGAGGGATGCAGATAACCTAGAGAGGATCCAGAGAAGGGCCACTCATATGTTTAAGGGCTTGCAGGCCAAGCCCTACGAGGAGAGGCTGGGGCACCTGGACCTCTTCAGCCTTTGCAAGAGAAAGTTGAGAGGCGACCTTGTGGCTGCCTATAAGTTCATCATGGGGGCACAGAAGGGAATTGGTGAGGCTTTACTCACCAAGTCACCCCTGGGGATTACAAGAAATAATGGCCATAAGCTAGCAGAGAGCAGATTTAGACCGGACACTAGGAAGAACTTCTTCACAGTTAGACTGGCCAAGGTCTGGAATGGGCTCCCAAGGGAGGTGGGGCTCTCCCCTACCCTGGGGATCTTCAAGAGGAGGTTAGATAAGCATCTAGCTGGGGTCATCTAGACCAAGCAGTCTTTCCTGCCTATGCAGGGGGTCGGACTCAATGATCTATTGAGGTCCCTTCTGACCCTAACATCTGTGAATCTATGAATCCTTGTCTGGAAGGAAACTGAGCTGGGTGTGTGTGGCCAGGCCCCGGCAGGCCTGAGTATGATTGGGGAGGGGTTTAAACCCCCACCCTGGCCTTCAGGTACCCTAGCCAGGGTGTGCCTGGTGGGGAGGCAGAGGGAGGAAGCAGTCCTTGCCAGGGGTCTGCTGCCCCCCCAAACCTGCTCGCTCACTCACTGTTCCTGTGACAGGAGTGGGGGCATGGCCAGGCCCCTGTAGCCTGATGGGAAGCGGAGGCTAATCCCTGCATTACAGGGTAGAATAGTGTGAGCACTAATAGGCTCTGCTCTCAGACAGGGCCTGTGCCACAGCGCCTGGGCCAAGTCCCTCAGAGAAGCAGTGAGCGGCACCTGGTACTGATGTGGGTCTCGCTGCGGGGAGCAGGTACATGTCCTGGCTGCAGGTGTGGATGGGGGGGAGGGGGTGGAGCTGGGGCTAATCTCAGAGCCCAACTCACTGCTGCATCCTGCTGCAGCAGAGTAGCCCAAGCTGCAGCAGCCTTGTGGGGCGGGGGTCAGTGTCTGCTGCCTCCAGTCTCCTGTGGGGACTGTTGTTTGCAGGTGCAATGCAGCTGGAGCCCACCCCCCTCCCTCTTTTGGCAGCAGAGAGGTGAGGCACTTGTCACCCGCTGCCTGCTTGTGGCAGCATTGGGCGCTTGGGGTGGGCTGCTGTAGACCAGTCACTGCTCACGCCCCTGGGCTGTGGGGCAGGACTGGGATGCAGCAGTCTATTGCCTCCCCGCACTGCTACCCATGTCCCTGGCCCACAGCTGCCTGCCCCCTTTAACGCAGAGTTAAAGCAATTCTTCAGGTTGATTTAATTAAGGAAATTGTGCTGCCAGAGGATCAAGAACAGAATATATTGTAAACATAAAGTAAAATTATACATTTATGGCCATTAACGGATTCAATGGAAGGAAACTTTAGATTCACACATGTGCACTCAACACATTCACATAGATCACGCTCCCCATTTGCTCTTTCTTTTTCCAGTGTAGAAGGCTCATATTTTCTTAGGCATTTTCCCTGATGAGCTTTTTCAATGCTACAGAAAGCTCATGTTCTTGGGTTCGAGTACTCAGGCTTTGTCTCTTTAAAAGACAAACTTCCAGTGTTTTAGTTGCTTTAGTAACAAAACACTTTTAGCTCATTTGTGTTTCGTTCTTCATACCAATTTGGTTCTTGATCATCTGGAGTTTTTATTTTACATAATCTGTTATGAAAGATGCAGTACATACGTTGGTTAGCCTTTGGCTCTTGGAATATTCTCTTAGTGGGGCTTTTGGTTTCTCATTTACTTTATCTGGTATAATGCTGCTTGTTAATTATTTACAGTTTGTTACTTTGCTGTTAACGCACTTGACATGTCGCTCGTTCTCAGGCTTATTGGCTACTTTGCTTAAACAGTGTTATTGTGTCATCTTTTGCCATTACTACAGTTCACTTAAAAAGAGAAAAAAATAGGGGAAGTCTCCAGTGATTGGCATTTTCAGAGAACTGGTTCCCTATAGTAATGATAAAATAGAGCAGTCAGTGCAATGGATGTAGTTGCCTGATGCTCACTCCGTTGCTGCTGCTTTTTCATGGAACATACCAAGTAATGCAACTGGGTTCAGAATGCATGCTTTGAGATGTCTTCATTGTTATGAGATGTATTTTCTTTTCATTAGAATTGTGTTCAAATCTCAGTTGATTAATATTTGGTGCTAGTCTAGATGCCCTGGGAGTATCATAAATGTGAGCATTTTACCCTTCCTCCTTCTTACACATAGTATCTAAGTCTTTAAAACTTATCTTAGTGTTGAAGAAGAGTAGTTCTTAAAAGACATTTACTTTTCATGTGTCTGAATTATTGAAAATTCATGCTGCAGTCAGTATTAGGGCATAAATAAAGAAGTTTCCCTCCTTTTCATTTTACAGCAGATGTATGGTTGTAATTACAAGTTAAGGTTCTGATTGTAAAATTGACAACAGCTGAATAAAGTTGAAGATAAATTGCTATGATTCTAATTCCAAGGAAAGCTAAACTCAACTTTGAAGTTGGAGTTTGGAAAGGAAGTCTGTATTTATTGACAGGGTTGCAACATGCTTGCCTTGTGGCTGTGTTCCTCACCCATTAAACTCTAGCAGAATGTGGGTTATCAGCAACTGGAACACTGCTAATCAGATGGTGCTTTTGTTTTGTGTGTATATACTGCCATTATAAATCACTCTTGGAAATCCATTTAAGTGGTTGATGATCCTAACTTTTGTTTTATGACCTTTGTTCTGGCAGGTTATTAACTATTTATGGGTTTGATGAAACTGCTGTTGCAGGTGTTTTAACAGAAAGGAGACAATTTCACTTAATCTATGAAGCAGTGGACGTTTGGCAAAAAGCCCAGCCTGCACCTTTTTTGTGTTTACTGAGGCATTCTCTTCTTGTCCCAGTCTCTGTCACATATTGATGCGATACAATAAATGTTTCCCTTTGGACTGCAGCCAACTTGAGTTTGTCACTCTGGAGCAACTTCTGTTTATTTTGGATAAGCAATAATTTGAATCAGTTCTGTTACTTCCAAAATGGTATAATTTAAAAATATTTCTAGTGAAACTTCATATCGTTGCTTTTTCATCCTCCCCTTCTGTAAAGTGTTCCATTTTTACAGTAGATAATATTACACCTTTATCTCTCACTTCCAGTGCAAGACCTAGAAATAATGGAATGTGTCAAGTATAGAACAGCTCACCTTATCTGACGGTTATATCCCATCTTGTTTTATGAGCTTCAGTTTGGTTTTCTGTCAGCAGGTTTATCCATGTTTACCTTTGCAAATAATCCTTGAAACATGCTTGCTTTACTTTGTCAGTGTGCTGTATTGCACAGCATGCAGGACGTCTATAAATCCTTCTATTGTTAGGGTAAAAAGAAGAGATGGGATAAAAGTTCAAAAACATGTCGCCCTGGATGTTAGATTTGGCAGCACTGACCCCATGTACATCAAAGAACAGTAGTGGTTTGCAAAATGGGCCGTATTCAATTTGGATTTGGATTCAGCCCAAATTATTGATTTGGATCAGTGTCCCCGATTTGATTTGGCCATATCCGCATCTGAAGATTCAATGCTGATTCAGAGAATTAGCGATTAGGCCATAGGCACAGCTTTAAATATTTTTTCTACATACTTTGAGGTACTAGGCACAGCTCATGAACACTGCAGTGCTGGGGCAGATGGAGTGTCCCACAGGAGCCCCCTGCATGCTTGGCGGTGAACCTGGAAGTGGACCAGAAATACTTGCAGGCTGGACCTGGAAGTGGACTGGAAGTCCTTCTGGTCCACTTCTGGGTGTGCTGCCAAGCACCACTTCTGGTCCACTTCTGGGGACCCTTCCCCCACCCTATTCCTGTGGGATACTCCATCTACCCCAGCATCGCAGCATTCATGAGCTACCTGCTACCTTGAGGTATGTAGAAAAAGCATTTGAAGCTGTGTCTATGTCTGAATCTCCAAATCTTTCCAATTCAGTTCAGATAGATTAAAGGGTCCCCTGATTCGATTCAGATTTGGAGGTTCGGCCACCGAATTGGGCCACATCTCTGCTGAATCGAATTAGAGATCGATGCTTCACACAGCCCTAAAGAACAGTGGCCAACTTTGTCAAGGGGCAGAAGTCTGACACAAACTAGTTTAAGTGATGAGAAACTGGTTTTTAAACCTGTAACAGAACAGAAGTTCAGTGCACATAAACCAGTTTCAAAATAAACATGGTTGAATGCAGTATCAGACTTAACTCATTTGGGTCAAACCAGTTTATGAAACTTCTGTCCCATACCCCTTCCTGGTTCAAGTTCAATTATGAATGCATCCCAGAATGCTTTCCAGCCCTGGGCTGTCTGTCTCATCTGCTCCAGCAGAGAAGGGTTGGGGTGGTGGGGGGACAGGGACTGTCCCTTTCCCCCACCCTTTCCCCCACCCCTGCAAACCCTGGCGGGGGCCAGTGAGAGGGGTTAAACTTCCCTTCCTCTGAGTACAGAGATGCCCTGCTCTGCTAAATATTACTGACTGTAGATTACAAATCCCAGAGGCACCTGGAAGCAGGAAGAGGAAGTGATGAGCAATCCTGCAGTGTCCTGCTGCTTTGATTCTGAACTGCAAATCTCAGAGGCCTCAGGGCAGCAGGAAAAGGACAGAAATGCACAGCTCATGCTGGCTGCATGTCAGAGAGCTGTGCTCTAGGCCCACTGGTCTTGGCTTAAGCCACTGCAGGAATGTGGCTGCATTTCCTGAATCAAAAGCAAATATCTGTCCAGGTATTTCTCAGTTTAATCTCTGAATCTTAGACTAGCTTGCAAAGACTAAATTGATTCAACCTCGAGCCTTTTGACTATCTGTACTTAGCCTATATGAAGAGGTTTCCATAATATATTGAGCAGTGGAGGCTGCATTACCTGATGTATTAGTTGTGACATTAACTATATTTGTTGCTCTGATGCTAGAGCAGTGGTTTGCAACCTTTTTCAGACTCAAGACACCCCTCCCATATGACAAAGATACCTGTCCAGGATGTCAGGATTCCCCATGAGTCCCTCCTACCAGGACTCTCTGCTGTAGTGGGGGAAGCCATGTGCAGTCCCTGTCCACCACAGAAACCCATCACTGCAGCACTGTATCAAGCTGTACATCTGAGGGGTAGAGGCTGCCCCCTCCATCTACTGGTATCAGAATATGCATCCTGCCTCCCCACACTCTGCCCTCAATATGTTCCCTACAGCACTACACTGCTCACTAGGCTTGAGGCACCCTTTGGAAAATGCCACCTCCTAGTTTTCACTCATTTTTTTACCATATGAAAAATAATAGAACAGTTATTCTGTTGCAAAGAACTCAAAGACCAAAACAGGTCAGAATGTTTTTAACATAATGGGTTCCTATTTGAAATGTCTGGGTTCAACTTGTGAATAATATTTGCACACCTAACAGCATTAACATGTGGTGGCTCATGGCACCTTTTAAAGAATCTTTAGACATTCCAAAATACCACAGCATTCTGGTTGAGAATCACTGTGCTAGAGAGCTTAAACTGAAAGATTTTTTTTTTCCTGTGTTGATGCTGGGTTATATGCAGAGTATTTGCAGGAACTAAAAGCTGATGCTAGACAATTTCATACTAGAAACAGGATACAGTATTTTAACTGGACCTCTTCAGCCTTCACAAGAGAAGGTTGAGAGGCAACGTTGTGGCTACCTATAAATTCATCATGGGAGCGCAGAAGGGAATTGGTTAGGCTGTACTCACCAAGGCACCGCTGGGGGTTACAAGAAATAATAGTCATAAGCTAGCAGAAAGCAGATTTAGACCGGACATTAGGAGGAGCTTCTTCACAGTTAGAGTGACCAAGGTCTGGAATGGGCTCCCAAGGGAGGTGGTGCTCTCCCCTACCCTGGGGGTCTTCAAGAGGTGGTTAGATGGGCATCTGGCTGAGATCATCTGAACCCAGCACTCTTTCCTGCCTATGCAGGGGGTCGGACTCAATGATCTTTTTGAGGTCCCTTCTGACCCTAACATCTGTGAATCCATTAAACTGTCAGATATTAAACACCGGAAAACCTTACCTAGGGAAGTAATGGATTCTTTGCCACTGGAAGGCCCTATATTGAGAATGGATGGCTTTTCTAAAAGGTAGAGTCTAGCTGTTTCATAAGCTGTGAATTTGCTCCAGAAATCACTTGACAATATTTTGTTTATTTTTAAGGGTTCAGACTGCAAGATCATAATTATCCATTCTGATCTTAAAAATATATAACTCTACCATGGGACTTTTATCTGTTTACCATTTCAACAACCTGTGGTTTCTATCCTGGACAACCTCTTTTTTTGGATGCTATAAATAATATAGACTCAGTTTACTATGTAAGCAACTTTTTTCTGCAAATATTGTGTTTAATTTTTTGAACTGCCCAGGAACTTGTATGAATGATTCGTAAGTCTCTTTATTTTAAGGCTGGAAGACTAAATCTGAAGAATATTTTTATCCCAATCCATATACTGTGCCACGTGTTACTATAGAAGTAGTTGTAGATCAGTATTTGCATACCAACCCTAACCCAAGAGTCCAACTTTTCTGTGTACCAAATTAGAATTCTCATACAGTAGAATGTTTTTATTGTACTTTAGTATATGATGTACAGTGCATTTTCTTTCCATCTTTGTTATGGCAATAATTTTGATATTTGTAATTGCTTAACAATACAAAAGCCTAGTAAAAATCTTATTTAAGGGTAAAAAACCCCCCAAGTGAACCAGATGTCAGACAAAAAATAAAACAGAAGCATAAAAAAGTATGGTAAAGCTCTTTCAGGTGCTTGCTCTAATAATTCTTTTCCTTGCACATTTCACATTAGATTCATAGTCATGCAGTTATGATAATGAAAATCTGGGCACATAGTCCACAGTGTGCGTCTGTTCTCAGGTGGAAGCTTAAATGCCACAGCCTTTTGGCACATAAAGAAATACATTATGCTTAACTCACAGCTCTAATAATGAGTTTATTCAATCACTTTGCTGAAAATTCGAACTTGCCATCCAAAAGACTGTTGCAGAGCTAAGGAAGATGTCCTCAGGATGACTTTATGTGAATATGTATAGGCAAAGTACTTAAAGAATTTGAGCCAAACAGTTCTGCAGGCAAACCCTAAAGCAGATGACAATGCATATTTATGAAAATAGCTGTCTTCAGTATATTCATTTAAGCCCTTTTCAAGCGGTTTTGACCTAATTGTGTTCCATTATCCAAGAATGGTATTGCTGTTCTACAGTCCTATTTTTAAGACACTCATTTTCATGAACTAAATTAAAATTCATAGAATCATAGAACCAGAAGGGACCTGTTTGATCATCAAGTCTGGTCCTTTGCCATGGACAGGAAGTATTGGGCTCAGATAAACTTGGCAAGGTGCCTGTCCAGCCTCATCTGAGCACCTCCAAGGAGGGCGACTGCACCATCTCTGCTGGAACCATATTCTAGATTCTGGTGACCCTTAACAGAGAAGAAGTTTTTCCTTGTATCCAATCTGAATTTACCCTCTATTAGTTTATGCCCATTGGTCCTCATCCTCCCTTGAGGTGCCCTCCTGAATAGTTGCTCTCCTAGTTTTTGATGCTCCTCCCTGAGGTATTTGTAGGCAGCTATAAAGTCACCTCTCAGTCTTCTCTTTCTCAGGCTGAACAGGCCCAATTCCCATAGTCTCTCCTCATAAGGTCTGCCCTCCATGCCCTTAATCAAACAGGTGACCCTTCTTTGTACCCTCTTGAGCTTATGTGTGTCCTTCTTGCAGTGTGGTGCCCAGAACTGGGCACAGTACTCTAGTTGAGGCCTCACCAATGCTAAATACAGAGGGAGGAGTACCTCCCTGGATTTATTGGCTACACAGTGGCTGATGCACACTAGAATTTTATTGACCCTTTTGGCAGCCTTGTCACACTGTTGGGTCATATTCATCTTCCAGTCGATTATGATCTCCAGGTCTCATTCAGATGTTGTGTTAGCAATAGGCTACCACCCATTGTATAATTGTGGTGAAGGCTCTTCCCACCCAGGTGAAGGACCTTGTACTTCTTACTGTTAAACCTCATCCAATTTCATATCACCCACAAGTCCAGTCTGTCCAGGTCTTCCTGGATCTTTGCCTTATCCTCTGGTGTGCCCGCATTTCCCCACAGCTTGGTATCATCTATAAACTTCATCATTGTGCTTTCTACTCCTTCATCAAAATCATTAATGAATATATTGAATAATATGAGTCTGAGCACCAATCCCCGGGAGACCCCACTGGAGATGGCCCTCCAAGATGAGGCCATCCCATCAATCACCACTATCTGAGATTGGGCTCTGAGCCAGTTGTCCACCCATCTCACTGTAGACTGGTCCAGCCCAGTACTCTCCAGTTTGTTAGAGAGAATCCCATGGGAGACAGAGTCAAAGGCTTTACTGAAGACTAAGTAGATGTCCCCCCTCTCTTATTTACCCTAAAAAAAAAAATCCACACAAACATTAAGGAAGAGTGTGTGTGTATGCGTGTGCGTATAAATAAAGAAGGAATCCCTTATACCTGTAAGTTTGTGCATCTTGACCTTGTCCAGGAAAACAGCAATGCCTTGATCCTTTTAGCTTCCTTCTGTGGAACAGACAGTGTAGAGAACCAAACACAGGGGTATGAATAAGGAGAGAACAAGGCAAATAAATGACCCAGACTGACCAAACTGTGGAATTCTCAGTATCCTGGATATCTTTTAAGTTTTTATTTGGGTGGAATCAGTAATAGGATATATAGGACATTGAGGCTAAGTACAGACAGTCAGAAGGCCCAAGACTGAACTGATTCAGTCTTTGCAGGTTAGTCTAAGCGGAGTAGATTGAGCTGATAAGCAAGTGAACAGATATCCACTTTGATTCCAGAAATGTAGACCTCTGCCTGCAGTGGCTGAGGCCAGAAGGTGGGGGGCACTAGAGCATGCCTCCCTGCTTGGCTGGAGCAGACAGCTTGGGCCAAAGGTAGCCTACCCACCCTATGAGTGGGAGTTTCCAGGGGAGGTGCAGAGCATCCTGGATGCTGGGAAACTGTGAGTTAACATGAATCTAGAGGGGATCTGGAACAGAATTTCAATAAGCCAATTTAACCTGAATCAGTTAAGTTTGATGCTGCATCCATTCAGATTAATTTTAAACTGTTTTTGGCCATTTTGAAAATGGTTTGTGTGCACTGAACTTCTGTTCTGTTACAGGTTTGAACCAGTTTATGATCACTTATACCAGTTTATGCATAGTTTCTGCCCCTAGCCAAAGCGTTAGTGGTAAGCTAAAGCTTGTCAAAAAAAGGTTGCTGGTTTATAATTATATTGATAGTGAAGATGAAGTTTATGCTAGCAAAATAACCTTCTGCCAGTAAAATTGTGTTCATCTTGGTTCATCTTGACCAGTTTTATGAATGGAATAAGGCATAATGCATTTATATTAGGATTTTTGCTAGCTTATCTGTGCCAGTTAGGCTGTTGATTTGTTGGTGGGTGGAGAAGGGGGAGGGAATGTTTTGAAGGGTTTTTTTCCCCCTTTACATAACTGACCTAGCTATGATAGGAAGAAAAGAAACCAAATATCATATGAAATTTATGCCTCTTCCTTGAATGGGACAGTGGCATACTTGACAACATATTTGTCCTAAACAGCTCACTGCCTAGGTGTACCCTGGATGTTAGAGGACTGTTGCAGGAACAGCACAGCTGTCTAGCACAGTGATTCTCAACCAGAATGCCGTGGCATGTTGGCATGTTTTGAAATACATCACTGGCTATAGCCATGTCTGCTCTTTCCATTTGCACTCAGTATAAGCCATGCCCTCTTCTTTCGCCAATACAGGGAAGGGACATGATGCATAAGGCCCATGCAGTAAGGCTTTTGTCGCGTCAGACTCCTACTCCAAATATCAATGAAAAATACACTCACTGTAAGAGATGAGGGTGCACTCTTCTGACTGCAACAGATTCAGCTGGTTATGAGTACAGTGCTTCTATTGTTCTGCCTTGTGAGACTTACTAAAAGCTTTGAAACAACACTCGTGTGTAGGTGTCAGTTTTCTAAGCAGTCTTTCCCCCCCCACACTCCCTTCCTTGTAATAAACTTTTTCTTGGCAGTGCCTGTTTAACTTGCGAGTTGTTTATTTTATGATATTTTGTTTAGGCCTCCCAGCTTTCCTTTGGGCTGACTGTTTAATTTTGTCGTTTGGGGTTTTTTTGCTGGGTCAGGATCAGTGTGCACACAGTGGGTTAACCCGAAGTGTGTGGTAGGGAAACGGGGGCGGGAATTAGCCCCTGGATCCAAGCAGGCTGGGGACGAAAGGGTTATGGAACTCTATTTCCCCTTTTCCTCTAGTTTTCCCATTCAAGAAGAATCCAAAGGCAATGTGACAAGTAAACGCTTTACTTACAAACTGCAGTACAGAGACTCGCATCGATGCACACAGTGTAGGCACATTCTGTAAAGTTACGCCATGAAGCATGTAAATGCTTCGTTTGCACTTCCGCACTGGCAGTTCCCCTTACAACAATTCTGAAACTAAAACGGCAGGGAACTACACATCCAACTGATGCAATTATCCGAGATAGAGGTGTCTGGGGGGAAAGGGAGCTGTGGACACAGGACCTCCGGTGAGGGTGATCAAGCCTCTCCGATGTTGCGTGGATCCTGTTCCTTTTGCGGGCTTTGCTTTTATACTGCCCTAATAGCCAATGGGATTGGGTCTGTTTCACATGCTGAATGAGCTGCGTGAGCCAGGGATTTTGCTAGATGCATTCTTCGCGCGGCTATTAGGTTGTACCCGCTGCTCCCCCCATGCCGCAAGCACAGCTTGCTGGCATTTGGTCACCTTTTCTTTACCACAAAGTGAAGGATTTTTCAGTAAAAGGTTTTTAAATAAAGGCTGGAGCTGGTTTGTTTTCATATGATGTCAGGAATAAAGAGTGAGATGGGTTCTTTGCCCTTGCTTTTTTATGCACCTTTAGAGTATGGGAACTTTTCTTTGCAACCATGAGTGCTTGAAATTTGACTCTCTTTTGGATTAAAATATGAGATCTTTTTTATTTTAAGCCCTGGTTCCCAGTTATGTGATCAAGAGCACTTACCAAAATTGGGAGATTTGTGCTTAAATCTTGAGTTGTTAATGCCAGGGATAGCACCATGGTAGGACTCCATGCAGGAATCCCACTTAATGGGGAGGAAGCTTTTGGCTTCTTGCCTTCATGTTGCCAATATGACACTGCATTGTTAGTTTATTAAGTGTGTGGCACATTTTTCCATCCTCTCAGTAAATATGAGTGATGTATAGAGATAAAGTTGAAGAGATGTATGAGTATTTGCCTTGGGTGCAAGTAGATTAAGGAATGAGGGAAACTATGAGAAGATATAAAAGGAGAAAGTAGCATTTTGATATAGCTGTTGGGCTTTGATCAGTTCTGTGTGTGTGCAACCTTTTGCTTTAGTGGTCACAGATCATTAACTTCCTATGCAGAATTACTCTGAATAGTGGAAGACATTATGGACAAGTAGGACTCTCTTTCTTGTAACCATCAAAAGAGGTTGAGAAGCTTATGGAGAGCCAGGGGTAAAAGGGGCAAGTTTCCAGAGGACATGTAAAACAGAAGACAATGCACCATAATCCCATACCAGAAAGGAAGGAAGGTCTAATGGAAAATAGAAACGAAAGCAAGACAGAGTAGAAACAAGCAGAAATGAACTCCAAGCAGGAGGCTAATTAAGAATTTAGAATAAATAGCACAAAACAGTTTTCTCTTTTTAAATTGAAGAGGTGACCTGTATCTCTTGGCCTAACTCAGTGGTTTTCAACCTGTGGTCTGTGGACCCCTGGGGATCTGCAGACTGTGTCTAAGAGGTCTGCAAAAGATGACTATGATCAATCAGAACTATATGAATAGCCACACTTATAATTCAAAGTGGTCCACACCTTCATTTTAAATTTTCTAGGGGTCCGCAAGTGAAAAAATGTTGAAAACCACTGGCCAATCTGATTGGTTTAATTGTCAGTCTAGAAAGTGCCAGGAAAAGTGGAATCCCTATTTAACAGTTGCTTTGTCCAGAATAACTTTCAGGTGCTGAAGGGTGGTTACTCAAGGGTGGTTACAGCACCTTGAAGGATTAGGTATTTTAATTTTAACTGAATAAATAACAAGATGAATCGTACTGAGCAAGAACCAGAGTTGCAATATAAAATTGTAGTAATATAAAACTAGTTGCTAGTTTACTATCTCTTCCCATCTCCACCTACTCTTATTCTGTTGTGAAGAGCAACACATCAGTAAGGTCAAATTCCCACATGCAGTTAAGCAAGCCAGTCTCTACTTGTTTTCTAAGCAGCAAGTGAATTTGCTACCATGGCATAGCCTCCAGAATTCAAAAAAGCAAATTCTTATGATACACTTCATTGAAGGAAGGCACAATGCAAAATTGTGACCCAGGGTCTCAAACTCTCTCCCTGATTTACAGTACACAACTGGAAGTGAGGGGAATTTTGATGTTGTACCTGTTTGAAACGACATTACAGAATCTGTCTGTGGATCTGGCAGAAATGTGCAAACTGGCCTATGAGGTGTAGTACTGAAAGCAGGTTAAGTTTTTGAAAGGTTGGTGTTTAGGGTCTTTATAAATTCAACTGGCCTAGCTCTCAGAAAAACTGGTGAACCCCGAACCTATGTGTATGTGAGAGGGAAAGGCATGGGGAGGGGAGGGGAGGGAAGGGGAGAGAGAGAAAGAGATTAAATGGAAAAAACTATTTAGAATCAATTCTCTTTTCATTCTACCCAGGAAGAGCACACACCAACTGCTGAAGCTTCCTTAGACTGACGAAGGGTTTTTGAACCCGGAAGCTGCTTAATAACTATTCTCCAACCATTTGGGTTGGTCTAATAAAAGATATCAAATTCACCCAAGGAACCTTGTCTGCCTATTTAGAATCAAGACACATGTCTGGACAGGAAAGCTGACCCCAAAGATTTTAATAAGAAAGATCTTGGTAGACTGACCAAAGGGCTTGGAAAGAGAGGTCCTGATAAATAAAAGATCTCTGTAGACTGACCAAAGGGCTCAGCGAGAAGACAAAAATTTTAGTAGATGTACAGATTTAGCCTCTTTTTTTTTAGACTCTAATGAAGTTGAAAATACTATTATTTTCACCTATTAGAAATGTAAATCGTAAAATTGTTAATGTTAAGCAAACTTCCTTTTCTATACTCTCTGTCTGTATTGTTGCATGGGTAATTCCATACAGATGTCTCCAGAAAAAAAAAGAAACTCTGGGTTTCTTAGGGTAGGGGCCAGAGACCCTGGTCTAAGAAGTCCTGTGTTATTAAGTTGCCATCAGTATGTCAAACCAAAATAAGCACAGTCAGAAAGGCAAATAGCTGGTGAAGGGTGGTGACAAAAGTGTAGATATTTTAAAAGCCATTCCTAAAATAGAAACACTTCAGTTCAGGGTATATTTAATTTATTTTGCAATAGAATAAGAAAAGTTTGATTATATCATGGTTGTTTGAGGTTCATCTTAGAATATCCAGAGATTGATTTGTTAAAGTATCTGGCATTGCCAGGCATATATTTTATTATTAAAGAAAAGAACAACTTGTTTCTTTTTAATTGTCTCCATAAAATAGGGTAGGAACAAGAGTACTTCAAGGCTCGGGACAGACATTCAAAAAGCCTGAGCCTGAATTGTTTCAGTCTTTGCAGGTTGGTCTAACCTGGCTAGGCTGAACTGTCTTGTAACTGGACAGACATTCTCTCTGGACTGAGGAAATTCAGGCACATGCTTGCAGTGGCTCAGGCTAGAAGCCGGGAGGTGCAAGAGCAGCCTTCCTTTCCCTTTCAGAGCACTGAGCTGAGGGGGGTGTGGCCATGCCTGGCAGGATGCTCTGATTAGGGAAGTCTGCCTGCAGTGTTCCAGGCTTTTCCCTGATGGCTGCTCAAGGTTTGGGAGTGTTGCTAGACCCCAGACCTCTCCTAGCACTCTGAGGCAAAGGGGGGAGGGGTGCAGTGCATGCATCTGCTGATGATAGGAGCTTTTTAATCTGCCTCCCTGCTGCTTTATACTGTCTGCAGCAAACTGATAGGCAAGCAAGCCAGCAGGGGGATGATAACAGTGTTTATCACCTTATCAGCAAAACAATGGCCTCTTTCTATTGGTTCAAACTCTTTTTAAACAGCTTAACAGCTGAACTGTTGATTAGCTCCAAAAAGCCCTAAGCAGTCATTGTTTTGTCTGCCTGTCCCTGTGACACTGGAGAAACACACACAGAGATACCTCTTGGCATTAACTAGCATACCTCATACTTAGGGTCCATGGGACTGGGGTCTGTGCTATGGGAGATGGGAGGGACAGTGGGCAGGATTCCTGCTTGAGCAGTGAGGGCTGGGTAGGGCAGGGGGAAGCCAGGCAGACCCTGCTGTACCTCCAGTCTCTGCCAGAGCTCCAGCCAGGGAGCAGAGGAGAGGGGCCAGGCCTGCTGTGCAGCAGAGAGCCCTGCTGAGCCCAGACAGCATGTCAGGATGCTGGGGGAGCAGGGTCATCCCTAGGGAGATGCAAACCAGGGCGACCGTCCCAGGCCCTGCAGAGCTGGGCAGAGTGGTGGCTCTGCATCCAGCCATTTGCTACCCCCCCATCTCCACCACCAATGGTGGCGGCAGCTTCTTCGGGTCTGGGATTGGAGCAAGGGTGGGCCGCTGCATGGGCTGATTTGCCCTGGGCCCCACACCTTGCTGGGGTCGCTTCTGTGGGGAAGTCTGGTTTTTCTTAAACCAGCAAGGGGTCTGAGACAGACATTGAATAAATTGGTTTGATCCAAATAAGTTAAGTCTAATACTACATCCAACCAGGTTTATCTCAAATTGTTTTCAGCCATTTTCAAGCTGGTTTATGTGCACTGAACATCTGTTCTGTTACAGGTTTAAACTAATTTCTGATCATTTAAACCAGTTTGTGTAATATCTGTTCATAGCTCAAAAGGGGAAGAGGAACTGTGGCTCGAGCTCAGAACAGCTTTTATGTAGTTACGGTTCCCTGTATATGATTCTGTAGTAATAAAATTATAACTAAATTGCCCTCATTTTGAACCTGGATAAAGCAGGATCCCCTTTTGAAACCTCTACAAATATAAATTGTTCATACCCAGAGATTAAAAGGAAATGTTCACATCATCTGTAACATTGTGCTTTTCCTTTCTACTCATATTTTTACCCTCTCCCTGGCACATAGGAGGGTGGATTTAATAGTCTCTAGTGTACTATTCCCATAATTGATATATGGAAAATAAATGTGTTAATTCACTTTTGCGGGCCGTTTAGTGAAATACTGAAGGAAAACTGGACAATTTAGTATCTAACAGGCTCTGAATTGTCCCCAGTGAAATGCTTGTGTTCCTAGTAGCATAATATTTCTTACTGGTGTCTTTGCACCATGTCTGTATGACATGAATACATCTCAGTGAGGTATTGAACAACAACAGTAATATTTTTTTTTCCTCTTGTGATATGGCTAATTGAGTACCAAGTTAGTCCAATCAATGTTGTTAATTTTATTATCCATTAGAAAGATGAATTAGGTAGTGATACAGATCTTAAATGTGAGATACTTTTGGATTTTGATTCTGCCTTTGACCTGGTAGAAATCTATGTTTAGTTAAAGGGGGAAAAGAAATGCAAACCTGTCAGAGTTGAGCATAAAATACTTCTAGAACAAATCACATGAGGGAGGCAGGGGGTTGGACTTGGTAACCTGTTCAGGTCCCTTCCAGCCCTACTTCTCTATGGTTCTGAGTCAAAGGAGGAAGTCACTGCCATCTTGGATTCAAAAGCATTTTACCTACTTGAATAATTGATTGTACTATTGTCTGTTTCATATCTCATTTTGCTTATAACCATAGTCATGCCCAGGTTTGGTACAGGTTACAGAAGTTAACACACTACTCTCTTTGAACAGTTTTAAGTCTGTGGCAGTGCCTGTTCATAGCTCTCCCTCTGTGTTTGTCTTTGAAGTCTATTGTGCAATAACAATTTTTGCACTGTGGCTTCCCCATGGGCTTTTGTCTATTTCAATGGGTGCTACAGCAAAGATGTCAACTGCAACAATATTCATACTTCTAATTGATACAATAATATTTTGTGAGTTTCAGATGGAAGATACTTTTTATTTGTGCAAAATGCATTATTTCTGATGTAGAGATAAAGGGAAAATGACATATACTTATTGTAGCAAAACTGGAAATCGAACCCCTCTCCTGTGCTTTAACAAGACCATCTCACAGCAACTTTGTGTGAGACTGGAACACACTGGATTAATATACCTCTCTTCCCTCAAATGTTCATCAGAGGCTGCAAGAAAATGCCTAATGTACAAATTAAATGAGAACAAAAATCAAGATTGGTATTCACTGATGGCCTTTTGATTTGAGCTAGGTCTCACACCACAGAGGTTACAAACAGTCATCACAGGTTTTAAGGGAATGAAGGCTTCAGACACTATTGAGAGAGGCTGAGGTGTATCATACTTACTTGCCTGCTTGCTAAGCATGCTAAAAAAGGAAATGCTGCTGGGTACAGAGGCAGTAGTCATGGGAATGTTGAAATGCTTATGGAGACAAGTACTCTGGTGCTTTAAAACAATTATGCATGTTTCAAAAACCCAATGTATGTTTTCAAAATGTATAGCACACAACACTATGTGTTGCTGAATGTTAGATTTTTTTTTTTTAAGAGAACAATTTATGCACTACACCACTAAGCCTGAGGACTGAAGAATGTTTGCATACTAATTGTTTTGATTACAGACACAAATTTAATATTTTTAAGGCTACAGCTGAATACTGCTAAAAAGGCTTATGTTTACCTTAATTTTTTTAAGAATCCATTTTTCCTTTAAGTGAAAGTTCATATATATATATTTTGTTCCATTATTTTAAAACTGACTCCTAACCCAGTACAGCTAAATTTACTGTATTTTTAAAATATCAGTGTCAGAATTAAAGGTTTGTTATGCTTTGTATAGATTAAGGATTTTTTAAAGATGGTAGCTGATTTTTCTTTTGGACATATTGGAATTTTGCTGTTTATACTGGACAGAGAACAGATATTACTGCACTTAAACATTTATCTTCCATCCTTGGAGTTGGAACCATTATTAGAATTGCTGGAGCTTTTTTATGGACAGGGATTTGAATTCTCATCAATTGGATTGCAGACATAATTAGCTAACACAGCTGTAGAGATATTTCAAGTATGTGAGTTTGTTATGAAAAAGTTATTTATGAGTAATTTATAAACAAAATCTATGCATATGCGATAATGCAGTGCATTCATATATCATGCTATTACTCATGGTACAACATTGTTTAACAATAAAATGTTCAATCTTTCTGTGTATGCTCAAGGTTAGTGACAATTTCCCAAAACAGACAGCAACAGTTCTGCATAAGGCAATGGACAAAGTGACTGATGCACTGGGAAAACTGGCAGTTCTGAATGTTTTCACAGTAGCATCTTCTACATCTAATTCTTTGTCTCTTTGTCTCTAATTCTTTGTTGTGGAATGATTTATAGTAGTGGTTACTGCACTTAACAGAAGGAACAAGTACTAAAATCTAGGTCATCTGTAATGCTAGGAGAAGCAAATTATTAAAACTGCTATTTGAGAATATAGTAGGCAACTGTCAGTCCTTCTGGATCATGGTGTATGCATGAGAGGTCACCAGGACCTTCAATGCATATGCCTAGACAGGAGTATGGAGGGATGTCCAGAGCCTTGATGGCTGTAGTTATGAGTTTGTCCAGAAATCAAACACCAGTCTCCCACATGGCAGACAAGGATTCAACCAATGAACCACAACAGTAAACTGTGAATATAGGATCTTAGATTACCCCTGTTGTGCTGATATATACAGAGGTATAACTTTTCAAGATTTCTTCCTGACCTGAAAAGTTATAGGTTTTCCAAAACTGACTATAATATCCTTTGTGTTTATGGGTGTTTATTACTTGGTACATCTGTTTGTGAGTGTGTGTTCCTTAAATTCAGATTAAAATTGGCATGGACTAGAAATGGATCCTCTGCCATTTGATACAGACCTCAAACTTAATTTAATCAAACATATGTTTTATGCAGAACTTTCAATATGATGCATGTACATTCCATGAATTTAAAAACAGAAAGGAAATTATAATATTTGGTGAATGCAAAAAAATGAGGATGCCTGAACTTCTGGCCATTCATTCCTTGGAATTTGTAACCATGTTCAGTGCATTTAGATTAGCAATTCACAACCTTTTTAGACTCAAAGTACCCCTTGGAAAATGGCAGCTGAACTGTCCCTCATTTCTTGACCATGGGGAAAAAACAGAGCAAAATGTCTGTTTCAGAGAACTGAAGAAGACCACAACAGGTTAGAATGTTTTTGACACTATGGATTCCTGTTTGAAATTTCTGGGTTAATCTTGTGAATCATATAGGTGTTTGTATACCTAGCAATGCTAATATCACACAGTATTCCGTGGCACCTTTAAAAGGATCTTACAGCACCCCACCATGCTGCAACACCCCAACTGAGAATTACTAAGTTGGACTGCATGTATAATGCAGTGCATAGTGCAGTTAGTATAACTTTAGGGGCAATCTTACTCTCTCTGAGCTAGCAGTGCTCTCAAGCTGCCATAAAAAGAAGGAGGTTGCATTTTGTGTATCAGTGCTTGTAGTCTCTAAAGATGCTCTTGATTTTTGTGTTATGTCAGATGCAGCAGATGGTATGAAGAGCTGGAACAATTAAGGCTGGAAAAATATCAGTGAAAAGCAGAATTCTGAGACCATTAAACCATAGAGACCAGAACAGCTGAAAAACTCTGTGGCCAGATTGAAGGAAAGCAGGAAACGGTCTTTAGCAACCAGGTCTAGACAGCTGTGGTTGAAGTTCCTATCTGCTTACATGTAAAGGGGGTGGGAGGAAAAACCCAAACCCACAGGCTTATTAAGCCCACGGTCTACAGATAATGCATGCCTTTGATCTTTTCACCAAGGTTAAATAACAACTCTCAATTTAAATATTAACTTGTTATTCAAATTGTAGTTAGTAAATGTCTTCATATATTATTGTAGTGTAAGAATCTGAATACTTAATTTAAGTATGAATGTTGCCATTGAACAAAAAAAGGAACCAGATTATATTTTTGACATCCAGGTTGCTTTTTGTAAAATACCTCTCATAATACTCTGTGCAAACTCTTTACTCTTTCAAGAAAATTGCTTGATTCTTGGAGTTTAAAAGAATTCAGAGTGTATTTATAACCCTAGGGCAGAGGTTTTCAAACTTAGTGCATACCTCCTTCCAGATTCACCAGCTGCCTGTGTACCCCTATCAGCATATGTTTTATACTTTAACTCCTTAAATGCCAATTACTATTATAATGAAAATTGAATCTGCCGTTACACTATTTCTCCCACGTAACCCTCCCCAGAAATACCTTGCATAGCCCCGGAAGTACTCATACCACAGTTTGGGAACCCCTGTGTTAAGGGATAAATAAAGTGACTAGTTAATGTCACTCTCTCCAATTCATAGTTGAGGTTCCTATTGACTTTATTATTTAACGTGTGCCCTGAGGCTCCAATCAGGATCATTGTTACTCACTGAACAAGTTCATACGAAGACATTCTTCCTGACAAGAAAAGTTTGTGCCTTTAGCACTGGGAGTTTTATGAACTGTTTCCCTTTATGAGCAATGTTTGGCTCCTAATTTTGTACAGTATGCCAACATCTTGTTTGGAGAATGTTTATTTTTTATTTATTGACTTTTGGCTCACAAATTAAGAACTTTTAGGAGAGTGAAAAACAGACAAAGCTGGAAAGTATCAGGGGATCATAGAAGGGGATATGATCAGAAAGGCTAGAGCAACTCAAAAATGTAGACTGGGACAGCAGATTGAGAGGAAGAGTTTTATAGCAACCAGACAGCTGTAGCCCAAGTCCAATCGGTTCACAGCTCAGAACAAAAAATAAATGATCTGAGTAGTATAATTTCAGACATGGGATGCCTCGACTTGCATTTCAGGGTCTTCAGTGCCAGTGTGGTACTAATGTGAGCTGCTTTCCAGGTTTCTTTTCTCTATTCATCATTATTGCCAACTTAAGCATTCAAAAGTTAAACTCTAAAAATTGGCTGAAGAATAATGAGATTTTAAAAATAACAGATGTTTGGTTCATTTTTATTTACTTTCTAGTAAATAAAAATATAAAATTCACATTTGCGAGGCTGTCTCTTCAACCTAAAGAGTTAGGAGGAAGTTGTTGTTTTTGTTTGTTTGTTTTAAATTAAGGCAGAGATTTTCACATGCTCTCCAGAAGGAAAAATACAAGAGATTCACATTGAATCATGGTCTTGGCATGATGTTGGTGCTATTAGATGTTCTTTTAAATGACACAATATTTGTGTTGCAGATTCCCTTTGTTGTCTGTCCTGTATGTTTTCAGTTGGCTGTATACCTAAGCAGTTGGTGCCTATTTTTAATGATGGGCCTGCTTACTTTCCTAATCTTTGCTTATGGAAGCTAACTATTTCACAAAAGTCAATGCCAAGTTTATCTCATTTATCTATTAAACCATTGGGTTTGTGCTCAACTTTTTTTCTTACCATCTCAAACTTTCTTAAATTGTGTAGTGTACTTTTTTTTCCAAGTACACTGTTCATTGTATTGGCATGTTCATTTCTGCAGCAGTTCTGACTTAAATTTGTATATTAAAATTTTAACTTGAATTGTTTAGTTGTAATAATGGTCACTAAAAGCAATGTGGTCTAAAGAAGATAACATTAGGACACTGGTAGTTGCATGTTTGTGATTAGTGAGTTAATGAATTCATTAAAAAACAAGGCATTATATTAGCATGCAAAGTGATTTAATGACAATGTAGGGAGGAAATACACACACACACACTCATTACATCCTATTTATCAAATACTCATTTTATCTAAATAAATTGCAATAAGAAAAAACAACTTACAGTATAGTTGTCTCTGAACATGCTGAAGTCTGTTAACTGTTCTTTAGTCTAAGGTTATCAATTATTAAGAATACAAAATAGATAAATATTTTACTAATTAATTGCAATGCTATAGAGTAATAATTGCATTACTGTTACATCCATGAAGCCCAAAGAAATCCTAATATTTCTCAGTGTCGCTGACTGTTTTGTGCAAACTAAGTTTGTGCATGATACTTTCACTTTGTGACTAAAGATTCTGTCTGGAAAGTAAGAAGGTAGCCAGTGTGAATATTCAGCTGACATCAGTTCCTGGATATCCTCCAATGAGTGTCATATTTAACCATTGTAGATTATTTTTATCTTGAACCCAGTTTCTGGATGTCATATTTCAAGAGCCTAGTTTTGAAACTTGGTTCTGGTAAGTCGGAAGCCTAGACATTTTTGGAGTCCAAGTTTTGGTTTAGGTACTACTTTTAACACAAAATAAGTAATTTCAGTTATCTGGAAAAAAAAATTAAGTTTGTTACCTGAGGTTGCTTTTGTGTTATGCAGACTTTGTACAAATGCATTTGAAGCCTTATCAAGTCTTTTCTCAAATACATGTCCAGTATCCTGGATGGTTGAGATTGAGATACTGTTTTACTGACGTTGGCCTCTGTGTCATAAGTTTAAATTTGCCCAAGTTGGTGGTAATAGGAGATCTAATGCCACTGCATGACTTTTATTAAATGATACACTGATAATCCTAGTTCTTAGCAGAAAGGTGTCTACAGTGCAATTGACATTATCAACAGGACAGGACAGAACGAACATAAGCCATGTACAGACAATCAGTGTCCCCTATGAAAGCTGCTTTCCCAGGGAAAATCATGAGTTCACATCTGTTCAGGATTTTTCTCCCAAGGTAAAAATGGCTGCATCAGGAGAAGAATAACCTGGGAACAACCAGGGTTAAAACACTCCCAGGAGAGTTCTTCCTAGGACAAAAAATGTTCTCTTCTGAGAGAAACCATAACACAGTTCTTTATCATCCCACGGTGCCTTGCTCCCACCCCCCAGGGAGAGACTTGCTGGACTCTGCTGATCCAGCCAAGCAGAGAACAGAACATGCCCCATTCGTAATCCACGTATTGTTGCAAGGAGACAGGCAGGCTGGGTTAGTCTGTCAGGGGTGCTCTGTGCACTGACTGAGCTGAGTCTGCTAGGCAGACTGAAGGAGCCTGCAGAGCACACCGAGATGTGTGCAGAGGGGCCTCCTGTCTGTGCAGCATCAGCATTGCAAGCTCTCTGCTCTTCAAAGGCTCAGTATTCAAGGGTGCTGACAGATGTGCAGCTCCCTGCTGTAACTCATGGCACTTCACGGAAAGTATCATGGGTTACTGCAAACCCCCTGACCCAGGGTTTCACTGTTTGATTGTGGTGGAGGGAATCAAGCTCCACTTTGGAGCCAATCCAGCGGAGAGAACCTGTGTGTCTACAGCTTCTCTTCCCTAGCCCTCCCCTCCCATCCCCACCAGCTCCAGTGCTGTCTTTAGGATTGGTGGAGGAAGAAGGAAGAGGAGAGAGCTCAAGTCTGGGATTTGCCCAGCCTGTGCTTGAGAGGGAGGGGGCGATAGGAGGCCCTCTGAGGTGGGAGGGGGTTCCAGTCCACCCGCCTTCCTCCCTCAAGTGCAGGCTGAACTCTCCCATGCCTTCTCCCTCCCATCCTGAAGACAGCACTGGAGACAGGGCTAGTCTGAAGCAGCCCAACCTTGCTCTCACACAGGGACAAACAGCTTTCATCTGAATGCTGATTAAATGAGTGTTAATTTGTCACATGCTTCTAAAGCACTCTTCAGCCGAGCACTTTTGTCAGGGCATGGCTGTAGAGCGCTTTTAGGGGACCAAGGTACAAATATCACTTTGGTCAGTACCTGAAATATCTGTTCAGGGGTCTCCAGATAAGCTTTTCTATAGGGAGAAAAAAATGGGGAGCATTCTCTCTGATTATTTGAACATGTATATGCAGCCATAGTGCATGACTAGAATAATGATCCTCCCTTGGAGAATAGGACTGTATCTTGGAAAGGCAGAATGAAGACATTTGTGTTGTTGGAAATAGTGCTCTGACTTTCTAGGGCTTCAGCTGCCTTCATTATGATATGGCCTCTTTCATGAGCACTAAATTCACTTATAAATTGGAATTATGTTGTTACCCTGTAATCAGGTGATTAGATAAGTACTAACCTTTTGACAATTGGTAATAGTAGATTTTCAGATTGCTACTGCTGCCAAGGCTCCTTGCCTAGAATCTCCAAGTGGTTCAGCAACTACCAAGGTAGAACCAGCTTATAATAAACTTGCGAAATAATGGTCACTATATGTAAGACTTCAGAAGTATTTATGGTTGAAGATCTTGTAGTGGACAACAGAGATAGCTCAACTGTGGCAGAGTCCTTTGCAACCTGTATTAAGTCTTTGTTTATCTGGGCCTAAGAGACTCAAAGTAAGCAAATAGTTTATTTATAATGTATTTTACTTTGTTGGAAGCTGCACTTGCTGGATTAAGTTTAATGACTGGCAACAGTGGTCTGAGTGTATTTGCAAATACACTTTGAATTTTTTAATAGATCCAAATAATTTATTCACTCCTTTTGAGGTAGACAATGAATTTGGAAAAGACTTATTTCTTTGAAGGCAAAGTGATATGTTTAGGAATAAAGGAAATAGATTTGAGCATGTGTGTTCTTTTTAATGTTGCTTGTGTTTTAGCATATTCCCAAAAAGAAATGCAAAAATCTAGAACTCTTGGTTCCAAAATGATACCTTTTATTAGACCAACGGAGAAATTGTGAGAAAAAAATTCTTTTTCTGCAAGCTTTTGGAGTCATGCACTCTTAATCGGGCTCAGGAAAAGTTCAAGATGGCAAGTCCCCATATGAGTGTATTCCTAGTACATTTGTGGAGTTTTATTCTTGATAATAAACATTCTTCATTGAAGAACTCTGCTAAAACAGTTCATAACACACAACCTTCCACCAACCTGGAACATCACATAACTATTGTGGCGGTAGTAAGTAATTATGCTGTTTTTGCTTAGTGGCAGCATTTTGAAAATGTGGCAAGATCTCATTCCTCTCCCTCTCATTGAGAACCAATAGTTCTTGAAGAAAGTGGTTAATCTCCCTAGTTTCAGGCACCTGAGTGTTAAGAGGCATTTTATTGTCTCTGTGTGGTAGGTTGTTTTTGTTTTGTTTTTATCCTGTTATAAGAGTTAAAAATGTAGATTTGAACCTGAGCATAAATCAGCTCCACTTCCTTGTGTGAGCTCCAACTTGGATTCTTGATCACATTTTGGACAGCTGCAGGTCACTGAATTGTCACTGGACTGGTAAAATGCTAAGCATTTGAAATTTGGAAAGGAGACTATCCAGCATGTTTGAAATTATCCAAGATGATTTTGTCTCTTTAGCCATTATCTCCCTTTAATTACGGACACGACTGAGATTCAATTTCTAAAGAGTTTTAAACAAAATTACTGTAGAACAGGGAAAGACTTTTCTGAGACTAAAGGTTTATACAGAGGTTACTTTTGTTACATTTTATTTGTGAGTTTAGCAGGACAAAAGCAAGCAGCCACATATTCATGCTGTTTGTTCCTGTAAAAAAAATGGCCAACTGGGGGGGAGGAGGAAGGAGTGTTGTTTCAAGCCAGCAACAGCTTTGTCCTGGGAAACTGTCACAAATTTTAACATCTGTACAGGTCTTAGAGACCTTCCCCATAACTATATCCTACAGTCCCCTGCTCTTCCTCCCTCCCTGTTGCTTACTTGAGACCAGGACCAGTCCTGGTGGGCAAAATACAGCCTGCAGCATGTATCCAGCCTGCCAATTACTATATAAGGGACAGGAGTGGTGAATACATAGAGTTTATGGGAGGGTTTTTCAAAGGCAGCTAAGTAGGTGCTCAACTTCTGCTGAAAAGCAGTGGGAGTTAGGTGTGTAATTCTTTACCTTAAAAAATATCCCTTTCAAAGTATCAGCCTCTCAATCAGAAATTATATCAGTAGGTAATATTTAATTAAATGTTGATATTAAACCGTATTTGATCTAGAAACTGCTGCCACATTTACTTGAATAGAAGACATCCCTGATTAGAAGACAGACCCTGCTCTCTCCGAGCACATGGAAATGAGAAGCAAACTTGTAAACAATAACCTTGAAATAAAACATGGCTGTATCAATCTGCATATGCAGTATAACCTTATAAATCTGGATATAAAAAATCTGGAATTCTCAAAAATTCGGCACTTTTTAAAAATACACTACTGCTGGATGCAGAGGCAGAAGCTTGCATGTGGAAGCCACTGCCACCAGCCACCCCCCTGTGCCACTGCTCTGTGTGCGGCTGCTTTTCTGGGACCAGCCCCCACTCCAGGATGCAGAGGGGGAAGCTTGCACGTGGCAGCTACCACCACCATCCACCACCCCACTCTGCGGGTGGCTGCTGTTCCAGGACCAGCCACTGCTACCTTCCCCCCTGCTCCGTGACTGGCCCCCGCTCGGGTTTTAAAAATGCAGAATGTCCAAACTTCTGGCAGTTGTTTGGTCCCGAGCATGCCAGATTTATGAGGTTATACTGCAGTATACATATACTTAGGTCATCCAGAATTAATGCATATTCTGTTTTTTTAAGCTTCTGCTAGTTTTAGCATAGATTCCATCAACAGACTTTTATGCAGCACTTTGGCACCTAGTTATATGTAATACAAACTGGGCACGTGTATATGTGCAATTAATGTGTACAAATAAATTCTGGAGTATATGGCCTAACCCCACAACCTCTACCAACACATACGTACACCCCAACATACCCTATGCCCCCCTACACGGCCATACCCTCTCACAATCCCCCCCCCAAACACCACCACATCCTACCAAACACCCTCCAACCTCCAGTCACACCCCACATCTCATCATAGACACACAATTTAAAAGAGTGAGACTTTATTTTTGAGTTCTTATGCAATCCCTTCTATACACAGTACACAAACACAAGTCATGACAAATATTATTTGTAATAAAATTAAAATATATTATGGTAGGTGTTTGACTTCTAGTGTATGACTTGGTTTTTCTGTGGTTCTAAGATGGAAACTTCCCCTCTCAAAAGGAAGGAGTATTTGATCAGGGGGAAGGCAAGGGGAGGGAGTGTTGGTAAAGGTCAGGTGTTAGGGGGCAAGACTTCAGGTCCCAACATGGCTACCAGAGGGTGGGACAGTTGTCAAGGGGTGGGGCTACCTATGCAACCCCCAACAGCTCACCAAAACTTGTTAAGTGGCCCTCCACCCAAAATAATTGCCCAACCATGTTGTAAACTGTTAAGAGATGAAGAAGCGTTAATATGTTGTGGGGTTTTGTTGAATGATATAATGTTTGATGTTTGTAAATATGTATAAGAGATTTTGGGGGAGGTGGTTAAAATAACTTGTTGTGTTTAATAATAAAAAAAAGGGTTCCCAGACAACATGTTGCCTAATATGGGTTATGTATTGTTGGCTGCATGTAATTAGCTTCATATTAGGTTTCCATTACAGAGCACATGCTGCTTTTGGCAGCAGTGTAATAGTAGACAGTGTACCAAGTGAGATTTCATTGTATGCAGTTATAATTCGAGGGGCTTTTTTTCCCTTGGCTGATTGGGGGGGAAACTTCATCTTGTATGCAAGTAAATATACAGTATTCAAAATAGTATAGGGTCCATACAGCCTACATTTTAAATCCATGCTATGTTGCTGACGCTAGTGTGTTAGAATCTGCTAGCTAACTTGTTTCCGCAGGTGTTATAACAAAAAACCTTTTTTCAGATTAAGATAAAGACAGTATGACCTTATGCCTTTCTAGTGTTCACCAGATTAAATAGATACAGGCATATACGAATGAAGAGAACAACACACTTAAATTAGTGGAGCTGTACACATCTGCAGACCTGTTGTCTGTCTCTAACTGGTTACTCCGTAACTGAGGGAGTTTTTATCTTCTAAATTACAGAGCATAACTAAATTATAACTTTTATCATTTCATCTTCCCTTATAACACTAATTAAAAAAATCAATCAACACCAAAATCAATTAATACCCATTTACAGAGGGTTTACTAGCACTTCACTCTAAAGTAAATCTTTACCACTCACTTTCCTATCACCTTTTAACAAGTGTGCTTTTGGGAGGTTTCACTTTCTTTTTCAGACAGACAAAGTACTGGATTCAGTTTCTGAATTGTTTTTAAGGAAAGCTTTTCCTTCAAGTCTTGATAGACTTATCCCATTATATTGGGATCTGAATGACTTGCACTATTTGCAGTTGTTCTTCTGGCATAAAATTCATTACCTACAGATTGTTAAAGATGATTTCCTCTTTCTCCATGATGGCATTTGCATTGGTGTCCATAAGTACATTTTTTTTCCCCATGAGGATATGTTGCTTCTGATGTTCTGGAACAACTGATTTCTTCCTAAGAAGATAGTCCAGATCTGTACTGTGATGGCCAAGAGGATCATCAGGAAGCGTAACTGTTGTATTGTATTGTGTTCTTGTATTGCAAGCGCACACTTGACTAAATTTGCTTTCTCACAAGCTGCCAAATCCAAAAGTGCTGTCACCTCTAAGTACCACAATGAATGGGAGTTTGTATACTCTGTTTTTATATCGGATGCCAACAATGCACATCTCTTTCACTGGACTATTTGTTCCTAAATAGCTAGTTATTTTGCTGTTTGATGGATTTATTTTTATTTTTTTATTATGTTTGGTCAGTATTAATTTCCTACATTTGTGCTCTTGTAAAAATATTAATCTTAGCTCCAGTTCCAATTCAAATTAAATCATTGTTCTTTGTACTTTCACTGGCAAAATTCAGCCCGTCATTGATTTTGCTTGTTGCTACCATGTTTACTGTTATATAAAATTCTTCTGTCCACAATCTTTCATGCCTTCTGCATGGACAACCCTTTTTTGGTGTTCTTAGGTCTGCAGCCTGGGCCTTCAGTTTCAGCTGCCCTGCACATTTAACACTCTTTTTCTAGGGACAAGTCTTTCTTTTAATACAGTGTCTGCAATACCACACATAATCCTATTTATAATCAGGGATTCTGTCAAGTTCCCAAAAGGTCCTTTTAGTTCAATAAAATACTGATCTAAACTTTGTTCTGTTGTTTATCTGTACATAGGAAATTTGTGTCTTTCAAGAGTCTCATTATTTTTTGACATGCAATATTCCTCTAATTTAGACAATATTTTATTAAATTTAATATGTTGACCTTTTTCAAAGGTAAATGTTATAAATAGCCAGGGCTTTCCTCCCTTAGAATTTTCAAGAAGATAAATTATTTGAGTTTGTCATTTTTATCTTCTGCCCTAGCAGTTGTTAGGTACCACTCAAAACTTTGTCCAAATGTCCTCTAGTTCTCTGCTATATTGCTTGATATCAAAAGGGTAGTTGGAAGTTTGAAGACTTCCATGACTAACTGTCCTTTTATTTAATTGTGCAGACAGATCACTTTCAGTGGCCCATGGTTCTTCCACATGGCTGCACTGCTTCACTTGCTCGAAGTTTCCAAATTCTTTTTCAGGTTGAAACTCAAATTCTTTCAAATGATCTTTCAAGAGGCAAGGATGTTTTAGGGTGATATCGTTTATCGGACTAGCTGCATAGTTGGGCTAGAGTTGGACAAGCTTTCAAATGCAAGACGTTCTTTTTAGAAGGTTTGTCTACATGATATGCTTTACTGCTTTACTGTGCAGTAGACAAATCTTCTGTGTAGTCAAGCATCATGCTAATAAACTACTGTGCATTAAATTAGTCTACTGTACAGTTAGTACCTGTCAATACTAACTAGTACTTGTTAATAGATACTGCACAGAAGCATGCATGTAGATGTTGACCAGGAGCAAGTACACTCCTGGGCAGCCACACAAGCAGGAAACCTGGTCCTGGCACTACTCAGCTCCCCCAGGAACTGAGCTGATCAGCACAGGGACCAGGTCCCTCTCTGCCCCTCCCCCTCTCCCTCCCAGTCCCAGCACTTTTTGGGGTTTCTGACTTCCCACGGGAGCAGGGAACTGAGAAGCACCAGGATTGGGGAGCTACCAGTGGAGCTAGCAGTGATGGCATGGGACTGGGAAACAGCAGGGGGGAAGGGACTCTTCCCAGGCCCCTCGCCTGATCTAATCAGGGAACGGGACTTGGAAACAAATGTAGGGGAGGGGCCAGTCCAGCTAGCCCCAGGCTGTGCAGAGCAGTTTCTGTGCAGCCTGGAGTTGGCTGGGACCTGTGCCAGACAGGGACAGATTCTGGCCAGCCCTGAGCTGTACAGAGTAGTCTCCGTGCAGTCCAGAGCTGGCTGGGATCTGCCCAACACTAGGACAGGTCCTGGCCAGCCTTGGGCTTTGCGAGGAAACCCTGCTGGGCACAGGACCTGTCCCCATGCATATCAGGATGCCTCCTATGTGTACAGGGCCAGGAGCCTCCTCACCCTGTGCTCCCTGCCCTCCCCTAGGCTAGCACCCAGTGGAGTCTGGAGCTCCTCCTAGCTGCTGCAGGGGAACAGAACATGGTAGGAGCAAATCTGCTCCCCCCCCCACCATAGGCTTACTGTGCAATATTTACAGTGGCTCCATCCTGTTGCCCGCCCTGGCTGTGCAGGGCTGGCCCTAGCCTAGCCTTCCTTCACTGCCATGGGGGCAGGGCAGATCAAGGCCCCAGCAGTGAAGGATGGAGTGAGGCACAAGCTGGAGCTGGAGGGGTGATTGGGGCCCCGACCAGGCCAGATGGTGGGACAAGCCCCGCCCCCACCCCAATCTGTGCACAGAGTGGAGGTGGCTGCTGCTGCATACTGCGCTTTGCTCCCTGCTACAGCTGTCCTGGGAGCAATGCGATGCCATATGCCTGCCGCCACTGGACTGGACTGTTCCCTCTGCCCATCTGGGGGCGGGATGCATATCGCATCACAGGGCTCAAAGCTCAATGTGCAGAGGCAGCTGTCTCCACCCCTCACACAGATCAGGGGAGCATGTGCCCCCTGGCCCTTCATTTCTTCATTTGTCCCACCACCTGGTATGGCCAGAGCCCAACTCACCCCAGCCCTTGCTGTTGCCTGTGCCTTGCTCCCTCCCTCGCCACTGGGGCCTTGATCTGCCCCCCTACTATGGCCCTTTCTCCTTCCCAACCCCACAGACTCTCCTGCGGGGGGCAGGGAACACATTCATGCGTGCACACTCGGCTCCCCCAAATAATTTTTTCTCCCTCCACCTATGTTAGTCACTAATTTGGTGTGATTTCATTTTGGGGGTTCTCCAGCCTGTGGCTAATTTTGAGAGATATCAAAAACTATGGATGCTTTTTTTTTTTTTCAAATAGCAAGTGCAGGTTCTTGCAAGGGAGACTGAATGCATCAGATGGTCATTTTGAATTTAAAATGCATGCCTACAATTTTTTGTATGAGAAATAAGTTTGGTGCATGTGATATAAAAGGATTTGGTAACAGCAGTAAGTCCTGGTTCATCAGTTGGATCTGCTGCACCGATCTGTGCTTACATGTTAAAGCAATATTGAAGATAAGAGGTTTCAATGTGGCACAGAGCATTACTGTAGATGCAGGATCAGGTTTCTAATGAGTAACTTTTTGCAAACTACAGTGTAACATTTTTATTTCTGAAGGTGAATCTCAGAATCCTAATGTGCTGTCATAATAATCATGTTATAAAAAATTTTGAAGAGGATTTTGAAGGTAGAAATGGAATAATGTGAAGCATTCTGATAGAACTTTCTCTCACAAAGCAAGCAGCAAAGCCACCAGGATTTTAATATAATTTCATGCTTTTGTTGTCAGCTTTGAACAGCCCTAGGCAGTCTACCCAAAGAAAACAAAACTCTGCTTGCTTGCTTGCTTGACTTTATGGCTTTCTCTGACAGTAACCACAATGAATTAAAATAAAGCAGTTAAAGCATAGTTGTATATATTTTTAAGATTTTTTTTTTTATGAGGGCCCTTGGCTAATAGTAACTGTGCTTAATGGCCTAAATTAAATGCTTAAAAATATTTCCAAACCACTTAGTAACAATGTAAAATGTTAAAGTTCATTTTATGGGTTTTTTTTCCCCTATGGAAGGCTGGCTGTTTAGTATAGATTTTTTTTTCTAAAAATAACAGTATGCAGATTTTGCCTTTGGCTGTGTATGTTTGTTGAAGGCCTATGAATGGCCCCTGAGCAATTGCGTGCATCAGGTGCTATGAATATTTTTCATTCTCTTAACCTTACTGGTGAAAAAGAAGTAATGTCGGGGGGGGGTGTCTTTTCTTGGTAGAAGTAGAAATGTTATTTTCAAGTTCTTTACTGATCTGGAGATACAAATATTTGGAGATGGAAAAGGCAAAAGTATTTCATATCACAGTTGGCTTTAATTAACTTTTTTCTTTCCATTGATTACACCAACTCTTTGTAATTATAAATGTGTGGACACTGCACAGGCAATTTTGTGTTGTTTCATTTTTTGGTTCCAATTTTAATAATTTACCCAGCAGGCTGCAAATAAAATTCAAATGTTGGCATTTTTCTTGTTTTGATTCTCCTCATTTTTCTGACAGCAGTTGCTCAGTAACGGTCTTTTCCTAAGGATTGCTTTTGTAGTCCCTTAAGTGGCAGAAAAACATTGTAAGCTGTCTTCACTACCCCTGGAAATGGCTGCATTCCTCCAAAAAGATGAAGAATGCCTCTGATACAGGTAGTCAGCACATTGGAAGACAGGAACAGGGACAAATCATGGGCCCATTTCAGTGGGACTAGGATTTGACCTTAAGCTTCCTAAAGCCATTGTTTCATTTCTAAAGGATAACTGAAGCTTTTCCTTTGATCTGAACATTTCTGCTGAATACATATGATTGAGTCTAGTTTCCTTTCGTTGATATGTTCAACAGTCTAAAGTTCTTAGAATCTTAGAAAAGCAGGGCTGGGAGGGACCATGAAAGGTCATTTAGTCCAACCTCCTGCCAGAGACAGGATCATCCCTATCCAAACCATCCCAAGCAAATCCTAGTCTAATTTATTACTGAAACTACACAGGCAAATCTGCCACACAGCCACAAAGCATGTGGCCTTAACTTGCCATAGATAAAGTAGGAGGGCAATGGTGGCCAATACAAGGTTTGTTAAAATACGCTCTAGACATCCAAGGAAGAGGGTCATATCCCTCTGCAGAAGAAGGCACTTCTCCCCGCGCACACAGTCTGTATCTGACTGACCATTGGGTAAAATTCATTTCTGATCCCAAATGTGGCCAGTCTGACCCTGAATGGAGGGGTAAGACACTAACCAAGAATCTCTGGGTTTAAGGAAACCATTCATAGATTCATAGATATTTAGATCAGAAGGGACCTTAGCAGATCATCGAGTCTGACCCCCTGCCCTGGGCAGGAAAGAGTGCTGGGGTCAGATGACCCCAGCCAGGTGCATGTCCAGCCTTCTCTTAAAGACCCCCAAGGTAGGGGAGAGATCCACCTCCCTTGCAAGCCCATTCCAGATTCTGTTAGCCCTTATTGTAAAGAAGTTCTTGATGTCTAACCTAAATCTGCTTTCCATCAGTTTGTGGCTGTTTTTCCTAGTTATTCCTATTCCTTGCTGCCCTCCCTGCCCCTCCCCACCCCCCAGATGAATATGTAGGCAGCCACAAGATTCCCGCTCTCTTGTGGATGCTGAAGAGATCCAGAGCCCTCAATTTTTCCTCATAGGGCTTTGCCTGAAGGCCCCTAACCATACAAGTGGCCCTCTTCTGAACCCTCTTGAGGTTGTCCACATCCCTCTTGAAGTGTGGTGCCCAAAACTGGATGCAATGCTCCAACTGCAGCCTGACCAATGCTGCATAAAGGGGAAGTATCACCTCTCTGGACCTGTTTGTCATGCACCTGATAATGCATGATAAAGTGTGGTTGGCTTTACTGATTGCTTCGCCAAATTGACAACTCATGTTCATCTTGGAGTCAGCTATGAGAAGGTCCTCCCCCAGCCCATAAGCAAGCTGATGATTCCTTCTCCCTAGGTGCAGCACCTTGCACTTGTCCTTACTGAACTGCATCCTATTCTGTTCCGCCCACTTTTCCAATCTGTCCAGATCCTCTTGGATTCTTTTCCTACCCACTAGTGTGTTAACTTTACCCAATAGTTTGGCATCATCTGTGAATTTGGACAGGGTGTTTTCTATGCCATCATCCAAGTCACTGATGAAGATGTTAAACAGCACTGGTCGAAGGACCAAGCCTTGTGGGACTTCACTGCCCACATCTTTCCAGGTCTATACTGACCCATCCACCACCGCTCTCTGGGTGCGACTCCTAAGGCAATTTGCCACCCACCTGACCCATGTAATCATCTACTCCACAGCCTCTGAGTTTGTCTGTGAGAATAGAATGGGATACCATATTGAAGGTGTTCTCAAAATCCAAGTAGATGACATATATCTTGATTTCTGTGCCTAAGCATTTTATGACCTGGTCATAAAAACAAACAAAGTTAGTCAAGCAGGATCTACCTGCTATGAATCCATGCTCGTTGCCCTTTAGCATTGCTTTGTCCTCTGGACTCCCACAGATGTGATCCTTAATAATTTTTTCAAAGGTTTTCTGAGGATAGAGGTATAAATATTAAGTCCAACCCCCCTGTTCTGGGCAGGAATACTGCTGAAATAAAATGATCCCAGCAAGGTGTCTGTCCAGTCTCCTCTTGAAGACTTCCTAGGTTGGAGACTGCACCACCTCCTAGGGAAGTCTATTCCATATTCTGGTCACCCTTACCATAAAGCAGTTTTTCATTGCATACAACCTGAAACCATCCTCTAACAGTTTATAGCCATTGCTCCTTGTCCTCCCCTGGGGCACCCTAGCAAACAGTTTTTCTCCCAGCTCCAGATGTTCACCCCTTACATACTTATAGATGACCACTAAGTCTCCCCTCAGTCTTCTCTTCCGCAGTATTCAGTTAATAGTGAATCATGGTTCAGTGTATCATAAATAACATGGGCAACCAGATTACATTTACAGGTAGACAAATGCATGAGCCATCTAAATAGTTTATAAGTAGGCAATGATGAGCAGTCTTTCCTAAATATTATGAAACCAAATAAGCTCTTTGCATTGGTTACTAAAGAATCCAGTCCAGGAGTGATCTTCAAACAAGTGGATCAATAAATATTACTAATTTTGATTTCCAAATAATCCTGTTGTTTATCCTCTTTCTTAAATGTAAATTGTCTCCTCTATGAGAATATAGTCTTTTAAATGATCTTGTATTTAAGAGTAGAAATTTTTATTATCTTTAATAATGATCTGATTACAGCATACCATAAAATCATTACAAAAAAAATTGTATTTAATCCCTTGGCATTGCCTTGGCAAACATCTTGGTTAGAATGCTGCAGAAACCAAGCTGAACTGGCAGATTTTATCCTGCTGCTTAGCTCTTGCAGCTGCTGCTTTCTTGGGAAGGTGAGATGAATAATTGATATCAGGTAAGAGTATTGCTGTTGGGACCGAGATGGGAGCAGGCTCTTGCTTTTGCTCAATTTGAGAGAGTTTTATATTTTTCTGTAGTTTCAAAGGAGGAAGAGGAAGGAGCACCTCTTTCCCAGCCTGGATAAATTAAAAAATTAGCTGCAGTCATCCTTTCATTAGGATGGTGGGCTAGCCTTACAATTTAGGCAAATAAAGATGAAGATAATTTCTGAAGTACTCCTGTAAGTTATGTCAGGGGCAGTAGGTGATAACATTTTGTTTTAAATAACTTTTCAATACTTTTATATCATTCTCATATATATGGATGTGAATGAATGATGGGTTTTTCAGTTATCAAAATGGTATTTTTAAACTTAATTCTAAAGGGAACCTTTAATTGTTAACCATGGTGTTCTCTTTTTTATAGTCCTTGGAGAGGTGTCTTTAGTCTTTTTTACAAGTTACTTAAGTATTGATAAAAAGCTAATTTTTATTTATATTTACTATTATTTTTATAAATACCATTAATAGTCAGTTCTAGTATTAAATCATCTTTCTGTTTTGTATGTGAATCATTTATCTAGTTACATAACTAGATATCAGGAAGTTGTTATGATTATAGTTGCATTTTATATGCATTATATCTGCAAATGTACATCTCTGAAGAAGTGTATGCTATCTTTAAATATTTAAGGGATTACAAGGTTTTCTTCAGTAAGAGCAATTGCATGTTAGGCCTAATCAAAACCTCTCCCAGAATTGTATGTTTCTGTTAAAGTTAAGTAAATAAAGACTTTAGAGTGTTTCTCAAGGAAATTATTTAAAAAATGGCTATGATTCCTGGGAAGGTTATTCTTTTAGAAGAGTTATTAAGAAAAAGTCTGCTTTTACAATATAGTTTAAGACTGCTGATCTTTGAACATTATTTCTCTTTTGAACCATCTTGACTTACATTACACAAAGACTGTTGTTTGAGATTAATTTTAATCTGATCCCAAACTGATATCTAAAACAAGATATGCTCTGTTTTTTGATAAGTCGTGTTTGTTGGTAGTTTTCTGTTTAGATCAAATGGCTTGTAAATGCATATAGCATTTGCATCCAAAGTCTTTTATTCAATACTTTACCCAAAGCTCAGATCACAGTAACCAATGCCTTATGCCATTCTTAAAGCATACCCTTAGAATAGTATGGTAGAGAAAACAAAATATAAGCTATTCAAATCATATTTCAGAGTCGGTGCAAACACAGTTGGGATAATAACATGATGTTGTCTTCCTTTGATACTTGAGGCCTTTCTTTGGCTGACAGAAAGCAGATATCCTAAGCATCTCCTTGGCTTTAGTAGTTTATATAATTAAATAATCAACTAAAACAAAAGTATGTACGTTTCAGTTGTCTTCAAGAATCATGTATATGATGGATTTTGGAAGTTTATCCAGTGACGATTGAATATTCTTCTGATTTGGCTGTGTTCAGTAGATTCATTTTTTACCCTTTTCATTTTCTGCTTTGTGCAAAGTTCTTTCATTCATAGGATTCCAAAGGATTTTTCTGAGGGTATAATATAGCCAAACACAAAAGAGTAGATTAGAAAGCAAATTACATACAGACAATAATCACTCCTACTTTTCTGTGTACTTCTAACCTAGTTGTATAGTTAGTGAATAATGCTCAGCATAGTTATCCTACAAATAGTCATTTTAAATCTCAAACTATGTCACAAGCTTTTGTTTTTGCTTTTGATGATTTTCCAGTAATAATAAGGGTGTGATTTTTCTATTACATATTTTGTCAAACATTAACTAGTATTAAAATCCTCCAAAAATGTGCCCAGAGGTTTTTTCCCTGGAATCATTGGAGGGGGTTGCATGAAGATTGGGGTTTCCATCCATAATTACACAGTAGCTGCTGCATAGCTGAATTACACTGAGCAGTCTGAATGGTGCCATTATATTCCTCTTCAAAAAGTTGTGGACTATGAAATTCAATCTGAAGTATTTTTAATGAGCGTTCTGAACCTAAGCTTTAGCTCTTCTGAGGAAACAAGGAGCACAGTGTGCTGCTAAATAGCACTGAGGGCAGGGGGATAGACTCATTCAGTATTTACACATGAGGAGGAAAAACAATGACAGCATTTGTTCAACAAGTTCACTTACAGGATTGTACTTTGGTAGTTTAACTTTCCTGAAAAAGAACTTATTAAAAATTAGGTTGTGTCAAACTCTCAGCCATCTCTTGTTTAGTTTTTGCAAACACATACTCTATTTCCTTCAGCTAAACTTTCCAAAAGCAGTCTCCATAAATCACTTGGTGCAGTTAAACCATGGGCTCTGCTTGTCATTTTACTGGAATATAACTATACATGTGGAATCCCGTAGCATCAATGCAATATACAACAACAGAAGGAATTTTTCTGCCTTTTACTTGCACCATGTCTCCAGACAATGTAAACTAAACTGACAAAAAATATTCCATTGGCATAGCTGTGGCTGTGTAGAGACACTTGTTTCTTCTAGTAGAAACTTCTTCCTGTAGAAAAACAGTCTGGGAGTTGGCTGTAGAGATGTTCCTCCAGCACCATTACTGGAGAGAATCACAAGCACGCTATCCATCCAGGAAACACTAAAGGCCTGCTCCCTGGACAACCCCGCTCTTAGGGGAGTGCGTTGATTAACAGCCTGCCCTGCTCTGACAGACATTCCCAAAAAGGTTCTGTTCCTGGGAGAATGCACCACCACCTCACCAGTCAGCTTGGGGTGGGGACAGGGCAGGCATTCTCCTATGGTGGAGACCCTCCTGGTTCTCCCCTGCAGGAGAATAGCCCTACTTCTTGCACTTCTCTGGACTGACCTGGAGGACTGTGCAGAGAAGTGAGGAGAACTCGGCCAGTGTAGCAAGGCTCTGGGAACCTTGCCATCATGAGCAATCCCTCAATTTGAGGATGATCTCTACCATGGCTTACTGGTGGGTTTTGAGGTGACTTAAGGATCCAATCCTTGAGCCACAGGAGTTGCAACATGGGAACCTTGCAGCTGGGGCACCATAACCTGTCTCAACTTGCACTGCTCTGTGCTGATACAGAGCATGCAGAGTGAGGTGGGGACATTTTGTTATGGTGGCAAGGCTCCCAAACCTCACCCAGCATGGCTCCATGTCAGCTGTGTGGTATGGAGCACAAGGAGAAACCAGAGGGATTAGGAACTAGGAACTGGGCCAAGGAAAACCTCCACATGTCCAGGTTTCAGCCCCTGTGGTTTCCCCTTGCTCCCTGCTGCTCAGCTGAATAATGGGAGCAGAGGGCCAGGAACTGGACATGCAGAAGCTTTCCCCAACCCAACTCAGTTTCCCCTTGCTATTTGCTGCTGGCTTTTTAATAGATTTCATAGACATTAGGGCTGGAAGAGGGACCTCACAAGATCATCTGGTCTGTCCCCCTGCCCAAGGGACAGGAAGTCAAGTAGGGTCAGATCACCCCAGTAAGATAAACATTCAAGCATTTCTTAAAGGTATCCAGAGTCAGTGCTTGCACCACTTCTGGGGGGGAGTCTATTCCAGACTCTGGAGACTTAGACAGTAAAGAAGTTTTTCCTTATGTCCAGTCTAAAATGGTCTTCCAGCAGTTTGTGACCATTAGACTTCATCTTCCCTTGGGGTGCCCTGGTGAACAGACATTCTCCCAGTTCCTGACACCCCCTATATACTTATAGGCTGCCACCAAGTCACCCCTGAGGCTTCGCTTCTCCAGGCTGAATAGCTCACAGCCTCTCCTCATAAGGCCTGTTCTCTTGTCCTCTGATCATATGGGGCAATCAGCATGGGTTCATCAAAGGCAGGTCCTGCCTGACCAACCTGATTGCCTTTTATGACCAAAAAACTAAATCTTTGGATGATGGTGTCACTGTGGACGTAGTCTTTTTAGACTTTAACAAGGCCTTTTACACTGTCTCTCACCCCATCCTTATCAATAAATTAAGCAACTGTGGTACTGATGCCTGCACAGTTGGATGGGTAAAAAATTGGCTGACAGGGCACACCCAGAGAGTAGTGGTAGACGGGTTTTACTCAAAATGGTGAGATGTGAGCAGTGGGGTACCCCAGGACTTGGTCCTTGGGCCTGCACTGTTTAACATCCTCATCAGCAAGTTAGACAAGGGGGTGGAAAACATGCTGTTCAAATTTGCTGATGATACTAAGATGTGGGGCAAGGTGGGCACATTTGAAGGGAGAGAGAGGCTGCAACTAGATTTAGGCAGACTACAAAACTGGGCAGACAAGAATAGGATGGGATTCAATGTAGACAAATGCAGGGTGCTGCACCTTGGGAGAAGGAATTCACAGCATACATACAGGCTGGGGAGCTCCCTTTTTGAAAGCACAGAGGTGGAAAGGGATCTTGACTCCAAGATAAACATGAGCCACCAATGCCAGACCGCAGCCAGCAAGGCCAGCCATACCTTGTCATGCATCCAAAGGTGCATCTCAAGCCGGTCCAGAGAAGTGATACTCCCCCTTCTATGTGACTTTGGTTAGATCGTAGTTGGAGTACTTCTTCCAGTACTGGGCACTGCACTTCAAAAGGGATGTGGCCAGCCTGGAGAGGGTTCAAAGGAGGGCCACCTCCTTGGTGAGAGGACAGCAAGAGGAGGCAGAGGGGGGACCTGGTGGCTGCCTACAAGCTCATGGGGGGAGATCAACAGCAAATAGGTAGAGCCCTTTTTTCCCCAGCACCACCTGGGGTGACAAGGAACAATGGTCATAAGCTGATGGAGAAGTGGTTTAGGTTAGAGATCAGAAGACAATATTTTACAGTTAAGGTGGCCAAAATCTGGAACCAACTTCCCAGGGAAGTGGTCCTCGCCCCTACCTTGGGCAAATTCAAGAGGAGGTTGGACAATCACCTGTCTGGGGTCGTGTGAACCCAGCATTCATAGTTTCATAGTAACTAGGGTCAGAAGGGGCCTAGAGCAGGCCATCTAGTCTGACCCCCACACCAATGGCAGGAACGAGTGCCAGGGTCACAGGACCCCAGCCAAGTATCTATCTAATCTACGCTTGAAGACGCCCAAGGTAGGAGCAAGAACAACTTCCCTAGGAAGCTGGTTCCAAATCCTAGCCACCCTAACTGTGCAGTAGTGCCTCCTAATGTCCAGCCTAAACCTGCTCTCCAGTAACTTGTGACCATTGGTCCTAGTTATCCCTGGTGGTGCCCGGGAAAAAAGAGCCTGCC
>JAGPOW010003316.1:105210207-105225466 GCA_030014935.1 Caiman crocodilus | reverse complement strand
GCTCCCGCAGCCGCCCCTCCAGGGCCTGAAGATGGCCACAAGAGGGGCAGCCAGGGGACACCCCAGGCATCCCCCCGACCCCCGGGACCCCTGCCCAGCGCTCTATCCCCAGCCAGGATGGGGGAGGCGGACAAGGGGCCCCACAGGGGCTTGGTCTGGGTGACAGCCTCAGAGGTGTGCCGGGGGGGAAGCACCAGGGAAGAGGGAGGGGGAGGGGCCAGGCCCCTGGCAGTAGCACTGCGTGTACTCCCCATGTTCCCAGACAAGTGGAAAAAGTGGTCTTCCCGCTGTCTTGCTCTTCCCTTCCTCCTGCTCTCCGTCTGCACGAACGCCGGCGCAAACGCTGGCGCGCCCTTTCAGAGCGCGCCTGTTTGCGTGCTCTGTTCGCATGCGGCTCAGGAGCATGGCTCCCTGCCGGGTCAGCTAAAAGCGGTCCGGGAGGCTCCCCTCCGGACCATTCAGCTGTCGGCACAGCCTCACTCACCACTTCGCCGCCGCTGCTGTCGTTGCTCCTCTGTTGCTCCTCTGTAGCTGCTCCTTTGCTCAGCGAGGGCTCGTGTGTGGCTGAGACCTGTGGCAGGGGGTCAGGCTAGATGATCTGTTCAGGTCCCTCCTGACCCTAGCTATTATGAAACTATATATATGGCTCTCCTCTGGATTCTTTCAAGCTTTTCCACATCCTTTCTGAATTGTGGATCCCAGAATTAGATGTGGTACTCCAGCTGCAGCCTTATCAAAGCTGAGTAACCTGGAGAAGGCCAAGTAAATCATAACCCTACTGCTTAGCTGGGTGATGGGGCAGCAAAGGGGAAGCATCAGGAGCAAGGCTGGGGAGACTCCCAGAGCCCTGCTCCCAGAAACCAGATCTTAAATTGCTGCCCTGCTGCACAGCAAGGGCAGAAAGGGGGAGCCAGCAAAGCCCCCTGTCTCTTTCCAAAACCAGGAAGTGTCCACTTTGGGAATGAGGAAGACCTGCTGCCTTCCCAGAGCCCAGGGCCAAGAGACAGCCGGGGCTGGGGCAGGGAGGCAAAAGTTGTTTGCAGCCTCCCAGCTGCAGCCTGCCCTGGTTCTGGGTAGTTGCTGATAGCCACAGGGCCAGAGTTGCTCCCAGCAGGCAGCTGGGAGGATACAAGCCCTGCTGCAAGCAGCCTGGGCACCATGGCTGGCAGCAGCTACCCCAGAGCCTGGGCCAACTGCAGCCAGGAGGCTGTAAACAGCTGCTGCCTCCCTGCCTCTGGCCTCTACCCTGCCCCAGCCCTAGCCACCTCCCAGCCACAGCCACAGCCCTGAGCCCTGGGCAGGCAGCAGGTGCTAGCTATCCTACCCACCCTGCTGCCCTCCCCCGCCACATCTGGTGAGCAGCATGTAGAACCTGGCACAGCAGGGCACAGTGACGAGACACACGAAAGCTGTTTGCTGCTCTGAGGTCCCTGCTGCCCTAACCACACTTCCCCTGCATGTAGGGGCAGAAGTGAGGGGCACAACCTTGTGCCACTGACTGCGCTGTCCCTGTGCACACAGGGGAAGTGTGACCAGGGCATCACAGAGCTTGCAGCAGCAGGCAGCTTCCTTTCCTGTATAGCCCCTCTGTACAATGCTGCTCCAGGTTGCATGCACTACACTCTGGGGGGCCCAGAGTAGGGCAACAGGGCCAGGAGCACAGCATGTGTGACCCAGAGTGGCAGCGCACTGAAGTTTTGTTTATTGTCACCAGGTTTACAATTTTTAGAGATTCTCATATTTACCATAAAAAGGCAACGTTTATGATTATTAATTATACTAATGTGCTGTTTATCCTCCCATGTACCCCCTTCCCTCATTTTGTTTTTCTGGCATGCCGACACTCTAGTACCTTCCAAGGTAGACATTGTGGTTTTTTGGCATGCTGGCCAAAAAACATTGCCTACCCCTGCTCTGATTGTTGTCATGTTGGTTTTTTTTGCCTAAACAGCTGTTTTTACTCGAGGAAAAAAAGCTTAACATATGTACTTTTGGTTTCTACTGGGAGAATGTCAATTCTCCTGGTAGAACCTGAATGTCTGTATTTGGCCTCAGCCTTCACCAACAGTTTTGTTATCATCATTGTGTTGGCTGGATTTTTTTTGCCTCTTTCTCCTTTTCCTTGCTGACATAATTTTGCTGGCAAACTTTGTAGGCTAGACCTGGTTTCAGTAAAGCGCAACTGTGTAAGATAGAATTCTTGTATTCCATGTTTCTCACTCAGTGATTTGCATATCAGATTGTTCCAGCCTACAAGTAAACCACTGTTTTATTCTCTCAACCATGCAAACTTATTCTGTAATTCGAGATGAATTCTTTCTTTCTTGCATGTCATCATCATTCATAATAAAGGTTCTGAAGTTGGAATTTAGTCATTCTGATGTTGTTGAATGTGATAGAAAACAATCCAGTCACTATTCAAGAAATTTGTCAGTTCTGCTGTGTTAACAGGAGTAAAGAACAGCCAAAAATTAAAAAAAAAAATTTTTATCTTTCTAATAAAGTAGGCATTTATCACCACAGATTCCTAGAGTAAGATGGTGTTTTTATAGTAATTTTTATGATTATATGTGCACTCTAATATTTTACTGTTTAGTCTACATTTACTTTTTTTAACTCTTTAAAACAAATAAATGATCAGTAGTGGCAAGAGATTCCAACTGGAATTTTTATCTCCCCATCTGCTCCAACTGGTGGTATATTTGGTATGCAAAGTTTGTAGTTTTAAACAGTTGATTAAAAGATTTCATAGAATCGCCAAAATAGGGCTAAAGGGCAAATTTAGAAGTCATCTAGTCCAAGACCTGGATTCCAGACAGCTTTTAATTTAATGTGCATTTCCAGTGACAGATTCTACAGTCTCATTCAATAATGTCGTCCAGTGCTTAATCACCAGGGATTCCTGTTTCTCTGATTTAAAAAAAAAAATCTCAATTTTTGTTTTAAAAAAAGTAACACCAAATACACATTTTTCCATGATTAAAATGAAGCATCACTAATATATGTATTATTTGAGGATTTAATAAAGCTGAATTTTATATTGGCTCTTCCTCTGTTATAAGAAAAAAAATCATGTTTAATCAAACACTATTAGAAATATCCTAATCATGCATTGTTAGCTGGCAGGTGTGCTGTGGGGGAACTGCAGACCGCTAAGTTTCCTTCCGTCCCCATAGAACCAGGCCAGGACAGTCAGGGAACTTAACTATGTATAAATTTATTTACATTAAGGTATCACAAGAAAAAGAAACATGGATATAAACATATATACAATGTATGTATATACTATATATGATATTGTGTGTGTATTATACATACACACACACACTATCATTATACACACACACAATATCTTATATACGTGATATCATATATAGATAGATAGATAGATAGTATCTAAACAAATAACATAAACAATACTCTCCGGGTAAATGCTATAAAACCTTATACCAGTGCTCCAGATACAGGTAAGTCACAGGTAAGTATCTGATCTAAAACAGATAAACCCCAAAATAAACATAGATAACCAACAGATCAACTATAGGTAAGTATAGGTGAACAATAAATAAGCCACAAGTAAATACAAATAAATAACAGGTGAATGATAGCGAAACGAGTCCCAGCAGAGTTCTAGTCAAAGTCACAAATTTAAGACTCTACTCATCTACTAATTTAGAAACATGAGAGTTCACAAAATATAAGTCATGACATTGCACCACTTATGGTGCAAGAACCTAAAAAATAAACTTAATCCCAAAGGGTAACCCCAATGCCCTGTGGGCCTTTTCCCAAACCCTTCAAGGAAGCTGGTAACTTTAGGGTGGCCCTCCCAGTGGGACCTCCACTTTCAGGAGCCCTTTACTAACCATGGGGACTCCCCCTCCCTTGTGGGAATCCTTTTTCCCTGCAGCTTATGGCTCCCAGTCCTAGAGAGTGGCCCTTGTCTTCTGTGCCAAGCTGCAATCTTGCCTGTGGTGGGCTTTGGGGGGTCACTGTCCCCTGGAATGAGGCTCTACTATGCAGGGCTTCTGAGGCCTCTGGCTCATCCCTGTCTGCTGGCTTAGTAGCTCAAGCACTGTCTTGCTCCCTGAACTCAACATTTTGCTATGGATTGGAGGCCCGGGCAGCCTCATGCAGCACCGGGGCCCAGTGCGCTCCTGGACTCTCCATGCAGTGGACCTAAGTGCTCCAAAGATCCTGCTTTGTGCACTGGCCTGTGCACTGTCTCTGGCCACACACCAGAGGTTGCAGACCTGAGCCACTTCACGCAGCTCCCAGGGTCTGGATGTTATGCACCATGCTATGCACTGAGAGCCTAGCCACTGGAGCCCTGCCAATTGAAGTCTTCAGGGGTGCTTCTGGGCTGCTGCTTCACCCTGCTGAGCAGCTCTCCTCAGCTTTTCTAAGCCCTGCTCTTCTCTCTTCTCTTTCCCCAATGCATCTCCCTCATGCCAGGCATGCAGCTCCTTTTATACTCTTCAGGGCCCTGCCCCTGAAGTCTTCTGGACCTGACAGTGTTGCAGTCTACAATCAGGTCTGAGGGTGGAGGAGCTCCTTTCCCTTCCCCTCAGAAAAGACGCATGCCTTCACTCCTTTTGCTGCCTCCTGATTGGCGGATGGGATCCACCAATTAAAACAGCAGACTCTCAAGCCTGAAATTCAACTCAAGCTCCAAAAGGCAAGCCTTCTACAATTTGTTTCCTATGATGCTAAACTTCAAGTTCAGTTCCTGGGTAAATCCATAGGGTTGGCTTCATATCCCAAAGCTTGGGACTCAGCTGCATGTAGGCCCTGCCAGGGCTATTTTCACTGTGGGTGCCAGAGAAGTATTCCAGTGAGGCCTAGAGACAGTTCTGGGGAAGACCCCTGTCTGGGAAAGCAGACATTCTCAAACTCCAAGACTTTGTGGCTCTGTACAGGTCCCAGGAAAGTACTCTGACCCTGAAGTCTTGCCATGGACACTTAATTTTCGAATATCAAACTCTTTGGAGTCTTAACATAATAAAGGCATGTACCCAAATTACTCCTCAAATTCCCCTCCAGTTCTGCCCCTGATTTCTGCACTGTACTGAAGTCTTTAGCACCAGTGTTCTGCTGAAATCAAGTACACCTGCCTCCAGCAGTTCTAATATCTTGCGTGATGCTGTTCCATTTCACCACACATAGTGACCTAACTATTCAGCCTGAATTTGGCACCCATTGCATCAGTTTCAGATTTCATAGACATTAGTGCTGGAAGGGACCTCAAAAGATTGAGTCCAGCCCCCTGCCCGAAGAGCAGGAAGTCAGCTGGAGTCATAGGATCCCAGCAAGATAAGCATCCAATTTATTCTTGAATGTGTTCAATGTAGGTGCTTGAACCGCCTCCGATGGCAGGCTACTCCAGACTTTGGGGGTTGTCCAGCCTGAAACAGTCTTTCAGGAGTTTATAACCGATCATCCTCATCATCCTTTGGGGCACTCTGGTGAACAAACATTCCCCCAGATACTGATGGTTACCCCTGATAAATTTATAGGTAGCTATCAGGTCACCCCTGAGCCTGTGCTTTTCCAGGCTAAAGAGCCTCATGGATTTCATTCTGTTGTCATAAGGTCTGTTTTCCTGATGACCCCAGCACCACAGTCTTAGATTGACTACCTGCATCCTCCTCTCCTTCCTCAACCCATACCCTGAGATCCATTAGCCCAAGCTCCATTGTTTCCTCCCTGACCTTTAGAAACAATTTACAGAGAAACATGCCCGTCTTTCACTTGTCATAGTATCCTTTGCCTCATTTTTCTAAACATAGATTGCCCTTCTCCTTCTCTACCCCACACCGGGAGTATTTGCTTGGGACCCTTCACTGAGTCCCCACCTTGTCTAGCCTCTCTAAGTATACCTTGTGGTGACAGTAGGTACAGCAAGGGAAGAGTCTGGGCTGCAAGTGCAGCCTGTTTTAGGGCTGAGCGACTGTTTTTAAAATGTTGCCAAATCCTGAGCTAAGTGCAAACAGTCAAAAAGCCCAAGGCTGGATTGATTCAATCTTTGCAGAATAGTCTAAAATACATAAATTGAACCCATAAGCAAGAGAGCAGACATTCATTTTTGATTCTGGAAATGCAGCCATATACCAGCAGTAGCCCAAGCCAGAAGCCAGGATGTGCTAAACCAAGGCTTCCTGCTCTACTGAAGCAGACAGCTTGGACCAAGTCTAGCCTGCCCACTCTGCAGGCTGGGGGGAGGTGTGAAGGAGAGCTGCAAAGCATCCTGGGATGCTGGGGGACTGTGAGTTAACTTGAATCTGGAGGGGATCTGGGGCAGAAGTTCAATAAACTGTTTTAACCTAAATTAGATAAGTCTGATGCTATACGTATCCAGATTCATCTCAAATCAGTTTTGGCCATTTTGAAACCAGTTGATTTGCACTGAACTTCTTCTGTGTTACAGGTCTGAACCAGTGTCTGATCAGTATACCAGTTTATATGTAATTTCTTTCCCTAACCCTGGTATGCACAGTAACATGTCACCCAAACAGATAGGGCTGCAACTTCTTAAGAGCCTATGCAGTGACTAGACCAGTGGTTTTCAGCCTCATTACACTCCAGGCACACCTCAGACTCAAGGCACCTCTTGGACCTAGCCTATATGGGTAGACCAAACCTGGTTGAATGTAGTACCAGACTTAGCTGATTTGGATGAAAATGGTGTATGCAATGTCTGTCCCAGACCCTTTGCTGGTTTAAGCTAAACCAGATGCTTCCAGCATCCTGGCATGCTCAATGAGCTGGGCGGGGCTCTCTGCTTCATAGCAGGGCTGGCCCCTCCCCTCTGCTCCCTGGTTGCAGCCCCAGTAGAGACTTGCAGGCACAGCAGGATCTGCTGGTTTCCCCTTGCACACCTCTCCCCACCCTCACCACTTGCTGCTTAAGCAGAGATCCCTTCCTTCTCTCTCTCACAGCATAGACTATAGCCAGCATGTGGTATGCTAGCTAATACTGTGCAAGACAGATAGGACACTGTCTGCTTAGGGTTTTTTGAAGCTAATCAACAGCTCAGCTGGTAATATCCCTACATTCCTTCCTTTGAAAAAAAAGCTGTTTAAGAAGAGCTTGTAATGAGAGAGGCTTTGTTTTCTTATGGGGTGTTAAATGCTGATAAGAGAGCTGATAAATACTCTGTTATCAAGGGGAGGACCCTTCCCTAATCACAGAATCCTGCTGGGGCCTGGCCACACCCCCGTCAGCTCAGCCCTGCGTAAGGGAGGTCTGCTCTAGCACTCCCAGCTTGTAGCCTGAGGCACTGCAGGCATATGCCTGCATTTCTAAGATGTCTGTCTGGTTACAAAACTGATCTAGACCAGCCAAATTAGACTAATGTCTGTCTCTAGCCCCCATTTCTCTCTGAACCAGTTAGCTTCTAAGGTGCTCCTGCCCTGCCTTCTGCCTGACTTCAGACGCAACATAGCTAAGTACTTTTCCCTGTTTCAGTTGAAAGACTACTTGCATTTTGGGGTCAGAAAGCCATTCTTCTCAGAAATGGTCCTGACTGTTTGAGAGCATGCTAATTCAAGAGCAGCTGTAGAATCATCTGCTCAGATAGATGGAAATGGCACTAAAACAATAGTAAGCATGCCCAGTAACAGACCTTTTCTATGGCCCACATCACAGAAAAGTGCAGATGCTTTTTATTTATTATTTTAATGGCAGGATCTGGCTTCCATTTGTGTTGTATTTTGAGAAAGGAAAAATTAATATCCAAGTCCTTTCAGTTCCAATTTCAAAGTAGCGCTTACCTATGATAAAGACAGAAACTGATCTTCTATCTTCCAAACTGTTGCTTAGAAATTTTGTGGTATAGGATTCGGTTAACTAAAAATCAAGGGATTCAGTAATCTCACAAAAAATATCATTAATCTTAGAAAACTTGTGGTGTAAAGTACATTTTGATCTGAGATCGATTTCATTTGGTGGATAAAATATTGTTAAAATTGCAGTGGACTAATCAGATAAATTTTTTGACAGCTAGACTACTGAAGTAATTGTGTTACCTTGAAATGAAAAAGAAAATTCCACTTCTCCAAGGAATCTCCCCATAGTCTGGAAAATCACTGGTTTTGCAAACAATACTAAATACTTTCCTGCTAACAACTTCCTTATTAAAGATCGTGCTAAAGAATACTCCAAATCATTACAACCAAGAGAAAAAGAGAGAGCATCTCTTTACTGACTGGCAAACTCCTTTAATGCTAAAGAAATGTTAGCCCTATTAAAGACATGAAGCATTACCCATTGAAAGAAGTATAAATGTGCTTATTATTCAAAGAGGGTTTTTTTCTTTTTTTTAAAGAGAGAGTGAATTGTATAAAATGGAAATAACCAGCAGGCATAACGAATATTAAATGCTTAATGTAATGCAACCTACTTTGATTTAATACCTTCATAGCTTGCAGCTAAATGGGGTTATGCACATTATTCATAATTCAGTATTTAGTGGCCTGACAATCGCTGAAAATATAAAGTGTTTTTTAAAATGCAATTTCACAGCACTAAATAAAAAAACAATTCAAAATGCATTAAACAATAAGGATGTATAGCCTGGTATCATGAAGCTTATTTTCACTGCAATAAAACTGTAATGTCATTTAGGTGCAACTAAAAGCTACCTCAGAAGGGAGCAATAAGAATTCCATGCAGTCATTATGTGAATACTTTCCTATACAATGATGTGTGTGCGTCGCGTATGAGTGGATATTGTGTCACCTCTCCCCATACATCTGTCTGTCTGTATGTAAACATGCTAGGGACCTGCATGCCTTCCCTGGATTAACCCTTTAGTGGGCCCTAAGCAAACAAACTCATGGGCCAGTCAAGACCCCCTCTACACCCTGGTGCTGCTGCCCTGTTTCCAAGTCTTGCGAGAAAAATAAGCAGCACTGTCTTTAAAAACAAGGCCAAAACAAACCCAACACATTTCAAATAGAGGGGGGTAGGTTTAGGAGGGTGGGGCCACACTAATCATATGAGACAGCCTGAGGGTAGGGGTGAGAGGGAATCCTGGTTGAACTGTTTGGGGCTCCATTTGGTCATGTTTGACAGATATGTAAGGCAGTTAAAGATGCAGAAATCATTGAAAATTGGAAAGAAAGGCACATCTCAGCTGTTAAAGTGAAGAGGAAGTAGAAATATATTCAGTATTGTAGCTCACCATGACTTGGAAAAAGTTGGCATTGAGGGAGGACTAAGTGCAGTGGAGTTATTATGGAGTTACGTCTTATTGAGTTGGGCTGTACTAACTTATCCTTGTGGTAGGTTCTTATAGCTTTATATCATTTATAGAAATTAACATTTTGGCAAAAAAAAAAGTTAGTTTGCCTAATATGGGCTGTGTGTTTTGTAGTCATGTTCAGTGTTTGCTGCATTTAATCAGCTTCATACCTAGTTTCTGTTACTGAGCATATGCTGCTTTTGGCAGCAGTTTAATAATAGACAATGTATTTAATGAGGCTTCCTTGTATTTTAATTTTATAAAAGCCTTAATCTGTCTGTCTGTCTGTCATGCTGACGAATAGCCAATCTGAGTGCAAAGAAGTGTTCAGATGTGGCAACGTGCCACCATGATGGTGGGGACACAGAGGATGGAGCAGAGGGCAAAGCCAGCTGGCCTCACCCTCCTGCCCTGCTTCCTGCAGGTGGCAATGATGAAGCAGAGGGTGGGGCCGAGGCCACCAGAGCTGGCCTCACCTCCCCCCCCCTTGCTCCTTGGAGGTGACAGTGACAGCAGCATGAGGTCAAGATACCATGGGGGGGTGAGGTCACTGGCACTGTCCTCAGCCCACCCCTTCCCCTTCCATCATTGCTGCCTCCAGGGCCAACCCAGCAGTGGTGGGAAGAGGAGCAGGCCTGATGCAGGGAGGGAAAGAGTGGGAGCTCTGTGATGGTGGGGGAAGGGGAGGATTGGGCTCAGGCCCAAAGTGGGGGGGAGAGCGGGCCCGCCATGGTAGTGGTGGCGGGGAGCAATGGGTCTGGCCCAACGTGGCAATGGCTGGGGGAGAAGAGGTGCGGGTCTCCCCCCAACTCAGGCCCGGGCCCACTCCTTTCCCACCCCCGTCCACCACATTGGCTTTGAACCCACTGCTTCCTCCCACACTGCAGTGGCCCAGCTTCTCCCAACCATCAGGCCCGGGCCCAATCCTCCCATCCCCTCCCCACTGCAGCGCCCAGACCCAAAGCAGCAGGAGGGAAGGGAGGAGCGGACCCAGATGGGCAGGGCACAGGGATTCAACCCTGCCCACTCCACTCCACTCCCCCCCGCCCACTGTCATTCTTGACATGCAGTTGGCTAGTGTGAATATAAGACCAGGAGGTTTTTTTTCCAGATTATAATTATAGAAAATACCTTGTCTCATAATCAAGTAAATATGGTAGCTACTTGTTTTGCTCCTGTGTTTTTGGTATCAGTCTACTTCTCCACTTCCCCACCTCTAGTGAGATCAGGAAAATCAGAAGACTTTAAATCTTAGCAGATTTTATACACAGAATGCTTAACTGAATGAATAAACTGCCAGGCTTTGTCTTCCTCTTAGAAATATGTTTACATACAGATACTTGAAAGCGCAATGTGACACTACAGAAAATGTACAGTGACATAAATTCTTTACTCTGATCTGGTTAAAATGTGTGTCACATTATCAGTAATCTGTGTGAAAACCCTCAGCTGATTTCAATCATTGCCTGAGATCAGACATGCCAGTTCAGCTGTGTCCGCCTTGTTCTGCGTGGTCAGTGCAGGTGGCCTGTGTCATTTCTTTACAGTTTGTCATAAATCCCTGTGTTTGCAGGCTCCCCCTTCCTTGGAGGAGCTGTAAAGTTTGACTGATCTCTTGGGCAGATTCATTCTTACTGGATTTTTGATGAATGCATGTAAACATGAATAATCCATTTGGCATGAGGATTCACAATATCCCTTTCTCTAGTAGTGCAGAATGATTAGGTGAAAGCAGTCTTCTTGAGCAACTTAGTATGCAGATGCCATTAAAGATGCCATATGTTTTTAAAAACTGCCTTGACTAAGAGAAGGCCTGAGCTGAATTTGGAAACAAGAAGCCACAAAATCTGAATTGCTTCTATTGGCAATTCTTGTTTTAACATAAACTAAATATAAACCTTACACAAAATCTATGAATGTTTATACACATGCTCTGGGAGTAGGGGAGGGGGGTGGGGCTTTAATTAGAGCAGCTCCAAGAGCTGCTCTAATTAAAGTGCCCAGAGCACCATGTGTATCAGCATCCCGGGCTGAAAAATGGCTGCACTTTAACTAAAGCTTGTTGAACAGTAATTACCACGTTCTAGCAGACTCAATTAATTGTTTCTGCTCCAACACACTGTCATTAGAGTGCATCAGAGCCCCCTCCCTGTATGTGTGTAGGTGCCCTAGTTAACCTAATGTATTTGGTCTTTACTGAGATTTACAGTTAAGAGGTATCTGGAATTACTTTGTTCATTGAGACTGAAGTTTGAATGTCTGTTTACCTTTTGATATGGGAATGCAGAAAAATATTTGGATTTTACTTATTGCATGCATAGAAACTAAAGTTTTTGGTTTCAGTCATCATAAATATTTCTGTTTAATGAGGTGCAATACTCTGAAGTGAATGTGTTCTGATATTTCTGCTTACAAATAGCACATGATGTTACTTGCATCTGATCCCAAATACTCACTAGAAATACTAACTTTTCCTCTTCCCCCACCACTCCCAATTCATTTTGATTTCATGTAAGATTAATTATTTTGTTGACTGGTTACTAGATGGGCTCTGACAAATGTAATTTTAAAAAAACCAACCAACACCCCTATTCACCCTTTTCCTGATGGCATTTTGTTGTCATTTAAGTCATGGTATTTAAATGACCGTTGTTTGCTCTTGCTGACGTTAATAAGTAGTTTAACACAACCATGTAATATGATCTCAGTTTCCTGGTGCCTTAGAATGGCTGGAGTAGATCTGAATGCTTGTCAACCAGAAACCAGTTCAACGGGTTTCTGGAAAGATGAATTTGAAAGAAGTGGCATTTTTCTTCTACCTGTTCCCTAAAACTAACTATTTCTTAGGTTCTCGACATTCTGTTTTGTGCCTTTAGGTGACAGAGCCTTGTGGTGACAAGTAGGTCTTGCTTACCTAAGGGAAAGATTTTCAATTTCTGTAGCATGCAACATGCTACAGGATATTTACTTTTAAAAGGATGCTTTTAAACTGACATCTGCAATTGCAAAGGTGCTTTATAATTAGGCCTGACCCAAAAGCAAGAAATCTGTTGCAGGATTAGAGCTTCATGGTTTAGGCATTTCTTTCACATTCTCATGGAAAAATGTTGAGAGAGGGAATGACCACTCCAGGCTAGGTAGTAGCCCAGGTTATCGTGTTTACCTGGTATATGAGAGGCCTGGGTTCAGGTCACTGTTCTGTTTGCTTCAGGAGCATGACCTAGCTACCCATCTCTCAATGGTGCTATTACCCTATATACAAATAATAAAATATTCATTAAGCTAGAGAAAGAGAGAGGTTGATGGATAGCCTAGGGATTTTTTAGATCAGTGGTTGGCAGCCTCTTGCTGGTGCAGGCTACTTTTTGCAACTCAGTCCCTGCTGCGGGTCACAAGTCTCCCAGCTTTCCCCCCCTCCACCAAGCCAGCTGCCTGTGCTTAATCTCACTACTGTTCTCCATCCCCTTTGCAGTGAGAAAAGCAGATGTGGTGGAGCAAAAGACTGCACAGCAGAAGAAAGCACTGTAGAGGGGATGGGCAGCAGGCGTACACCACTGATCCCATATGCCAAATTGGACCATTCTGTGGGCCACATCCAGCCTATTCCTGACCCTTAGTTTAGATTGTAAAAATTGAAGGGCCAATTAGAGTTCAATGATTAGTTTCTTGGTCCATAAAAATTAATATAATAATGATCACCACCACCTGGGTTATTGGAACATTGGTTATTAGTTTTGTAAATTGTTTGGCAAATATGTTGCTTGCTGTACAAGTGCTTAATATGACTGCTCTATTCTTTTTTTTTTTTATTAGAGCTTCTTGTGTCAGCATGCCATGTCTTACTCTTTGTTGTTTATTTTTGTAGCAAAGAGCTCCGGGGAAGGTTCTGCACGATGCCATTTGTAGTCACCTGAACCTTGTTGAAGGCGACTATTTCGGCCTTGAGTTTCCGGATCATAGAAAAATGATGGTATGTGAAAAAGTATTGTGGCTGACTTGCTTTCTCCTTTGTATTTCATATATGCTATAGTCTCTCCTTCCCTCTTATTCAGAAAATGCTTTTAAATATAGATTTTAAATTTTAAAATGTTCTGAAAATGGAGTTGTGCTGCTGGTGTTGCAGAAATGTAATAGGCAACCTGAGGAAGGGCTCTTGATGGCCAAAAGCATGGTCCAGTAAAAGATATCTCAAAAATTCTTCACCTTTTGTACATGTCCTGGACCATCAAGGCTATAACATTCCAACCCTGATACAAAATGGTGATTACAATTCCATAAACACCAACTTTTCTGTCTAATGAGCTTGTTTGCTTACAGGACACTTATTTTTTTCTTTTCTCTGGTACAGAGTAAGCAATGCTACATGTGAAATGTTGGACCTGAAAAACTAGCATCTGCAAGAATCAAGTGTTACATCAGTCTTTTGGGCTGTGGCTGACTACAATGGGTGGGAGGGAAGGCAAGACTACCTGCGCACCCTTTTTCATTTTAAACAGTTACATTTTGCCATAAATTTAATGGTGTCATTGTGGCCCAGGAAACCATCTTCTAGTTACTTGGATCCTGTGACCAGTGCATGAATTTTGCACCTATTTGGTGAATTTTGTATTAATACCCTGTAAAATTGAATGGATATATGTTAGGGCAAGGACAGCAGTTCTTGATTTAGAGAGGAAAAATAAAGGGCTTATATATTGCTATGATAATCTGCTCTCTTTGTACACCTTTTTCTAAGCAATAAAACTGAGGATTAGTGGTCACTGTTTCTGGGCTAATTATTGAGGGCAAAATAGAAAATAATCATTCGGGTTGAAAGGAACCTCAGGGGGTCATGTAGTCCAACCTCCTGCTCAAAGCAGGACTATCCATAGCTATATCATCCCAGCCAAGGCTTTATCTAGCCAGGTCTTAAAAACCTCTGAGGATGGGGATTCTACAGCTTCCCTGGGTAACCTATTCCAGTGGTTTGTTGTTCTCCAGATGAGACAGCTTATCCTAATCTAACCTGTTGCAACCTGAGGCCATTGCTCCTTGTTCTGTCATCTTTCACCACAGAGGACATAGATTCATAGATGTTAGGGTCAGAAGGGACCTCAATAGATCATCGAGTCTGACTCCCTGCATAGGCAGGAAAGTGTGCTGGCTTCAGATGACCCCAGCTAGATGCCTATCTAACCTTCTCTTGAAGACCCCCAGGGTAGGCGAGAGCACCACCTTCTTGGGAGCCCATTCCAGATTTTGGCCACTCTGTGAAGAAGTTCTTCCTAATGTCCAGTCTAAATCTGCTTTCTGCTAGCTTATGACCATTATTTATTGTAACCCCAAGAGGCACCTTGGTGAGTAGAGCCTCACCAATTCCCTTCTGTTCCCCCATGATGAATTTATAGGCAGCCACAAGGTTGCCTCTCAACTTTCTCTTGCAGAGGCTGAAGAGGTCCAGGTGCTCTAGTCTGTCCTCATAGGGCTTGGCTTACAAGCCTTTAACCATACGAATGGCCCTTCTCTGGACCCTCTCCAGGTTATCCACATCCCTCTTGAAGTGTGGCGCCCAAAACAGCACGCAGTACTCCATCTGTGGTCTAACCAGTGCCCAATAGAGGGGAAGTATCACCTCCTTGATTCTGTTTGTCATGCATCTGCTGATGCACAATAAAGTGCAGTTAGCTTTTCTGATGGCTTCGTCACACTGCCGACTCATGTTCATCTTGGAGTCTGCTAGAACTCTGAGATCCCTTTCCACATCTGTGCTGCTGAGCAGGTCATTTCCTAGGCAATAGGTATGCTGGACATTTTTCCTCCCTAGGTGCAGCACTTTGCATTTCTCCTTGTTAAATCACATTCTATTGTGTTCTGCCCATTTGTCCAACCTGTCCAGGTCTGCCTGTAGTTGTTCCCTGCCCTCCAGTGTGTCCACTGCTCCCCACAGTTTTGTATCATCCACAAACTTGGACAGAGTACACTTCACTCCCTCGTCCAAGTCACTGATGAAGACATTGAAGAGTATCAGTCCAAGGA
>JAGPOW010003316.1:105139138-105210107 GCA_030014935.1 Caiman crocodilus | reverse complement strand
CCCCACAGTTTTGTATCATCCACAAACTTGGACAGAGTACACTTCACTCCCTCGTCCAAGTCACTGATGAAGACATTGAAGAGTATCAGTCCAAGGACCGAGCCCTGCAGGACCCCACTACCTACATCCTTCCAGGTCAATACCAACCCATCTACCACCACTCTCTGGGTATGACCCTCTAGCCAATTTGCCAGCCACCGGACTGTGTAGCCATCCAAGTCACAGCCTCTTAATTTGTTCACCAGTATGGGGTGGGATACTGTATCGAAGGTCTTTCTGAAGTCTAAGTAAACAATGTCTACCCCTACTCCTGTGTCCAGGTGTTTTGTAACCTAGTCATAAAAAGACTAGATTTGTCAGGCATGATCTACCTGCTATGAACCCATGCTGGTTTCCTCTCAGCATAATTTTTCCTGCTGGGCTTTGACATATATGAACCTTAATAATCTTTTCAAAGACTTTAACAAGGATGGAGGAGAGACTGACTGGCCTATAGTTGCTTGAATCCTCCTTCCTCGCTTTCTTGAAAATAGGGACCACATTGGCCCTTTTCCACTCCTCCAGGACCTGACCCGTGTGCCACAAGCACTCAAATATTCTCACTGGTGGCTGTGTAATGACATCAGCCAGTATCTTCAGTACCCTCGGATGGAGCTCATCCGGGCCTGTCGACTTAAATGCATCCAGTCTTTCCAAGTGACTCTGCACTATCTCAGGGTCAATGCTTGGTGCAATGGCTCTGCCCACTCCGCTTCTGCCCGCAGTGCAGCCCCCCACTGGGAAGAGGCTTGTACTCCCAGGAAACTATGACATGACAGGGGCTGCTGCCCCATGACGGTTGCTCCCCGTCGCTTAGGTGAAGGAAGCTGGGAGGAGGGTTTTTTCTTCCTCCCTCTAGTGTCTAGTGGAGGGGGCAGGGGAGGAACTTATTCCGCCACTCATCCCGCACAGGGAGCAATCAGTAGAGGCGGCAGTGGGGTCTGGCAGACTCCAGCTATTGTCTATTGGGGCAAAGGGGAAAAGACCCCCTCCATGCTCCCTTTGTCTCAGGGGGCCATGCCGGCCAGGGCCTGGCCACAACCCTGTCCCTGCAGCAGCAAAGGGGGAGTGCCAGGTGGATCCTGGCTCAGGTCCATGCCGGTGGGACACGGAGGGGGAAATTAAACTCCCCCCCGAGCAGTTCATTAGAGGCTGCTGCTGGGGCTAGCCACACCCCCCCACACAGCTTCCCTGAAGCCGAGAGCTGCTCCAGCACCCCCTGGCTTCTGGCCTGAGCCACTACAGACACGTGCCTGCATCTCCTGAGTTAAAAGTGAACGTCTATTCAGTTGCAAATTGGTTCAATCTAAGCAGGTTAGACTATCCTTGAAAGATTGACTCAGTTTAGTCTCCTACTTTTTTAATGTCTGCCTAGCCCTCAAGCTCACCTTTTCTGTGCAATCAGTTGGAGCACCAGCCGATGGTAACCTGTGTACATATTTATTATTTTGGGCTTGTGCAGTGCAGACTGCCCATGCTGCTGCCTGTCATCAGCCAGGTGTCTTCATGTACTCATTCCAGGCAACTGTGACTGACTGCTTCTTGGCTGGCCATGCTTCCTCTAACCCTACAGTTTCCTGGGGTATTTAAATGGCCAGGCGTTCCCCAGCTGGCCATGCTTGCCTTAACTGCAGCGTCCCAGAGCATTTAAATGACTGGTCAAAGAGCAGTGTCTCCTGTGGCATGAAGTTGCCAGGTGCTGTAGGGAGGGGTTGGGTTTTGTCTGGCCCTCACACTGACGAGGATGGGCTTGCTGTGTTTTTGGCTGCAGAACTAAAGTGCAGCCCAAATTACAATTTCCCTCTTCTGAGTGGTTGTTTCAACCAATTCACCAAGGGATTATAGATATGAACATTGTGCTTACAATTGATTGGGATTGCATTCACTCAGATGCTTGCACCTCAATCAATTAGCCCTTCAACCTGGTCCAACATGGTGATTTCCACAGCATGAGCCATGTTTAAAGCAATTGAAATTCGTCGAATGCTTGTACACATGGCAGTTGAACTGTAGCTCCGCTGGTTGAAATGTAATGTTTGTACAAACCCTATGTGAGATGCACCCAGATCCTCCTAGCGCACAAGCCTCAGCGTGGGAAGGTGAAAAATACCCCAACGTCCCTGCCAATCTGACTTGAAGGGAAATTCCCTTCCACCCCAGATCTCATGATGACTCTGACCCTCAAGATGGAGGGAGTCACCCCAATCAGGCATCTAAGAATGTATCCACATTCTCTGTAAGACTTCAGAGCATGGGTCCGCCCTGCCTACAATCTGTAATGGTTCTGCAGAAGGCTAGAGTGGGGTGAGAAACAGAACAAACAGGAGGGTTGCTGATGGAGTCTGCAGGAATTCCTTCTTATAGTTAATTCCCTAAAGCCCAGAGGCAGGGGAGTTGATGTTAATGAAACCTTTACTGCAAAACTGCATTAACTGTTATAACTGTATGCATTAATTTATCCCTATTTTTACATCATAATATCTACATTAAGTGTGAATACATTGAAAACTGCTGTTTGAACCAAAAGTTGGACATTCTTGGATCCTGCATTTTTTTAAAAAGTTGCTTGTCATTTAGGATTCATCTATCAAACATTATTTCATTTCATTTTCTTGTCTAAAAATGTGCTTATATGCACTAAATTTATATTATTTACATACAGTTCAGTTCTCTTCCAAATATCTTGTAATATGAGAGAAATAAATTTCCTGAGCATATATGTATGACTGTCATCATATGTGCAATGGGTCATATCATCATTGTTCTGTTTAGTTTAGTGTGCAGAATTCCAGAACACACTCATGCATTCAAATGCCTAGCAAACTATTTAACATAGTACTGTTTGAAAAATACAAGACTGTCATTTGTCCAAACAGACATTCAAGGAAAGGTGGCTTAAGGTTTCCACCACACAGTATGGTTTATATAGATCACTGCTGCTTGTGTAGGGCATGAACATGATCTGCTACACCTTCTTCTCAAAAGCTAAGGGGCAAAGAATAAGTGAAGCAGTGTTGCCTACTCTTCCTTTCTATCAAGTGTCTTTAATCATGGATCTCAGTTTTCTTTTTCTCACAGAAAAACAGAGTAAACCGTGGATTTTATTTTACTGGAGGCAAATGCGGATATCTCATTTTACCCGAGAAACCTGCAGATTTTGCAGTTTTGCATGAGCTCCCTGCAGGCTGGCAGAGTTCCTAAATAAGCCCCCTTCTGCCATGAGGGGGCTTGCCCCAAGTATCGAGAGGCCACTGGCACCGCAGTGGAGTTTGCCTGGCCCATCTGCCAAATTCCTATTTTAGTCTCCTGATTTTTAGGCTAATCTAATTATTTTGGGGGATGGGAGGAACAAAGATTGATTCCAAGTTGTTGAATGCAGTTTTGATCTTATTCCCTTTCACAATATGCTAGTAAGCTTTGCCCAAGCCAGCAAGCAACCACCTTCTGTCTTAGAACAAAGGGAAACTGAGGAAAGTGATGATACTCTGAACCTCCCACTGCTGGGGTATTGCAGTTATGCCTTACAATGTGCACCAGGCTTTACAAGGGACTAAATCACAAACTAAATGAAAACAAATATTGCAAAACAGTTTTCTATATGATGCTTAGATCCTGTGAGCTTGGCTATTTCTCTTTCAGTTTTATTCTTGGCAAAGAATAAACTTGGCAAAGCACACATTCTTCACTGAGGATTATGTTCCTGCCAAATTTTAACTCCTCAGACAAAAGACTTGGAGTAATCAGAGTGCCAGAAATGTCAGAGCTAGTTTCTAAATATATGAAAAACACCATTTCCCACTCTTAGATAACAGATGACCAAATTGATTTTCTTCAGACCTTCAACATGGTTACCATTTGGGGTTGGAAAGCACGAGAAATTTCATTCTACAGAGAAACTTTTTTAGTAAATACAGAAGTACCCAAATATAGGACATTAGAATAATGGTATATCCAACTAGCTATTTCAACTCTGTAATAACTATGAAAATAATAGATAGCATTGGGAACAATTTTAACAGAAGCATTTGACTCTGTCTGTCTGGTTCCTGGGGCAATGATTCTATAGTATAGATATTTTTAGTTTGTCTGGGACTTAATTAAAAGCAACTCAAGATCAGCTTTGTGTGTTCAGTTTAAAAATATATTTTTCCTAGAGGAAAATATGGTTAATTTGCTCTTTTGAGCCATTTTTATGGCTTCTAAATTGTCTCATACTCCATTTGAAGACTGTGTACCATTCCTTCAGCAGCTCCCAAGTGTCTACAAGGTATATAGTACCTGCAGTTTAATGGGATAGCAAAATACATTGTTACATCTGAGGACTGTGAGATGTCTGCTATGCCATGCCATGTTCACCCCTCTATTAGTTATTTGACTTCTACTTCTGCGTGCTTCCCTGTGTAGCTTTTTGTATGTCCCCTCACTGGGAGAGGTCACTTCTCTCCCCACCTTTGTGGTTGAAACTATGGAGTGAAGTATTAATTCCTAAACATCCTTTTATCACCTCCTTGTGCTAGAGGAGGACTTCAAAGTCTTTGAGGTCCTGTGGGAAGCAACCATACAACAGAAATTTCCTTAAAACATGACACATTAAAAAGAGAAAATAAAACAAGGTATTTAAAATACAGTATTTGATTACTTGACAAATATAAAAGTAGGCTCTCCATATGGAGCAAAGGTAAAATGTTTCTCAGCTGTAGAACAAAATCCCTTGTCTTGCCCTCCTTTGAGCAAAATTCCCCACATTCTTATCCTGGAGGAACTGCTTTCCTCCATTATCCAAGTTCTGGATGTTAGTCTCCATTGCCCTCCCAAGAGGTCAACTCATTGTTTCTGTAGAAGACTAACTAAGTTGAAAGTGTGGCATTCAGAGGCTGCGATACCAGAACTATTTTTGTCTCCTTACGTCACTGTTTCCCTGGTCTTCCCCTGAGCCAAACACTTCATGAGCCACATGCAGCAGGACACCTCTCCCCTTTCACCCCCAACACCGGAACTTCTCTTCTTCCTACGTGGGCTCCGCTGGCAGCACATGGTTCTCCTGCCCCCACTCACAGACCGTGCTCAGAGCTCCAGGCCCTTTCCCATTACACAGCAGTGAGAGAGCTGGCTGCTGGTGCCCATGGGGCACATGTCAAGTGTTTTCCAGCTGCCAGTTGGACAGTCCTGGTTTAGGCTAATTCAAGTGACACAGAGGGGTTTTTTTGCATTTCCATTATTTTCTGAGCCAGCAATAGAAGATGGCTCAGGCCCTCCTGACAGAGATCTCTTCTTCCATCTGTTTTGCTCACAGCATAGACCTATTTTTTAATTCCTCTTTATCAATTTTCTCTGACCATAAAAGCATGAATTATTGGCAGAACCCCAGGCCCTCTGTCACAGGCTCTCTTTAATTGTATTAAAATCTAAGATAAGTGAGAAGGAAATTGCCTTCATCTAAGGACTGTGATGTTTTTCTCTATTTGTGAATTTGTACTGCTTCTAAAGCTGAACTACAGTAATAGTCCATTAGGTTATCTAGTCTGTAGGTATACATGAGGTGTCTAACCAAAAAACTGGCGGAAGAAAATCCATTATGGAAAACTGAAGAGAGTATGATCACAAACAGGCTGGGAAAATAACCCAGGTTTAATTTAGTAGCGTAATTGAGAAAGCTACTGCTGTAACAACAGTTCATTTAAGATTATAATGCCTCCCACTTCTTTTGTTTTCTAGGTGTGGCTGGACCTTTTGAAGCCCATTATGAAGCAGATTAGAAGTAAGTGCTTACTGCATGTTATTTACTGTATCAATCCAAAAATAAGTGAAATTAGATGAAGCGAGGCTCTCTCAACTGAAATCATTGCTTTTCTAATTTTGTAGATTGTATGGGAGATTTTTCCCTTCAGCTATTTCTTTCTATATTGTGTGCTATTGAATTATGTTCATACTGGTCATTTCTATAAAACCAAAATTATAGCAATTATCTTTCTATATCTCAGTGTTTTCCCTCTGTCATAGCAAGGGGCTGCTTCTAGCCCATTGAAGAGGTAAGGCAGTGACGGATTTTTGCTGGGTGAGGCAGGTACCAGAGAGTGGTAGTTAGCCATGTTAGTCTGAAGTCATGCAGGTTAGAGATGCACATTGTACACTAACTAAATCAGAGATGTATAAATTGTTGCGATTCAGAGCGCATTTCATCAGTTGCTATGGAAGGATTTGTACAGAGCAAGCTATCAAACAGAGAGAGTGATTTATACATTAAAAAAAATGGAAGGGGAGGAGGATGGGGAGGGGCAGGGGCAGTGCTGCGGTTTGTTTTAAACCCCGTAATGACAAAGGAGTCACAAAAGTTCATCCAAATAATGGGGTAAGAATCTGTAGTCCCTATTTAGTCCAGCCTGCAGGTGATTTTTTTTTTTTCTTCAGCATCATGTTTGAGTCAATTTTTAAAGTTTTGCTGTATAAGAACAGCTACTCTGAGTTCAGCAATGAAACAAACGTCCAGGAAGATTAAAGTGCTTTGCCAAAGACTTTTCTTATGTTTTTGAACTTGATGTCAGTTTAGTGCCCCTTTATTCTTTCACATGGGGATTGCACCATCTGTCCAGTCTAGACAGCAGAGGGCAAACAGGTTTAAGCATATGACATTGGTAGGGGTGCAGGTGAAATAACTTTGAATGTTCTAATTCATGTTATTTGGGCTAATGATGCTGTAAATAAAGTACAGTGCACCAGGGGTTTCCATTATTACAGTGTTTCTTTTTCATTATTACAATGACCTGCAATTACAAAAGCAGAATGGACATTTAAACATCAAAGTTCTTTTCTTTTATGTTGCATTAAATCATGTTTATTATAAAGTAATTTGAGAAACTTAGGAAAAAAAGCAGTGGTAAAAGGTAAGCATGCATTATTATAAACCACAGGTTCCAAAACTTTTTCTTATTGCATACCCCTTTCCAGATTGACCAGCTGCCTGTGCACACCTGCTAGCACATGTTTTATATTTTAACTCCTGAAATGACAATTATTAGTATAATGAAAATTAAATCTGCCATTACACAATTTCTCCTGAGTACCCCTCAGAGATGTTTTGCATACCCCCAGGGATATGCATGGTTTGGGAACCCCTGCTACAGACTTTATTAATAATCAATTTCTATCTGATAACAGGGAGGCAAGTGGTCATGAATATTTAATGACTTTTCTTTGCTCTTTCCCATAGGACCTAAACACATTGTTGTAAAATTTGTAGTAAAATTCTTCCCACCTGATCATGCTCAGCTGCAGGAAGAACTGACAAGGTTGGTGTTCCTGTAATTTTAATTCATTAATGGGTAGAAGAGGATGATATGGGAAGCTACTGTGCTTGGGAAAGAAGTAGACCTCTGAGTACCATTTGCACACCCTGTGTTCTTGTATGGACCTGAGTAATAAAGATACAAGACGCTACAGTGCTCTCAGTAAGGGGCCTCGGGAGAGGTAAGAGCCTATGGTTGCCTCCCTTGGTTTGGGATCATTATAAAACCCTTGTTTCATATATTTCAATGCAACAAGAAGTTTCTAGGGAGCAGCACCAAGGGAGGGAAATTTCTCTCAAACATTTGTTGACCTGGATAATGGAGTGAGAAGACCAACTAGAGACTTCCTTAGGAGCATCGTGTGGGGCTGTAACCTCACCACTTCAGACAAGACTACTTAGTCTGAGGCAGCCAAGTGCAGTAGCTGGGCACACATTTCTGTTGACAACATCTTCTCAGATTCACAAAGATGAGACTGTCACTTTTGAGAAGGACCTGTGAGAAGCCTGAGTAGGAGTCCAACAAGGTATCTGAAAAAATGCTTGTGTATTGGGGATGGGGGAGCAATTTCTGGCTAAATTTTGTGCCCTAGATATGTGCCAATTTTCAGCACTCCTTGAAATGGTAATTTAATTTTATTTTAAACTTCCTACTCTTTATTTCAAGAAAAGTGTGTTTTATGTATATGTGTGTATGTTTTGTATATATAACATACACACACATATATATGTGTGTATGTTTTTATGTATATGCATGTGTATGTATCTCTAAGGATACAGTGCGGGGGGGTTAATCACAGTTTAATTTAAACCAGGATTTGCAACTGGAATTTACCAGTTTGAATTTAAAAAATTACTTTGACTGCAGCACATAACAAAATGATTTTTATGTATTTTTTTTCTCTCAAAAGCATTGATATTCTTTGGTTTTCATATTTTAACTTATTCTAATTTAAAACAAAAAAATGCAGAAATATTAAACTTTCCCACAGGACTAAAATTCTGTTTTCCAAGGAACCCTGCTAATATTGGCATAATCTAATGTATACACATGTCCACTTTTCTGTTTCTCTGGCTATATAGTGGAGCAGAAAAAAATTATTAATCCCTTTTCCTAGCTATGAAATTGGGGACTTAGGAGGAGGGGAGAATTTATTTGAAAGGAAGTCTAGAAATATTTGACAGACTGGCTAAATGAGAACTCCTAATATTGTGTTGCTAGCAAAGAATTTAACATCTCTGTATATATCAAACTGAATATTCAGCTGCTTAGAATGTGTACTGTAAATTGATTTAGTTGATCTTTCTGCACCTAGAGACATGGTTCTGTATGCTAATGGATTTCTTGCTAGAGTTTACATTTTCAGGCTAGGAGTCTTGAACATTAAAGTGTACATAGAGAGCAGCATGTGAATGGTAAAGTGTAAGTTGCACAGTGTAATTGCTTGAAGAGGCAGAGAACGCATCATGCCTGGGGGAAGAATAGCACTAAAATTAAGTTTGCATAGATTTGAACAGTTTGGGAATGTCTGAATGTCCCCCTCTCTCTCTCTCAATGGATTTCAGCACTGCTAGGAAGCAGGAGGATGCAACATTGGTTTTAAAACAAAATGCATGTACAGATAGAAAAAGTTACAATCACATGTAGTAGCTGTCATGCCTACAGTGTACATCTACACATGTAATTAGTTTGATGCAATAAACTCTGGTGAAGTTCATGACGGAGTCAGCTGTTCCCAGGCACAGTGTTTACATGTTCACCTGGGATTATAGCATGTTGAGCCAGGGCAGAGCAGCCAAGCCACAGGCTGGCAAGGGGCCCAGGGGGTCAGCCCTGGCCTCTGGGTGGCACCATTGGGCAGTGGAGGGGCTGGATGAAGTACAGGAGTTGCTACAGTGTGGGGCTGGCTAGCTGGCAGGTAGCCCTTACACTTTAGTGCCCTCGTGCCCCAGCCAGCCCCTGTCACAGTCTGCATGTGTGTCTGATCTCATGTAAGTACTCCCCCATAAGATAGTACTCTCCCCACCAGTACTATCTTATGGCAGAGTAAATCTAGTGTGCTTTAATACTGGCACATGTTTAGACTGTGACTTTTTACTCTGCAGCCAAGAGCACATGTAGATACACCCACTGGGAACGTCTACACATGCCCCTATGGTACTGTTGTTACTGCTGTTGCAACAGCTGTATAGGCACCAGGGCCAGATACAGGCATGGGCAAACTGGGCAGCCTCCTGAGGTCTGAACAGAAAGGGAGCCCAAAAATGGTAATTTTTAAAATATTATTATCATTATCTCTGGCGAAGGGGGCCCAGAAGTTCACCTGGGGCTGCCAGGAATCCATGTATGGTGCTGACTAGCCCCATTGTAACAGCCATTACTGCACGATGCTAGCAGTGCAGGGTGATTTTTTTAGCCCCTAGGTTGCTAAGTTTGGTACAGCATATTGAGACCTGTTAAACTAGCTGAGTTATTAAGAACATAAGTTTCATTGTTCAGTCTCTCTACCTGATAAACACCTTCACCTGGGAACAGTCATCCATTTTTTTTTCCTGATGCATACAATATTATGTGTGAACTTTCTTGTGATAAAATCTTTTCTGCATGATGTAAAGTAAAATAGTATGGAAATATCTACTTATTAAAATACGCTGATAGTTCTAGCTGTTATGGTGAACTGAGACCAGTTGTCTGCTAAATTCGTTGTTTATCTTTGATGGTGGTAGTATCTTGAAATGCATGGGAGCTGGAATTGCCATCCTGCCAAAAAGCTCACATGCAAAAAGTAGTATTTTAAATAGTGGTACAAAACAACTTAATTTGTATGAAAAAATACATAATACTCTAGAATCCAGGAGAACGGTAGGGAGAAGAGCAAAAAAAAAATGGGGCTTTAGCAAGAATGTAAACATCTTCAGCTTTCTTTATTGTTATGACTGAAACTGGCTTTTGGTTTGCTATGTGCACTGTTATAATAGTTTGTATGCCTTGCCTAACAGAAATGGCTTTGACTGACTCCTGTTTTTCAGCCCTTCATCCTATTTCATTTATTTACTGTATTTGCTTAAATCCAAGATGAGTTTTGATTTCCTTGTTCAACATGGGAGGAATCCTCTCATCTGGGATTTGATTAGAAGGCAGAGTGGGGTGAGGGCGGGTCAGTGTCAGAGTCAGAGAAGCCTTCCCACCCACATATGGCTCCCCCTTCCCCTCCCTCCTCCCCCCTGCTGCTTACCATCAGTCGTGGCTTTGACCCCATTGCAGCTGCAGCCCAGCCACACATCAGTAGTAGCAGTGGCAGCATCTCTAGAGTCCCAGGAGCAGGTACCACAGGGCTCAGAGGCTTCAGAGGATTGGTGGCATGGCACAGGCTGCAGCAAGGGGCAGATGCAAGTGGGGCAAGATTGTAGGAAAGGAGGCAGAGGCTATTGCGGGAGGCAGCCACAGGGATGGAGGGGAGATGAGTAATGGGTTAAGGGGCAGTAGTCAGGCCACCTGTCGTCCCCCCACCCACCTACCCCATGCTGCTGCTTTCCCTAGTGCAGCAGTGGGGTGGGAGGGAGGGGCAGGTGGCCTAAATTTAAAATGACCCTCCAATAATTAGATCCTGTATATGGAAAATGATAACAAATGTATACATTTTTCATGTATAGAATCTAATTATTGGGGGGTCATCTTAAATGCAAAGTTGTTTTAGATTCAGGTAGATATGGTAATTCACTTTACTTTTGTAATGTTCTTTCTCTGTTTATCTATTTATTAAATAATAGCGATCATTACTATTAAATAATAGTCAACATTTGTAGCACACACTACTCTCCAAGGCACATATGAGGCGATAACCATAAAGCACAATAGCACTTTCTTTTATTACCAGTTTTATCTAAGCTAGCTCCCTAGAGATGTGATGGTTTCTTATTAAAGAAAATGCCAAACCCTTAGAAACTTGTAGCAAAAAATTACTGTTTAATTAAAATCGTAGATTGCTGTAACAAAGTCTTGTTAATTAATTTGCTAATTCTAATTCAAAGTAAGTCTCAAACAAATTGCACACTTCTTTATGGGCCAGTGGTGTATCTATGAAATTTTCCCTGGGCTGCTTATACATGTAATATTCAAATAACTAATAGAACATTTAGGAGAAGATCAAGAGTAAGATGCCTAGCCCCATTCACCAACCAGAACAGCCAAAACAGGGACTGGAGTTAGGGTTATCAGCTTTAGATAAAAGCACCAAAAAGCCCCGCTAAAGCACCTGATCCATAGAGATGCTAGGAAGTCAGGTTGAACTAATTTGCTTCCTCTTCCAGTAAAGCACTATTTGGAGGGGAGAGGGGCTGGGGAGTTCCATGTCTGTCAGCACTCATAATGGTTATCACATTGTAGCTGCACTGTCATTTCACTTCCAGTGCTTATTAGCAGGGATCCTAGTTTTCTTTGGTAAAAAACAATCCAAAATTCTCTGCTTTACAACCCCTCCAAAATCCACATTTTCCATGATTAAAACACAATGCCATATCAGTCCAAATAATATATAGTGACATTTTGTTGAATCATGGAAAAATAATGGATTTTTGGAGGGTTTTTTTTTAAGCAGAGAGTTTTAGATGTCTTTTTATCAGAGTAAAGTAGGATCCCTGCTTATTAGTTTGTAAAATAAATTTAGCATATCTTGGCTACGTAAAAAAGGGGGGGAGTAATTAAAATCCTGAAAACTGTAACTAGGTGTGTACCGATAAAGATTTTTATGGGTCAGTACCAATGGCAGATTATTAACAAGCCATACTGGCTGATACTGATCCTATTGCTGATTGGCATCAGGCTGGTAAGTCTGTTTGGAGGGAAAGGGTGTGAGGGGACAGATCAAGACCCCCTATGGTGTAGGAGGGAGTGGGTCTGGGACTGGGACAGGTGCTGCCCAGCTGGGGCAGGGCATGAGACAGAGCCATGAGCGGCTCATCTGGGGGGCAAGGGATGGGAGGATGCATCTCCTGCTGCTGTGTACACAGCTAAAAAAGCTGATGTGGCCGATTAATGTCAATTTTCCTTTTATTGGTGTCTATACATTGGTCCATATCATATCAGTGCACCTCTAACTGTAACACAATGTTTAGTTTCATTCAGCCACTAATCTCAAAAACTTCAAGTCACTGTTACAGATTCTGACAAGGGGGGCGATCTGACAAGGGTGAGCAACCTGTTGCCAAACACTGGGTCAGCATTTTACTGCTTCTTTTTCCCTCTCTTTATGCCTTGTGTAACTCTTGGTTTGCTTCTTTGTTCATAGGTACCTATTTGCATTGCAAGTGAAGCAGGACCTGGCACAGGGCAGGCTAACATGTAACGATACCAGCACTGCACTCTTAGTCTCACACATTGTACAGTGTAAGTTCTATTCCTTTCCTGCTTGGAAAAAAAGTATGCGATAAAGGAGTGGTGAGTAGAAGGAAGTTGGTTAGGCTGAACATATCTGCAGCATATTAAGCAATATGGCATAGAAAAACCCATGTGAGAGCTTCTGTGCACTGTGTTGTATTAAGTATTTTGTATGTAGTTTATCAGCTTTACTCTTTCAAGTGAAGAGAATGGGTCATTAGAAACATTCTGGACCTTTGAAGCTATGTTTTCAAAAACCTATGCTTAACAACCTGGCAGGGGCTTCTGAGCAACAGTTTCTGCAGAGAAATAGCAAATGCGTTGAATTTCTCAAATTAATTACTTTTGTGTTTTATCATCTACATTTAATATAGTATTGTGTCATTGGACCATATGATTCCTGGAGGTCTGCATACTGTCTGGAGCACAGTAAATAAAGTCATTTAGAATGTCAGACTTAAGTCATAGCCCTGAGATTTTTATTAGGGGAGGTGAGGGAAGGGAGACAGTCAATAGATTTTAACTTGCTTTTTTCCAGAAATATGAGCAATAAAAATGTGTTCACTTGGATCGTACATACATTTATGTCAGCCTGTCAGGGTTACTTTTATCCTCCAAATCACATAAAAGAGAACACATTTTTCCATTTCAAGAATTTATGGATATCCCTATCTAGAATAATTTTGTGAAAATCCACTTTGAAGCATATATATACAGTCTTTGCCAAAATTGTTTAGTCATAGTAGATCACTACTTTGAATAGCCGTTGTAAACTCCAGCACCACATATTCTACTTCAGTGCTGACAGACAGACATTTACTCAGCTAACAAAGGCTGTCAAAGTCCTTTTCTGTCAGGAACAGATAAATCCCACTATCCAGTGTCAGAAATGGCCTGTTTGGTGGTAGGGGTTTTTCATCCCTTATCAACCTTTCGTCTATAAGCAGATACCAACAGTTCTCTTTGCTTTGGCCTCCTTCAGCCTATGTGATTAATCAGTAGCAAAAGACAGACTGTGAATAAATAAAATGAGCAGTCTGTGTCATGGTGTATAGCTGAAAGTTTTGGGGGGTTTGCTTGGGTTTTTTTGAAAAAAAAACCTCAGCTCAGCTTTTTCATAAATGGCACTCAGTAAAACCATAACAGAAATGAACAAACATTTTTCTTTTCCTGTCATTTTTACTTGCTCTTCTCTGGAAGTTGTAAGGAGCTGGAAAGTGTCTCAGTCTGAGCACAAATAATTGCCTTAACTTGCTGTGGCAAATAGGGCTAATTTGACCTTTGGAAAAAGGGGACTATCAAGTTAGAGGTAGGGACAAGATCTTGCCTTCTCTATAAACAGCATTGGGAAAACCACAAATGGGATTCAGTTCTGAAGAATGTGGAAAACTAGCTTTACAATATAAAGCTTGAAGAGCTGAATTCTATTCATTGAATCAAAGAGGAGATAAAATGGTGACTTGATCATTGTATGTGGTTACTTCTACAAGAAAGGAGATATGCTGAGAGCTTTTCAGTCTTGTTAGTAAAACAATAAAAAAGCCCAGTTACTGGAAACGGAATTTATCTTAAAAATGAATTGCAGTTTCATAGCATTGTGGGTAATTGAGACTCACAATTTTTGAAGTCTTTAAAATGAGGGTAGAAACCTTTATAAACGATAGTTCCATTTTGGGAGAAGTGTTACTACCTGGAGGTGCAAAGGTAAGGGCTAACAGTCAGAATGGAACCTGCAGGGTGCAGACAGAAGTGACAGTTTTCACCTGATCTGGCCACAGAAAGTAGTTTATAGTGGTGATCAAACACAAGTGCATGGCTGCAAACAACTTCAAAAATAGCCAATCAAGTGAAAATCTGACCCTTCATTGAATGAGGTATCTCATAAAAATGTTCCGAAACGTAGCTTCTTTTGTAACGTGTGCTTGCAGAGCTCCCAGCCTGTCCCTGTTTGCAGAATGGGAGGGGGAAAGGGACCAGAGGGAGTTAAGTCTAGGGTTTTTCAGCCCCCCCTGAGGGTGGGGTGGGTATATTGGAGCCCCCTGAGGTGGGAGGGATACCTATTCACCCACCCCAGCTTTCAAAACCAGGTGGGGAGCCCCAAGAAAGAGCTTCCTCCTCTGCCTTTTTCCCTCCCATTCTGAAAACAGTGAGCACTGGCAGAGAGCCTGGCCATTACTATGGGAACCCGGCTGCAGGCTCCCAGCCCCCAGGGAGATTCCCCTCCCCTTGGAGCCTACAGTGAATGTCTGTTTGGTCTGGGGTAATGCTGCAACTCAGAGCACTTTGCAGAAATCATCCTGAGTTATAGCTGGGAGATGCATTTCTGTCTGGACTGTTAGACTTCTGATGTTTGAATTCCCATGTTCAGTCCCTCCTTTTGTGGGCCATGAAGAGAACAGGCGCTCTGACACTCAGTACTCATCATGCTTGTAACTCTGCCCTGAGACATCAAGCAAATCCTGCTTCTGGGCTTTGGCCAGTCTCCTGAAAAGGTTCCCCTCCAGCAACCTCACTCTACAGTTTGTTCATTATATATAGGGATCTACTTAAAGTGCGTTGGAGGAGAAGTAAAAATTACTTCTGTGGTAAGCCCCCTCACCCCTTCCCTCCTGCTGCTGATTGGCTGAGGGGGCCACAGCAGCCTTGCCCCTCGCCACTGATTGGCTGAGAGGGCTGCCTTTCATGCAGTATACCTCTTGCCGCTGATTGGCAGAGTGGGACAGTCCCATATAAAAGTCTGCCCTCTTGGCTAATCAGCAGAGTAGGGGGCAGTTGCAATCTTGATTGCTCTCCTTCATGCTAGCAGCTTCCCCTTCCCCAGCAGGCTGTGCAGCCAGCCCACAGCAGCTGCTGGCTCCTACTGGGGAGCAAGCATTTCATTTTTATAATTTTTTTGTTTTTCTGACGATTCCACACAAAATCATGGGGAAAGACAATTTTCACAGTGATTGCAAAAAACATTTTTTTCTAGGAGTTTATGCAAAAATCACGAAGTGAGTAGATCCTTAATTATGTCCTGTGTTTTGTTTTGTTTTGTTTTAACCTTTTTCTGAATCATCAAAGACTGGTTAGAGGAGAAGCAGGACTCCTGCAGGATAGACTCCCTCTCCATCCCCCACTCACTCTGAGGCAGTGCAGAGTCCTTGGAGTTGGATTTTTGACGGTTAAGTCTGTTCCCCAAGGTTCAGGTTAAAATAATCGCCTCATTGCTCCTTTGATGGAATTTTGAGCTCAAATTGGATTTGACATAGGGGTTTTTTGCTACCTTCTGCAGTGTGGTGCATGGATTTCCTGCTAGGACCTCCTGAGAATATTTCACCTAAATAATTTCCTGCCATAGCCAGGGTCCCAGGATTGCTGAAACGTAAGGACACCTATACGCTCTAATTAAAACACCCTCCACCCTAATCCCAGAGCATGGGTAAAGACATCCTAAATCTCTCTCCCTTTCTCTGCCTTTAGTACAGCAGTTTAGTTCCCCAAGGACTCAAATGCTTTAGTCTAATCCATTTGATTGGCCTAATATAAAGATACCTGAGTTAAATGTAATGGTTCATGATGCACAGGAGATCAGACTAAGTGGTCTAATGGTCCTGATCTTCTGACATTAAACACTCTGTTATTAGTAAAACTCTGGCTCCCATTGTAGTATATTGAAAACCAGAGCTCTTCAAAGTCAGGGGCTAGAGAGAACATAAGGAAAGAGAAAGTTTCAGTTAGATATGGAAATGCCCCCAGCTATGGGGAGTCTGAGGAGAGAAGGTACAAATGGGAAGCAAAAGGAGATTCAGTTGAAATTGGGGTGAGACAGAAAGCTAGTAAAAATGATATGATAGGGGATAGGATTATATTCTTGTGCTTCACTAGAGAGAGAGTATAATCTGCCTGTAAAATTCTGGACATCTTGAAGTTTAGAGTGGAAGGATATCAATAGCTTGCAGAAGAAGCTGTAAAAGTAATCAATGAAAAATGAATAAGACAGGAATTAGTATCTAAGAAGCAGTTGAGGCAAGTATAAATTCTGGCAAAGTTCAGGAGCAGGTGATTATGAGACTTTTGTACTTTCTAGTCCTACTTCACTCTTATTAGTAAGTTTAGGGTCAAGAATAAGGGCCAAAACCAAGATCTGAATCAAGGAGAATGGACCAAGATGCCTTTTTGCTAGGAAAGAGAGCTTCACTTTTGGAGGAACATTGTTGGCAAGGGGTGACAATCAATACATATATGAGTCAGGGTTGAGAGAGTTGTGAGAGTTGTAAAATTATTATCTACAAAGGGTCATGGTCAAGTTGAAGGCTTGTAGAGGAAGATGCCAGGATTTATAGGATCATATTAAAAGAGGCAAGGGGTTGATGCAAAGCCTGCACTAGAAGTGGAAGAAGACTGGAGAGAAGGCTAGGATTCAAAGGAGAGAGGAAAGTCTTGGAACCTACCATATTTTCATGGATATAATATGCCTTCAAATAAGCTACACACCTTGTTTTTGAAAGGCAGAATGAAGAAAAAGGACCTTTCCTTGAAAATACTTGTAAGTATTATATTTCCCCAGGGAAAACCCAAGCAACTGCAGCTGAGGAGGAGCCCAACATTGTGGCTGCTCTATTAATCCCTAGCTGCAGTGTTTCACAGGTGCTCCTGACTGAGACAAAAATGCCTGACCTCTCTTCTCTTCTCAGGCTGATATGGTTATATATGGGAAAATACAATATAACATCTTCATCAAGGAACTGAGAGGAGCCATAGTATTAAAGCCATGTTCTGGATGGATGGAAAACGTGATAAGTCTGTTATCACAATAGGGAGCAAGTTATATAGTTTTCTAGGCCAAATTGTCACTGGAAAGAAATTTGCTGTGGCAAAATCTCAATAACTGAGTTTTTGTTAATTATTCCTTTTTTAAATATAGTGACTTAATCACTAGAAGAAACTAACATGTTTTCTTCTTTGAAAAAAATCATAAGCAATGTTTGATCAAGACTTCTCAGCTGATAAAGTTTACTACTTAGAAAAATCAGTCAGTTTTTTTCTTCCAATTTTATTTCATTTTTGTTGAACTTCTGCTCTTTTTTGCTTGCTTGTTAGATGTGCTGATGACTTCAAGTGTGTTTTATTCCTTTGAAAAATAAATTTTTATTCTTTTTTTCACCTTAAAATATTAGGATGTTAAACCCTGGTCACCAGAATTGAAGTTTTGGGGTGGCAATTATCAAAGTTGCTTTTGTTAATTTTAGAAGGTTAATTGGGAAGTGTTGAATTTTTAACCAACCGTTTCCTTTTTCCAAAATGTGAAGAAAATAGTGAAGTTATGGATTAACAAAAATAACTCAGGGTTTTGAACAGTACAATTTTAAAATCCCTTGTCTTAGTTTCTCAAGATTTGCCCACTTGCCTTTGGTAATGTCACTGTTTCACTAGTTTCCTTATCTAGACAGGATCTAAACTTCTAAGAAGAGTAACTTTGTCAAAAAAAAAATATATATATTAAAACATTTTGGAGGATTTTGTGCTTTAGTTATGTGTACAGTGGAATTCTCAGTCTTTGACACAATGGGATTTCAGAAACATCCATGTTATCCAGAGATGTGATTATAAATTTTGGCTCCCTGGACAAAACTTCACAGGGGTGTGGAGGGTGGAGCAAGCATTCTTGGAGCAGCCCTTTACTCCTTTCTTCTGCCCTTGCCATAGGAGCCAAGCCTAAGAAGCCCCTTGCCTCCCAATTGTAGGAGCTAAGTACCAAGACACAGGCCTAGAAGCTGAGCTGGAGCAGCCCCATACCACCCGACTAGAAGAGTCTTACCACCCCACAGTGCAGTCCTTGCAGCCACTTACAGTGGCCAGGCAGCTCAGGGTTGCTCCTTCTTGGCTTCCTGGGCTTGGTGGTGCAAGAATGCTTCTGCTGTGTCCCAGCACACAGCTCCTACAGCTGAGTAGTGCAGGACTTCTCCAGCTTGGCTTCTCTGGCCAAAGGGGACAGGGCTGCTGCAGATGCACCAAAGGCTCTGGGGGAGAGGGAGCATCATTCAAGTGGTGCCCCTCCAAGTTGGTATCTGGGGCTGGTATCCCTCTCGCCCCTCTCTAGTTTGCTACTAGTACTATCCTGTCCTCTAAAAGGTTAATGTTGGTAGGTTTTATTTTCTTTTTCTCTAGTCCAGGGAAAGAGAAAATAGTATTCCGTATAAAAATCTGCTATAGTTGTACTTAAATATTTTTTTTAAATGAACTACAGTTTAATATCACGGACTTCCCTTGTTCCCTTGTACAATTAATTAAAAAGCTGCATGACTTTTTCCTTTTGCAAGCATAAGAGGAAAATTTGGCTCCAAACCTGTTTTGCTAGAGCCCACTAAGTGGGCCCAAAAGTGTTAGGTTTTCTTATTAAAAATATTGTACAACTCTTAAAATAGTTCTCAGAATTTTGCCTTAACAGTATTTAGAGCTGGATTTCATCTGTTATGGTCCTTGTTGTATTTGAGTTTCATTAGTCTGTTATTTGGTGGCTAAGAAATTATTTTATGCATTTTTAGAATAATAAATAAAATTAATCAAGTGGTGATAATGATGATATAAAATTGGGAAGAGGTAAGAAAGCAGAAGATTACTGTATTCCTCCAGCTGTTGTGCAGAATGTCCTTGCATGGTGGCTGCCTGTTTTCAAGAATCTTTTTCTGAGGGGTAAATCTGTGGGTTATACTGATTATCTGTGGGTTACAGCCTGCTCTTAATATAAAAACATGACAGCAGCAAATGAGTTGCTATGACATTAGCTCACATATTAAAAACAGCTTATGAAGATGAGCATAAGTTAGTAGGCAACAATTTTAATGCCAAGAGGACAATTTTGAAATTAATTTAGAAAAGGCAGATATAGTGAATGTGATGTAAGTCCGTGATACAATAGTAAGGCATCAGTACTTTGGGTCTCTTGAAATTTACAAAATAGGAACTGAGGAAAACTATACAGAAAGGGCATTGAAGCTCATGGGTGAAAAATAATATTTTCATTTATTTATTCTTTTCACTTCTGAGCTCTGGAAGTATCAATAAAGTGTATGATTTAAGAAAGCTATAGAATGTATTAATTGTTTGCACATGTTCTCTGGATTTTAATTTAGTGCATTGATAAAAAAATCAAGTGTGGGAACTGGGGTCTGTCATTCACATGGGCTGGACAGAACAATAACAGCCTTCAAAGTATTGTTCTTCCTAGAAAATGGGGACCAGAATGGGCTGAGGGGGGATATAATTTAATGAAGTAACCAATAGCAATGCCATCAGAAGCTTGTCAGTAAGTTACAATAAAGAAGGAAGCATTATGCTATTCAATATTTTGTCTGATTCCCATAAGTAGATTTCAAAAAGAAAAAGCAAAGTGGCATCCCACTTAATGTGGTAATATGACAGGGCTGGAAGGTATGTTATTTAGCAAGCTTTCATGCTTATTATTACTGAAACAAATGTAATGACAGCAACTTTATTTGAGAAAATTTTTAAACTCAGTTCATAGGAATGCATTAGAAAGGCAGGGAAAGGAGCATCATACATGCCTTTCTTATTTTACAGTCCATCAGGGATAAAGCTTCATAATTGTGTAGGATGTACTGTATGACTGTATTTAATCAAAGAATCAAAACAATTATTTTTAGAATTTGCCATAATGCAGGGCTGTCCGACTTACAGCCCTTGGCATGGGCTGTGTTACCTGTGAGAGTTGAATTTGTGGCCCTCAGGTTCCTTGCTGAGCCACCACTCCCCTGTTGCTCAAGCTGCAACAGCAGACAGTCTCTGGGTTCCCTCTTCCTCCTCCAGCTATTGCTTCTTGCCTCCACCCAGGGGTTAGACCAGTACATGGGGAGCTGAGGGTGAATCCAGGGCTGGGCATGGAGAGGGCTTGTGCCTGTGCGAGTATAGGCATGTAGCAAGCAGGGTAGAGGAACGTTCACTGGGCGGGTTGCTCAGTGGCCTTGCCTGATGCGGCCTGTATGGTGTGTAGCACCCACAGCATGTGCCCCCTCCCCCAGGGGCTTAGAAGTTGGACAACCCTGCCATAGTGCATAATTGGAAGGGGCTTTAAAATGGAGTTCTGGAGAGATCATTGTTCTGGAGCAAATGAAGTTGTATTGAGTGCCACATTGAAAGCAACAAAATGACGTAAAAAATATGCCTTATAAAAAACTCATGCTAAGGTTTTGAACAAATTTTCTATTTTTTTTTCTTTGGTATTTTTATTTCTCTGACATGTTTCTAGTTATCTTTCTTTTGGTTTATCCAACTATATATCTTTTGATTTCCTCTGCTTCCCCCTCCCCTGCATTCTCTCTAGCTGAGATTGGGGATTTCGATGAAACCGTAGATCGTGAACACTTAGCAAAGAACAAGTATATACCTCAGCAAGAAGCACTAGAAGACAAAATTATGGAATTCCACCTGAATCATATGTAAGTCCCAGCTTTTTTTTCTTGTTAGCTTCCTTTACATCTAGTGTAATTCCAGCTGTAAATTTTATAATAGGCTTTATCTATAGATGACTTACAGGCCTATGAATTTTTCCTAAGCTTCCTTTTTCATTTGTGCTATCAACATACAGGAGTATCAGTCAGGTCTGATTTTTCATTCAAGCATTCACTTATTTTCAGAGCCTGAGTTATACAAAATTCTCCACTGCTGATTTAATATATACAGATATGATTACAAATGATGACCCTTGTCAGGCAGGTGATCATCAATAATCTCATTGATTTCAAGGACATGGAATTACAGCCTTTTCACCTTCCAGGAGGAGAGGGCTTCATTTAGAATCTTGAGGGGAAGCCTGAGAGATTCTGCGAATAGAAAATAAAATCTTATTAGGAATTGAACTAAGGGTTGGGTTTGGTTTGGAAGGAACCCATAAAGATTGAAGGACACACATTTCTGCTTTTCACGCCATGAAATGAAATGGACATTGCTGCATTTGAACTAAGCAGTCTGGGTAGTTGTCATGACTTTGTTTTTTATATGAGCAGTTACCTCAACCAGGACTGCTGCATGATTTAATAATGAAGATATGAATGTTCATGGGACCCAAAAATGTACGTTAATTTACATTAGTGTCCTCTGTGTTTTGTTTACCCCTTTCCACATTTTTTCTTCTCAATCACTTATATGCTATACTATTTCCATCATCTTTCATTTTTATAAATCCTTTTCACAATATGATCTATGGTCATGTTCATATAAATTATACAGAATTTAAACGTAACAGTTGAAGATACAGACAAGCAAATAGCAAAACTGACTTGTGTAAATAATAATGTCTGTGTCTTTTCATACTGTAATGTTTGAAGGTTACAATTCTCTTGGCTGAGGTATACAAGTCTTTCTGTGGTTTTGATGTTATATACTCTGGTTGGCTGGCTTCTGAGTTCACCAACAAGAGTGTTTGGTTAAAACTGAAACATTTTTATTTATAGTATGTTGTTTATCTTAAAAAAAAACCCAAGCAGGGGTATGATTGCTAAAATTATGATACCCAGACTTCTCCACGTATGCTTACTTGTATTTTAAGTGGACATTGGTTTTGGATTGGTCGTTGGTAGTCTCTCGATATGAGGATGACAGTTTTCCAGCAAATAGGAAGTAATTTGTGAGTCTGGATGACTGAGGAGGCCAATCTGAGATCTGCCTGTTCAACTGCAGGTGTGCTAAATAGTTCCAGGAGGAACTGTTTCTCATACTGAAACTCTTCCAAATCTGTCCTATTTTAAAAAGGCTCAGCAACTTTAAAAAAAGTCAAAATGCTTTACAGTATCTGAAGTTGGGCATGCAAAAATTGAGACACTAAGAGTTCCTTTTAAGAAATCTTGCTTTTTTGACTACTATACCTGATGCTAGATCTATTGTTGTAGTTGCTGGAAGTTAGGTAGAATGAAAGGAGCAGATGAGTACTACCTATAAAATGTTTTTTTGGTCCCTTGATCACAAATTAATAAGGATTAGGTTTCTTGGCTTTTGTTTCTGCAGGGGACAGACACCAGCAGAATCAGATTTCCAGTTGCTAGAGATTGCCCGTCGGCTGGAGATGTATGGAATTCGATTGCATCCAGCAAAGGACAGGGAAGGAACAAAGATCAACCTGGCAGTTGCCAACACAGGCATTCTGGTGTTTCAGGTTAGGCCACTCTGATCATGGCTTCAGTCTTTACATTAGACCTGCTGAAACACCTATTATGTTCGTGGTGGTTAAGGTGTTGCCTATATAAGAAATGTGTCCAGCTGAGTCCAGTTTCCAACTATCTTTATGGCAGATGAAAGCTAAAAGGAATTGAGAGCCATTAAAATGTCAGGGCATCTCAAATTAGTGTCCAGGGCTGGTATTAGGCATAGACAGTTGCATAAGATTTCACCTACATCTTAAAAATTCCATAGGGTCTATAAGTCCTCACTACCCTGATCCATATAGCTGAGGAAACAGGTCACCCCAAATGAGAAACAAGGAGCAGGCAAGCATGAACTAGGAGTGAGAGTATTGAGTATGTACAGGTGGAGGTAGGGAGGAAAGTGGTTAAAAATTCATGTATGTTGAAGTAATTGCATACCCCTTCCCTCCCCATCTTCCTTGGTTATATTTTAAAGGACTAGGAAGTTTTCAGAACAAGGCCCTGATCCTGTGCCCAGCATCTATGCAAAACATTACTGCCTTCACTGGTTCTCGCCAGGTGGTAGGATCCATCCAAGCGGATCTAGTTGCCAGTTCGAGACCAGGGAGGTTGATGCTGCAAGGCACTGAGAACTCTCAGCTTCTATTGGTTACAGCGCTTATTACTGAGCTTATGTACAACTTCACTGGGAGGAAGATGCCATTGGAGTCACCTGACTTGTTGTAGTCCATTGCCTCTATGTAGGCATAAGAGTTTGGGCAGGCAGTTGTCTTTACAGGACAGAGGCTGTAATTGAGAAAAATGAGATTTGAAAATAAAAAGGAGATGATAAAGTTTCATTCATAAAACACATCAATGTTGACTTATAGTTGTCTATAAAGTATTCAGAAGCCCTTGGCTGCGCCATTGAATTTTCTAACAGAGGTAATTATGAAAGTCATAGAGAGCCAGGCTATCTAACAAAAATCATCACAATGTATCAATATTTGTAGCTGTGTCTGATGTAGAAACTGCAGAGCAGTCTGGGTTTGTATAATTAATTAGGACTCCAATAGAAGCTGCTTTTGGCAACTCCTAAACTGGGTTATAGGTACATTCATGAATTCTTCATTAGTAAATTGAATTGATTAATATTTTAAATCTTCTTTCACTTTTGGCATCATTTAATTGAGGGAGTCTGTTGCTTGCTAATCTGTGATACCCTAATTAATATTCAGAAAGTGTTTTCTTAAGAGGAGTGTCTTTCTTGGACTTGCTGCGTTGCTCCTGAGTTCTTCAAATAAACACTGTCAAGTAGTTTCCTTTTATATCTTTTACTTGGAGAAAGGATTAATGCTGAGACTGCATGCTTAAGGGTTTTTTTTTCCTAGAAAGAAAAGGTTTTTAAAGGAGTATTGATTTTACTCATCAGATAAAAAGGGAGGGAGCTGGAAAGATATTTGTAAAAAAAATTTAAAAAACACTTAAGGTTATATTGTAACATCTAGGTAGGGACTATTTTATCTGCATTTGTGCAGTCCCTAGTATAGTTGTTTCTTGTCACTTCCACAACAAAACACATCCAAGTCCCATAAACATGCGCACCTTTAATACTTGACCTTGGTGACCGTAACTTATGTGCTTATAGTTAGGAATGTGTATATGTGTTTGCAGGGTTGGTGTCTAAATGATTAGTAATTGATCACAATTGCAAATGAACTACATTTTAAATATAGAACATATAGAAGGCTTTCCTTAACTGTTAGGTTTGTCTTCTGGTTATTTTCTGCAATAGGCAGACTCTTCTTTTAATCTGCAACATGATTGCACTTCTCTTCAGGGTTACACCAAGATCAATGCCTTCAACTGGGCCAAGGTTCGGAAGCTCAGCTTCAAGAGAAAGCGTTTTCTTATCAAACTGCGGCCTGATGTGAATGTAAGTCCTTGGTAGGATTGAAGGAATGCTGGGATGGGTTCTTCGGTGAATTGCTACACACGAGTAAAATATGAGGTTTAGTTTCTTGGCTCATAAGTAGACATTTTGTAATAATTGCTTGCATTCATTCACCTCAGTGCTAGTGCTTTTAGAACTTGTTCCGTCATGTCAGCATTAAAACTGGCATCTGTCATGGGCAGCCTCAGCAGAGGACATAAGAACTGAAAAGCTTTGAACAAGATTAACAAATGGGCAAAGATTTTATCTGATGCCAAATTTACTTAACATACTGATCTAAAAGCCAGTGCTAAAAACATGATGCACAGCTTCCTTTCAAAGCTGGCGCTGTCAGTTTTGTGCCCACTTTGAATTATTAACGTTAAGTTAAACTGTGGGGCCAATGCACTGCTACTATGATATGCAGCTATGAAGTTCAGTGGCCCTAGAATAGGGATAGATGTCTTTGCCTGCCAGCAAGAGGGGAAGATTCTTCAGTTCAGCAGATTCTCCCATTCTGGAGTTAATGAGTGATGGATCTCTCAGTTCTGAGAATACGTCATACCACTTCTCCTGGAATACAGCACTAAACAAATGTTTGGAAGCTGATATTGGATCAAACTCAAGGTTTTGGTATAGGGTGCATGAGTAGGGAAGCAGAAATGATTAAAGGCTTCTTAGCAAAGGAAGAAGGATGTGTTAATCTACTTGAAGGACTTTTTACAAGATATTCCCATTAAACAATATTTCAGAAAAGTCACAACAAATCATGTTTGTATGTTTTAGTCCTATGCTATGCTTCAAAAAAAATATGAATGATGATGCTGTTTTGTGAAATCCATTTGTTTCTTCCTGGCTGGATGCTGTAGAAAGGTGAAATGTCAGCAGGTATAAATATCAATCGGAATGGAGAAAGAAATATAAATTGGGAATAAATTGGAATATTCTGATTTAATATAAACAGCATTTTGCAAATAATTTGAGGAGCCTTGCCTTAGCTATGATACATGAGGCAGTGAGAGAAAATTTAGGCAGTTATGTTATAGTCCTGTAAAGAGTGTGTGGAAAGTTTTCAAGATGTGAGGATGGATTCAATAAGCAAGGAAAATTTGCAACATAACTTCTGGTCCATCAGTTTGTAAATACAGTGTGTATTTCTCCCACATTAACTCACTCAGTTGTTCTTGCTCTCGTCTCTTGAAGAGTTCATTCCAGGACACCTTGGAGTTTCTGATGGCTAGTCGGGATTTCTGCAAGTCTTTCTGGAAGATCTGTGTAGAACATCATGCCTTTTTCAGACTTTTTGAGGAGCCCAAACCAAAGCCTAAACCTGTTCTCTTTTCTAGAGGTTCATCATTTAGGTTCAGGTAAGACTGGATTTTTCTTATCTGTCCTCTGCTGCCATTCAAATCATATCACAGGTCCTTATTCTAATCTCACCTAATTAATGTTTCTTTCCTCCTCCACACTGCAGACTGTGGCACTATAATGTCTAAACTACCTGTCCAACCATGGAAGCTTATGCATCTCTCATTTATTTGGTTTATAACATGGATCTAGATCCTGTCTTCTGTCCCACTAGAGTAGCATGAACAAGGTTATGGAATAAAATCCTAAATGCCTTATATATAGTAGCTTATGCAATGTTAACTGTTCAAGGGTGTATGGGAAAGTGACAAGTTAAAATAGTCCAGTGCATTTGTTTCACTCAACAAACAATCTGTGCACTGGACAGACCCACCAACAGTACTGCTATTTGCTTCTCTGCCTTTTTAATAGTGTCCCTTGAGCTCCCAAGGAATGAGCCATGTTCTACAGCACACAAGATTTTCAGGTTTTCCTTGCATGGTTTCCCTGAAGCCTAACAAATTCACCCCAATTCAGCAGAAACCTTGATTCTAGTGAGAAGGTGGAGACTTTGGTTAAAATGTACAGGAATTTCCCCTTAGGCCAGGTGTCCACTTAAGACTTTTGTTGGTACAGTCATCATCACTACTTAAAATGCCTGCAGCTAATGCAGGCAACCACTTTTATTGGGTGAATTTTGTTAGCTATTTGCCATCCCTTCAGGTTTCAACAAAAATACATCACTTGCACCATCTAAAGTACACCTGCTATTTTTCCAGAATCTGATGGTCTCATCAGTTTTCTTGCTATTATCAGTTTTGAAATAGACATCCTTGTCAGTTCACTGCTAATACCAGCTGTAGTTTTTCAGTCCGCCTCACTTAGTGGACATAAAACCATTAGCCCAGTGAACCACTTGTGTGTGAAGCCAACTTGCAAAGTAATATTGGTTATGGTTGTGACTTTCTGTTGTTTATGCTGGCAAAAGTCCTCATATAGATGCAGCTTTATTGCCAAAAAAGTCCTTTTGCCAATACAGAGTATTTTGTTTAGAAAACTGGTATACGATCTGCCAACAAAGCACTCCTTGCAAGAATAAATTGTATCTACGCTAGGAAGAGTTATCAGTATAGCTCTGCTAGCCACTCTTTTCGAGTTTAGACATGGACTTGATATTAGTAAAGCCAACGTGTCACCAACCATGTTCTGATTTAGTTCTGATTTCCTACAATCTGCATTTTGTTAGGTCTTCTTCAAAGCAAGGGCAAAATTAGGTATGTCTTATACATGTATAAAATCATGTCCTCTTCAATCTGTTCCAACTCTCTTGTCTGAACAGTAGAGAAGTTGAGGTGGAAGGACCATCTCCATGAGTAGGTACACATCTGCATAAACTATTCCATTTTACAAAAGGGAATGGGAAAAATGCAAGTACATTCAGCATGGGTGAGCTTTCCTGTTTTCCATGTCTCTCACTCTGATGTCTGCTGAGAGCATTCCAGGAAAGTAGACCAACCTTGCCTCAGCTGGCCAGTTTATAGCTCATACCAGTTATGGAGGCTTTTATTTCCTACTGAGCATTCTCCAGACATAGGATAGACATTTCTGTTTGGGAGCAAATTCTTATTGCTTTCCTTTTCCTCTGGTGTTCATATCCTTGCACAATATAAGTGATTGACATTAGTAATTTTTTCATGGAACATAGAAGGAAGACCTGAAGTTACTCCCAGACCGAATTCTTACCAAATGTGTTTGTACCTGTAGGTTAATGTCTTTAAGACCCAAAATTGAATGTTGACATATATTTCAACTGTTTTCCCTTCAGTCCTCATTACCAATGTTTACTGACACCATTTTATTGAGGTAATACTGCAATTTAACCCTCAGAAGGCATCCTGCCATGTTTTATTTGCAAGAGGAAAGTTGAAATTTCTCTCTCTGCCTTTGGGTAACCTTTTAGTAACATAATTCAATATGAAAGGTACATTGTTAAATGTAAGCATTGAACTACTCTAGAAAGGCATCTTCATGGTAAAAAAATGTGAGTGACATTTTATCCATGGATAGACATTGCATTCTTTCAATAAAAAATATTTATTTGCTGAGTGCTAGTCCATGGAATATAGAAGGTGGGTGGTAGAATGCTACTACAGATGGCACTGACTATATGCAGACTGTAAGTACTCTGTTGAGTATGTGTACATTTGGAACAAAAGCTAGCACATTATATTAAACATTAGCAAACACAATATTGGGGGTTCAACAGCCTAACTGTGGTTCTGTTCCAGTGGCCGGACTCAGAAGCAGGTTCTTGACTATGTTAAAGAAGGAGGACACAAGAAAGTGCAGTTTGAAAGGTGAGGAGAGATGATCAAAGTGATGTAATCAATGTTTTAAATGCCTTTGAATTTGAGAATAGTAATCCAGACTGGAAAGACAGGGGGACCCTTTGGGCTGTTTTAACACGTCATTGCTGCCATAATATTCCTTTAGGAGCCACTGCCATCTGTATAAGTTATAGCAACCCCAAGGTTACCCTTAATTAAACTGGGGTTTAACAACCAGCCCTGTGAAACATAGTCCAACTGTTGTAGTCACTCTGTACTTGTAAGTCTGTTAATGGGTTGGATATTTTTCCATGTTTCTTATCCTGTGGCGAAGGGGCTTCTCCCGTTGCATGCTGATTTCATCTCCTTTGGTGAAACACACCATTAGTCTCCAAAAATAGGAATGGGTTCTCTTTTAATAAGAACGTAAGCCTGAGAATAAAGTGGTTGAGTAATACTGAGGCAAACCTAGCCAAGCATTTGTTCATTGGCAATGCTCAAAGGAAGATTTCTAACTTACTAGTGACAGTTCTGTCTGTCATCTCAGCTTGGTCATGGTGAGTTTAAAGTCACAATTGAAATGCAAGATGAGCCTGACCACAGCTTCGGTTATGACTCAAGTTCTGGTAATGGAAGATATCTGCCTCAGAGCTCTATCTGCTCTTTACTGGTATTTATGTAACACAACTTTATTTCCCTTGTACAAAAAGAAGCATCCTGAATCCATTTCAGGGCAAGCATTTATGAAAGCTGCCATTTGGATCTTTTGTTAATTGAGGAAGTGTCTGTGTTTGGTTATTTATGAAAAGCTTTACATGGCTTTAACTTCTTAATGTGATTTCTCCCAGGAAACACAGCAAGATTCGTTCCATCAGGAGCCTGACTGCCCAGCCTTCAGAACAGCATTCAGAGGTGCCAAAACAAGTCAGTGATGCAGATGAAATCCCATAAGATGCATTTTAAGCCTTTCCCCTTAGGTTGCCCTCCTGTAATTAATGATTCAGTATTAAAGGGACATACCTTTTCTTTTATATAGAACCTATGTTAAAGATTATTAAGAAACCTTTAGTACAGGGATTCCAAATTCTAACTTGCTCATTTAGCATTCAGTGCACTAACTCACAGTGTGGAAAAAAGATCTGCAAATCTGCAATACTGCTTTTGGGAGTAACTTCATCTCCCTTTTGGGTCACAGTGCTCATGAATGAATAGTAGGGGTGCCATGGAGCTCTTCATCTGGTAAATGGTACAGTTCCATAAACACTTGAGAACTGCTGGCACAATGTGCTGTTGCCATTGGCAGGTTTCCAGGTTGCAGCTGACTAAAAGGAAAAGGTTTTCAGAGATAGCTGTTAGAGGAGTTTCAAATATTCATGACAAGATGTTTTGTTGTGTTGACAGGAAAGGAAGAAACAAATTTCCTTAGGGAAAATCTAGTTAAAAACTCTTAAATTGTTCTCTTTGGCAGATAACAAGCTTTGGTCCCGTCTATGTTGATGATAAACAGCTGATAAATGATAAACATTTTTGCTTTTCAAAGCAAAAATGATGGGTTTGATTTACATTAGTGGTGCTAAACCTTTTTGCCTAGCAGGCCAGATGGGCAGTGCCTCATCCATACATGGAACAGATCTCACCAGTAATCCCAATCCAGCCATATGGAGGGAGGCAGGGGGCAGCTCAGCTCCAATCCAGCCATGTGTGAGAAGGGAGTCCAGTCCCATGGAGGGTTGAGGGGAGGCACAGCATGACCCAGCCCCAATCCAGCTGTATGGGTGGTGGGGGTTTGACTTGGCCCTGAGCCAGCCACGCAGGAGAAGGGGCACGGCTCAGCCCTGATCTAGCCATGCAGATGAATGGGGGCATGGCCCAGCCCAACCCAGCTGTGCAGGAGGAAGGGGGTGTGGCCTAGCTCTGATCTGGCCATGTTGGGAGGAGGGGTCGTGGGCTGACCTGACGCGTCCATGCAGGGGGAGGGTGCATAGCCTGGTTCTGACTTGCCAAGCGAGGCTTAGAAATTTGACAGCAGGGGAGGCGATATTCATTGTCACTGCTCCCCACTGCCAAATTTCTTGACCCATGGGGAGTCCCACAGGCTGAGTGCCATGGCTCCACTGGCTGGATTTGGCCTGTGGGCTAAAGGTTGAGAATCTCTCACCTGTGGTGCCCAGTTTTGGGTCCCCCCCCTACAGAAAGAATGTAGACAAATTGGAGAGTCCAGCAGATGGCAACAAAAATGATGAGGGGGCTGAGGGACATGACTTATGAGGACAGGCTGAGGGAACTGGGCATATTTAGTCTTCAGCAGAGAAGACTGAAATGGGATTTAATAGCAGCCTTTAACGACCTGAAGGGGTGGTTCCAAAAAGAATGAAGCTATGCTGTTCTCAGTGGTGGCAGATGACAGAACAAGGAGCAATTATCTCAAGTTGCAGCAAGGGAAGTTTGGGTTGGGTATTAGGAAAACCTGTTTCACTAGGTGAAGCACTGGAATGGATTACCTAGAGGGGTGGTGGAATTTCCATCCTTGGAGGGTTTTAAGGCTCAGCTCCACAAAGCGCTGGCTGGAATTACCTAGTTGGGGATGATTGTGATTTGAGTAGGGAGTTGAATTAGATGACCTCCTGAGGTCCTTTCCAACCCTAATTTTCTATGATTCTATCTGGATAATATATTTTAAATGACCCAAAAAATTCCACCAGCGCTCCCTTCAGTTTAAAACTTATCTCTAGCACCATATTCTTGCTGCAAAGTGCCTCAGTGAAATCATGCTACAATTTGTGTTTCATTCAAAATAAAGGTTCACATTTCTAAGACCAGTTCAGTTAGAGGGGGCAAAGTACTTGACACATGCTCTTTGCTTAGAGAGAAGCAATCCTGCAACTAATTGAAAGTACAGTTCCATCAAGTGAATGCTGGATTGCTCTGAGACTCTTTTCATGTATACAAATAGGATACAGAGAATTTACCATTATTGATATTCCATTCTGTCTGTCACTCTGGCTTCTCCATGGGGCACATCAGTCTGTTGGTCTATTTACACTCCTGGTCATTCCCCTATGCCATTATGTCCTCCTAAACATGCAGGCAGTTTTGTAAGTTGTCACCATGTATTTCCTTTCTTTTCTCTGTGCTTAGCTCAAGTTCCTTTTAGCCCATCATCTGCTCTTCAAGATCAGAGACTTCCATATTTATTAAAGCATATGTTAACAGCTCTTGTTGTCAAGAGAATATGATGTGACTGCTCCAAGGCCTAGGGCAGGATTCTGGTGTTCTGCCAGAAGCAATTACTGATTTTTCTCCCCACACACCCCTTTCTGACCAACACCTCCTCCTTTCTCTATATCCTTTCCCCTTTTTCTTTCCAGAGCTCTAGCTTTACATTTGGAGATGATGCTGATGCCCCAGCAGTGCAGAGCTGCCAGCAAGGGAAGGAACTAAAAGTGTCAGCAGAAGATACTGAGCAGCGCAGAAGCCCATCCTTGAGGAAGAGTCCTAAGGAAGGCAGAAGGGTGGATGGAGTGGTGATGGCAACAATGGAGGAAGAAGAGGAGATCGTTAAGGATAGGATACAGCAGAATAGAACTCAGTCGCAGCAACCAAGCACAGGTCCAGCATCCAGGGCTGCTCGTGGAAGCAGCACTTCCATTCCTTTCATTGACTGCAGTGATGTAGATAGCGAGTATGAGCTTCTGAGAGGACAAATAACCCGGTCACATTCCCAAACAAATGACAACTATGAGGGTGATTTGACCAGCGGTGCTTATATTCTCCATAGAGATGAAAATCGTAATAGGACTAGGTATAGGGATTCCTCCAACTCTATAAAGACTTCCCAAAATATCCTTGAAGAGTATGTTCATGATAACGCAGCTAATATGTCCTTCTATCTTGATGGAAGCCCCAAAATGCCAAGGCACAGCTCACTGGTTGATGAATTGTTCAGGGGTCCAGATAGTCGTAGCCCGTTGGCCACTCCACTGTCTCCCAGTAGCAAGGGGTCTAGTCCTAACATGAGTTTAAATAGAACTGGCTATCAAGGCTATGGCTCAGAAAATGGACATGACAGAAGGGTGAGGAGTGAGGAGGGGAAGGAGCATAGTCATGCTTGTAACTGCCAAGGATATAATAGATGTTCTCCAGGCTTGCAAAGGCCTCACTATCAAAAAATCCACACTGTTCATAATAAATCAGAAACAGACCCATTTATCCTGAGCCAGATGACCTTAACCCCAGATCAGGAGTACAGGTCAGAGGGATATTATAAAGGTGAGCTGGTTAAAATGACACCTTTAGAAGGCAAAACTATGGCAAATGGTGTGTCAGCTACTGGACAGTCAAAGCAGAGTTCAATCATGCAATCTTTATATGTTAGTGGCATGATAGATCATACGGCTGCCATCCAGATGATGGAGGGCTCCACCAGCAGTGGAACAGAATCTAGTGATTCAGACTCAGAAATAATGAACCCTTTTACTGATCCCCTTGTATTTGGAAATCCCATTGTGCTGAGCTCCTCTCCTATTCCTAGAAATAAGTACTCTCTTGGAAGCCTTCAGTTGGATGAGGAGGTGGAAGAGGATGTGTCTGTCGGTCTCAGTGATGAGGATGGTATGCATGTCTTGAGCTGTTAGGAGCGTGGGACCCCATTCCAGTTTTAAATTTTGACCATGTATACTGTGATGCAAGATGTACAGTAAAAATAATAGGTTGCATTGAAGCCTAAACCAGTGATATATCTTCTCTGAAGGACAGCAGGAGAAGAATCATTATTGATTTGGTTATCTTTGTGTAGTAGCTTATGATTAGGAAAAAATTTATAGGTACGACTGTTATTTATAGCAAATCACATTTAGGTGGTTGTAGTAGTTTTTGTGACAATTTACTAGTCATTTTGAAAAATATAAATGAAATCACAATAGGCATATTGTGCTCTTTTATACAATCAAATTATTTTTTTTGCTCCTCTTCTGTGTAAGGAGAGTAGTTCTTCAGTGCCTAGCAGCATTAAGGATGAAATTAAGCTTCAGGCCAAATGCAGGAAGCTTGGTATTCAAGACTGGGTCTTGTTGACAGCTTGAATAAGCTGACATAAACTTTTTTTTAATCAAGAATGACTTTATTTTACTCATCTTCATAATACATTTGAATTGGTGAGTTAAATGGACAAAATATTCATATACTGGAACTATTGCAGCACTAGCTTTGTATCTAGAGGATTAAATAGATTATTGTTTATTGATTCTTGGACTTCAGCTGTCCTCCTCCTGAATGAAAGGAAGAGGCTGAAGATATTGTGTAAGTGAAAAGCTTAGATGAATTCTGTGCTAAGAAGGGTATGGCCTTGTCTGAAAGGCAATAATTACATTCTTTAATAGAATTTAACAAAAATGTATTTGTTGTTTCAGTTGTTTGCATTTTTTTTCTTATTTTCTCATAAATATTGCATGACAGTTTTGAGGGATCTTTTTCTCTGAGCAGGAAAAAATGTTTGCCTGAGCAGAACCTAATTGTTTTGTGGTGAGTTGTTGATTTTCATAGTGCCACCTCATCCACTTTTCAGTCTTTGACAGGGACCAAGAACCTTATCTTCATGGAGTCAGACTGCTACCGGACTGCTTGCCTTCAGAAGCATTGTATTGTATATACTGTAGTATTTTAATGTTTGTACAGAAAGAGGGAGGGTAATTCTGTAAACATTTTCTTCCAACAAGTTAAATGTATAGAATTTGAAAACCTTTCTGAAAATAATTCCAGTAGTTTACTTAAGAGAGTACTGAAAAAAGGCTAACTATGCAGAAAGTGTCCTGACATAATTATAGCCATGCTACAAGATGTGCCCTTCACCCCACCAATGGCCTTAGCCTTCCCACTGAATGCTGTTGTAAAGGAAAGAAATTAAATATTGAAATCAGTTCATTTTGGCAGAGTCATTGGGAGCATTGGCTGAAGTGTGCAGTTGACAAATATCCGTCTACTCACTTAAATATAGATGAACCAATTACAGGACGTGTTTAGTCTAGAACATTTTAAATTTTCAGAAACTCATTAGGGTTTCCTTTTTTATGTGAACAAGGGAAACAAGAAACATTTGTATCATTTTCTAATGCCTTGGTCAAAAGATATTTTAAGAAGTCTTGAATATGACCCCAGGTGTAGCCAGAGGAAATGGCTATAATAGTTAAAAAGGTAGGGGTGCTTCTTGTGCATCAGGCTGATCTCCTTTAACTGTTTCATGTGTCCACCCTCTTCCACAGTAAATGAAAACTAACTCACCTTGATTTAACAGCTATTTCAATTGGAGATGACCTATATGAAGCCTGTTTTAATTTTCCTTGTACTGCCCAGTAGAGCAGGTACCTGAAAGAGTTAAAACAGAGCAGCTGATGTGCACTCATAAAAGTAGGAAGTCCCACCTTCTTCTGATTTGGTGTAGCTGCTTCATCTGTCCAATTTCTGAATGATACTTTAATATGTAGTAATTTACAATAATTTAGATTTTTCTTGCTCTGTATTTCACTTCTTTTTTGCTGTTCAGTATACCCTCATGTATATAAGGAGTTTTACCTGTCCTGATTCTTTGGGGTTTAAATATTTTTTTTCAGTGAACTAGATACCTTAGCTTTGAGCATAAAGGACATTGAAGCATTTCTTTAAACAGTGATATTATATAGACTTCATGACAAGGAGTGCTTATACCTGTTGCTCTGTTGTTGAAGATTTTAATCTAGAAACTTGAGACTGCTTGTACTGAGAGAAAATTTGTTTGTATGTCATTCTCTTAAAGAAGGTCGTCTGCATTTTGAACTTAGAATATCTGTAAAATGACTGCCTTCAACTTCTAAATATTTAAATGTAGGTAAATGAAACCCATTTTAGAAGGCTGTTTAGAAGTGGATAGCATGTGCATGAGTTTCTTGTTGGTTTTCTGATAATATAATGTTGTACTATAAAGTAAAAATAAATAAGGCAGTTGCTTTGGTAGCCAGTAAGTTTAAGGATCAAGTAATGAATTCCTAAGGTGGAACTGGAGTCAGTTTCCTCATTGACAAAAAAAGTAGCTAGTTTGCAGTTAGATTCATGTAGTTATGTTTCAGTTGATGTTTGAAGTTTAACAAACATCAGAGCTTACAAAATAAGATTTTTGTCATGGTAATTTTTTAATCAAATTTATGGGAGAGGTGGGTATGGCACAATAATATTTTTACAAAAGTTACCAAGAATGCATTCTGTTTCCTTACTACTGCTAAACAATTACTGTATCAGGGTCATTTCCCCACTGGCAAGGTATGCCCTCTGGTTACTGAAGTTTGGAGGAGTCATTCCCCAATTCCCTGGCTGAACTACATCTATTTGGCCTTATGTGCTCTTTTCTCTGAGAGTTTCTTTCAGTTATTTTATTATAACTTTTATTAGAGAAACTAAATAGTTGAAAAAATTGTTCTTTGCTAACTTTCAGGCACAAACACCCATTTCCATTTTCTATGGCTGCCACAACAGAATCATAGGTTTATATACAAGTAATATTTATGATAAGTACATTATTTCATTTGGTCATAAATGCTACCTTAATGGCCCACTTTCGCTGTTCTGAAATATCTGTAAGGGTAATAGACTTAATATTTTATATCATGGGGGTAAAAAAAAGAATAAAAGTCTGGCAGCTTAAGAACTAGCTCAGTAGCTAATAAAACATCTGTGGGTTTTATGTACCCATCCTGTCCCCAGGCCCCCGCCCTCTTGCCCTTTCCCCTTTTCATTAAAAGTTATTCCCAGAGAACAAAAATCTTGGAAAACAACATTCATTTCCAATTGTTTCCTTTTATCTGGTGCTTTTGCAGGGTCAGTACTATATATCTAGTTTTAAAAATACATATACAAAGAATTCTTTTATTATGAAAAAATAGCTTTAATTAATTCCATAGGAAGTCACTTAATTTAAAACAAATCATTTTGCATCAGTCTTCTGCCACTGAAGTGCATTTTATACCATTAGACAAGCATTTAATTAAATACATTCTGCAGGCCAAATCCTTTCATCAAACACGTTTTATATATGGGGATTTGCCAGGAATTCAAATAACAGAATTGTGTCTAGGTTAACATTCTCACTTAAACTCAGATAATCTGTTGATGTGATAGGTATATAAAGGACCTTTGAGGAAAAGAGCTGTACGTTTTTGGGGGCCTGAGGGTAAGAGACTAAAAATAATGTAAAATAGAAGAATTTTTGTTGTTCTTTACACAAAATTGTGAAATGCTTAGAGACAAATTGGTCAACCTAAGTTAATCTTGACAGACATTGATTAATGTCCACATCAGCCATGGGCTGTGTTCTCAGCAAATCCCTGGCCTGATTCCATTACATATTATTTTTTGTAACAGTAAATGGTGTAATTCCTCTCACTTAATTCAATGGGGTCTGGGATTTTTCCAATATTAATTGCTCATGGTTCCTTTATACTTAAACTTTTCATGTCAATACTTTTCACTTTTATTTTCAAGACTAAAGTAAGCTTTAAATCCCCATGAGGAATGCAAGTATTATTAGGCATACTTTAAAGAAGGGAATGTAGAAGCACAAAGATGCAGTGATTTACACAGTGAGTCAGCTTGAGTAGCACAGCAGAGGTGGTAACAGGCCATGGGGGTCCTAATGTTTAGTTCGTTACTCTTAAATCCTTAGCACACTCAGTTATTCATTACAGTGGTTTACCGGAAAAAGCCCTTGCAGAGAGTTTTCAGGTTTCTCTATGTCCCTTTTAGTTTCACATGCTGTGTACTTCTGGGAGCATTGTTCCTTAGTTTCTTTCCATATCTGCATTTGCAATACCTGAGTGGCCTGGGTGGAATTGAATACAATTGGCTAATTAAAGCAAATGTAATTGTAGTGCATAGATGAAAGAGCTGTTAGCTTGCTTAGAGTAGCATGATTTATAGAGTATTGAGAGTCAGGATAGTCAAGGCTGCCCTGTGTTTGTTTGGTTTAAATTGGTCCATATTCTATACCTTCCAGATGAGTATTCACTGTATAAGATGTGGGAGAGCATTCTTAGGATGCCATCCTGAAATGAGACAACAGTCTCCTGCTGCTTCTGCTGAAGCGTGGTGATTATATCTTCTTAATGTTTATCAGCCAATTAAAAGTTAAAATGCATCTCAAATATAAATTATGTGAAGGGAACTGCTGCAGATCCCTCTTAGTAACTGAACATACAGCTGACTAAATACATATGTATTTGTGTGTGGGTTCCACTTAGTTTGTGGAGCAAGGGTTGAATGGAAAATTGACTGAAGACAGTCAATATGAAGAGGTGTGTTTCCATAACTCAGGAAACTTAACACAGAAGAATCATAACCTTTCTCAAGTTTAAATGAGATGTGAAATAAGATCAGAAGAATATAACAATTTATTTTGAAAGTAGAAATGTCAACATAAATGTAAGTGTAACAGCAAAGCAAAAATTTTGATTAATGTACTTTCAAGTGAGTTGCTAAATGAATGTCTCAATTTGATTGGACTACTCCAAGGCCCATTCTTTTCCACATTGTGGTGAATATTTGCATAGCTGGGTTTTTCTACATCATAGATGATTCTGACACAAATAAAAGTTGCTGCCTAAACACCACTATTCTGAAGCAATATTTATGCCACAAGTGCTTGGCTGACTTCTCTCTCTCCATGCAGTTCTTTGGTGATAACATGGCAAGAGAAAGCTGAACGCAAAGTATGTTGGATGGCTGTAAAACTGATATACAGCTTTTGCTCTTCCACGGTAAAGTGTGCAGCCATTTTAATTCCAGCTCCCATATATACTAATATATAAAGCCACTGACTGATGTCATTTAAAGGTGTAATGATATCTGATCCCTGAGGCCAACAGTTGCACTTCCTGCCAAGCTACATGTACATAGCAGGATGCATGGTTTTGGGATCAGGGATCAGATCCCAGTTGCACCATTACTACTTGCCTGAACTGGCAAGTTGAAAGCTGGGTGCCTGACAATCATCTTATTTTTGGCTGGCTCCAGCACTGCACTGGGGATCAAACTAGCCCTGGTTCAGTCTCCAGAGCTGGTGGGCAGTCAGCTGGTTATTGGCTGGTATAGGGCTGGATCAGGGTTTGAACTGGTTCCAGTGCAGTCATCAGAGCTGGCCATCAATCAGTTGATCATTGGCCACATCTGAGAACCATACTAGGACCAGTTTGAGTCACAACGTGGTCCCCAATTTGAGTTGTAGAGCAAGGCAACAATCTACCAATTGTCTGCTAATGGAGAACATACTGGGGTTCATTGGAAACCCTGTTGCAGTCCTAACCCTTCCATATGTTCAACTTAAGGTATGATGGAAACCAGCAACAAAAATATTACATAGTTTTCCAGGAATATTTTTTGGTATATTTTTCTTTTTGTGACACCATTAATTCTCCAAATGTGTGATCAGTCTACTATTAAAGACACAATTAACAAACTAAATGCCTCTTAAGTGTAACCTGTGCCAGGGCGTCTCACTTCTTGTTGGAGAGAAAAATGCTAGGAATTGATAACTATATTTAAACATATTTATAGTTTTCTAGCCCTGTATACTTCCTTTTTGTCTCTGTAAAGTGCTTTCCACTGCCAACCTGAGAAATTTCAGCACCCTAGTGAATTCTTTAGCTACACAGAAAGAGTAACTAGTAGCACCTGACTTAAATGACCAATCTGATGTGCTGACTTGTGAATGTTGGATGCTCATAACAGCACTCTCAAATATTCATGGGAACCCATGCACTCAAATCTCACGAACTACTTGATCATAATTTGTACAACTTGTGACCATTTCAAAGACAATTCCTGTCAGAAAAAGTCAAATCTCAGCAATAAGTGTTTTTCAACAAATAGTTTGACTAGTTCTTCTAGAAGTTATGTATGAGTAACACTGTTTCCATTTGTAGTAATGGGTAGTCATGCCAATATCCAAAACTGACTTCACAATACAGTTATCATTTTTAATCCTAAGGCTGAAAAACAGTATTTCCATTGTTTCCTGAGTTATCTATGTATGTGAAGTAATGATAGTTGTGATAGTTGTCCCTACACAATGAATCAGCACATGGCTTATATACCACATAAATCAGGGATGGTCATTATTGGTCAAAATGGGGATAAGTGAAAGAAAAGTTAGTTCTGCATTGAATTACACCTAAATTAAAGGTGTCACCTCTAGTTTCTAATGATCCTCTTTTAAAAAAATATAACACTTCTTTGTGTAACTTTGATTCCGTTTAATGCCATACACTGACACAGAATGGGGAAAGTCCCTGATATACATATGCATTTGTGCATTGTAGAACTTGAACCTTTATTAAACATAAGAGAGCAAATTGCTCACCTCTAGTTAAAACGTGTAGACAAAAAGTATTGGATTCACAAATGATAGGAGGACCTGGCCTTTTATCCAGTTATTTTACTTATCAGTTTCTCAAAAATGAAGCTAGCGTTTTGGATTTCTAACTGCAAATGGCTTTCCTATGTTGCAGGTACCAGCAGAGGAGCCAAGAGATTATAGTGAAGTAGACAGCTCTAGTTCCATATCTAGATATGGAGACTGAGATCATTCCTGGAGTAGTTGTTCCATTGGCCTTGTGAAGTTACAACAGGAACGTTTTTTCCCCATGTGTCTTAGGTCAAGCAGGAAAAAAGATACTGACCAGGAATTTAAGCTGAGGGCATCTTGCCCACTTCAGTAAATGTGTAGATGAAATATACTTTGGGAAGCATAACACTGGGCATGTATAACAAGACAGGGATGCTGCTTGTTGACAAATTGATGAGAGAGACTTGTCTTTACTTTCTGTGTACCCTGAATGAGGGCATCTCCTACAATCTTCTTTCCTACAGTAAGGTTGTATTATGCCATAGATAATTATATAGCTGTACCATCTGCTTAAAATCAAAGGCATGATATAGACAACATTTATTTTAGGTTACTTATGTATAGGTGACCATAAAGAAATTTGGGACATCTAGGTCACTGCCCTCCCATCCCCACCCACTGTCAAAGTCACTGACGCTACTCCAGGCAGTGGCAGAAGCCAGCAAGCAGGCACATGGGTGCAGTCCAGCAGGTAGACAGAGCTGCCTGGCATACCACGGCACCCCACTTTCCCACCAGACTGTGCTCTGTGCCCTTGCAATCCCAGGACTTCTGTTTAAATTTTAACCAACCGGCCGCTGAGTGTTTTGTTCTCTATCCCATTTCCCTATTTTCTTCTTTAAACCTTGTAGGATTCTCAGAGGGGCTGGTCTTGTTTTGTATTTTTATTAAAAGCATTCATCACTTAATGTTATGATGCTTGAAAAGTTTTTTGGGCCTAGCTGAGCTGGGTGTTCAGAAGTGTGTTCTCTGCAAGGGCAAATGTAAATAAGGATGGTGTTGCAATAGAAGAGTAAAAACAAAAATCTCTGTACATACTTGACATAATGGTAAATACTTCAAAGTTGTAGTTTTGCTTCAGAAGGGAAAGATTTGTTTTAAATGTTAGATTCCCCAAGAACCTTGAATCTCGTGGCTTATCCTAGGAAAAGCTAGCTCTCTTGTTGGTAATACTGAAGCTGTCATTGGTCAAACATGAGATGATGGCCCATTAATACTTTCACGAGGTGAGAGATTAAATTAGGTTAGTACTTTCCTTTTGAATGCTTCAAATTTTGTTTGTAACAAGAAAACAGTTGTCATTTGGCCTGTGATGATTTATGAAGAGATTAAAGGTTAGGTCTGTCTTAGTTCAGTGAAAGTCAGAGCTCAAGCCTGTTGCTTTTCTAGTTAGCACTTAAAAAACACCCCCAGGAACTTTTGATTAACTGAATTACCTATTTTTCCCCTTTCCTGCTGAGTAATTTACTTCAGTCACTAACACTATTTCACACACTTCGCAGTATTTCACTCATCCAATCCTTTCCTGATTTCTGTATGTGCATATCAATATATCTATCTATCTATCTTTTTAAACAGAAGTCTTAACAGACTAAATTGTTTTTTTTAAATAAAAATGCTGGGGACTTCGTTCTCATTTTTGTCATTTGTTTAATAATGTTTAAAGAGAAGCATTTTTTTTGTTTCATTGTATGCACTGTTTTGTCAGCATGTACCTCTCTGGGAGGAAAAGCCTTTTCAATGTTCTGTCTTTATCCTCAAAGCATGGTGTATCTTCTGTTCCTTGCATTGTTTGGAGCACTGTCTCAATGTCCTTTGACTGCAGAAATACCTATATGTACTGGGAATACCTATTTCCTCCTATTACAGTGATCCTGTTCTCTGAGAACACTCCTTTTTCCATATTACAAGATCTCCAGCTTGGGCTGTGAGATTCCACATTAGAAGCCACAGCACACTAGGAAACAGAAGTGGAGGCAAAAAGGTGACCTTCACTATGAATATTTGGTCCACGCTAAATGTACTATGCTCACCTGCCCTTTATTTCCCAATGCAGGTTGCACTTAAAAAATAATCCAGTTATATGCCATTGTTTTTAAGCAGGATCACTGAAGTCTTGGGGAGATGTCTTGTTGAAATGGACAGTATCTGTGGCATGAGCTTACATGCAGTCTGGAGGCACTAAAATGTGTAGCTTACTTTATTTTAATGTTGTTTCATATGCGTTTTTTAAAAACTAACATTTTCTCTCTGTGCAAATGTTCCCTAGGGACGTTTATACCAACTGTTCTATTTCTGTCTTTTATGTAAAAATGGAAAGGTAAAAACTAGACAAGGAACGTCTCATGACTTTGTATCCCTTAGTTTGTAACAGTCATTTTTGGAGTATGTCCTGGTGTAGGCCAACAGCAGTTACTGTCTGATTTCACACTCGCCACTGTCTAATACTACAGTATATCAATAAAGCATGGACTTGTACAACTGGAGGGGCTGCTGGCTACTAAACCAACACTGTGCTTGGTAACTTTATAAGCATGTGAAGCCAAACTCATTTAACTGTGTATGCATGGAATTAATTTTTTTTTTTTTACCTGTAAAGAAGGCTTTTACTCATTCTAATTGGTATTTTGCTGTAAAACTGTCATTGGTTTAACTGTTCTGTCCAAATGCTGGCTGATGCTTTGTCCTGAATATGAGATGATTTGTTTATGGGGATGATGCACCATTTTCCCAAATCACTCGCTACCGCTGCTGCCATGGGCATACATTTTGAAGCTGTGAAGTTGAAGCAAATTTTTCTTTCCCTCTCTTTCATTTTTCAAAGCAAGACAGATTATTGGTTATGTATGACATCACTTCTTTTTCTAAAGTCTTTTTCCCTCCTTTTTCCAAATTCATTGCGATTGGATTCAGTCATTTGCATATGAACTTCTGATTATGCATAGCTGCTTTCTTGTATTCTGATGCACTGTGTTTATTAGAGAAACTTTGTTTACAAATGCCACAATTGTTAATGGGAAGAGGAAGAGTCTCACAGATTGGTAGTCCTATCTGTCCTGATCCTGCTCTTGTTGAAGTCAGTGGGATTGTCACTATTAGAGACGGAATGGGCCCTTCCTCCAAAGTCCTTGAGAATTTCACAGCAGCACTGTAACCTGCTAGCTGTGGCAGTTAGAAAAGGCTTTTTTTTTCATTCATGTTTAATTCTATACTTTAAACTGCTGCCAGAAAAGTCCATATGCAAAATGGATATGTTCTTATTCATTGTATTTCTTCCGTATATGTGGTTAAGCATTATCTGCTTCCTTGACTGACCAAAGAGTTTTCAGAATGGCTAATAGTGCACAGCCAATACAGCTCTGGAAAAGTGAGCTAGATTTTATCCTGCCTTTATTACAATGATGGCTTTATCTGATAAATTCTGATTAGGGAATCTTTATAGCTTCAATGGTCACTAATACAAGGGAAAGAGAACATGGTTTGACTTCCAGACTGTAGTAAATGAAAAAATTCCTTCTGTCTTTAAATGAGTTTGAGATCAGGGTTTACAAACAAATAAGTGGGGACTGTTACAGTGAGAGTGACTTTTCTGTTAAAAAAAAATTGGCCTCTAAACCTCATAAATAAAGTAACTTTGAATAATATCTTTGAAGAAGTAGATAGGTTGCAGTTTTTCATGAAGCTTGCCTGGAATTTTTTTAAATTTAATTCTAGCCAATATAAAATTAATTGGTTTTCATAACTGTACAGTTTTACATCTTCTGTATTATGCAGCAGAGCATAAATCAGATTCCACTGCAGTTCCCTCGGTGGCTCTCAAAACAGACTATTTAGCAGCTGCATGTTCCATTTTAGTTGAGGTACATGCACAGCTCTAGATGGTGATAGTTTCTTCATCCATTTTCAGAAGATGGGATGTCTGGGGGAGAATTATTTCCAGATTAAATAAATCCTATGTATCACACAATTTCATGACTTTTTGGTAGTAAACTTTCCACTTTTTCTGGGTTATGGCTACATATTTAAATCTCTATAGTGCAGACATGCAAAGTGAGAAGGACAGGAGAGTTCTCTGCATTTTGCCTTGCCCTGCCCTGCCCTGCCCTGCCCTGCCTGTACTCTTCACACAGGGACCAGGCAGAGTGAAAGAGTTAGGCCTTTAACTCTTGAGAAGGGACCAACAGGAGGGAAAATGTTCCTAAATATTTGTTCTGTGTGCCTGGTTGGGAGCATCTTTTTATGCTAGTTTTCTAAAATTGTTTTTTGGTCTTATGAAAAGGAAACTGAGCCCTCACTGAAACCAACTATTGTATCTGTCACTTCCCCTTCCTTCAGTTATGTATTCTAGCTCCAATTTATCACACTTCTGTTCAGCTAGCAGGCCTCTCTTAAAAGAAAGGTAGTGGACTGTGGTGTATATTCTGAAGTGAACATGGAGCGCATCCACTGACTTACTCGATTGTGACCAGCAACTTAATTTTGCTTATGTATGCAAGGTATTGAGAGGCAGTTGAGGTAAATGCAAAGCTAGTACATTAACCTATTATATCATCTTGTCCTCAGGTTTCATAAGCCTTTAGTATCCCGGTGACCTTGCATGAATTACTCGTATTAACTTTCAGTTGAGGTTTATTTTCATTTTGACATCTTCCCCTTCCCCAGCCCCAGTAATTTCATTAGGTGCCTTGAACCAAGCTTCATCGACACCATTAAGAAAGCAACCAGAATATTTTTGGTACTGACTGGCTTTTTGGACATGCGATGACAATTCTGAAAAAACAAGTGCATTTGCTGGGGCCATTAACTGTAATTTAGTAGGTCACTCCCCTGTTGAAAAAAGAACTTATGTACCACTGTGCACTTACTAGAATAGTGCTTGCTCAGTTGCCTAAATGTTATCCATACTAGAGATGTTGTTCTTGAGACCAGGGCTGTCTTGACTGTGGACAGTGTTAACAGTACTCTAGAGACTAGAGAACCTATGAATGTTCTGGAGTAACCTAATTCACTGCTCTCTTGAGCAGCTGTCAGTTCTACATATGGCTTCCTTACATCTGAAGAATGAATCCAAGTTCCTAATTCAAGTCCCATTAAATAAAAACTATGATAAAATTATATTCAACTGGTAAAATTTGAAGCTAGCCTCATAACTTTAGACATAACACAAGCTTCACTGGCTCCCTGACGATTGATGCAAGCCTAATTTTTCATTAAGTCCATTAACTTTTCATGTGATATAAGCAATTTTTGTATGTGTGTTCTTTAAAAGTACATTTTCTACTTTTAAATATCATTATTCCTTCTGCTTTCTGCTCCTCTATTTGTTTTCCAACACATAATGTGCAAGTAAAGTATATCTGAATATACACTTGCATTATCAAGAGGTAAGCAGATATGCTGAAAGAACATCTTTTGACTAATGTAGGTTATTTATAACTTGTGAAAAAATAAGGGAAAGTGAGACAGTTGTTTAACTATATTTCATATGGTCCTTCATATATGAAATACAAATTTCTAAAACCTCTTCTTGCAAATAGTGAAGCATGGTAACGAGACCCTGGCACACACTGAAGAGTGGTGATGATCTTCATTTTCACTTCACAGTCTATTTGGTTTCTCACAGCATAGCTAGTCAGCTTCTTTCTTTCTTTGGCAAAAGCAAATTCTAGTGCTTGAGTTCTTCTGTCAATCTGCACATGTACTAATCAGAATTCAGTACTCATTAATGCAACACCAAGGTTTCATGCACTTTCGTGCAATAATCACTCTCTTGTGATTAATTTTAATTTGCAGTTGTCATTTAACATGTAAAATGAGAAATCATTAGAATAATTGAGCTCTTGTCTGTAAGTGGTAGTGTTTGGATTTGGGTGTGGTCATCATTAATGCTTGCATTGGCTCCTGAAGGAGAATGTAGAATTTTACTTCATTGCAAAATTAACAAGCAAAACAGTGTCTGAAAAGCAGGGTTTTTTTCCTGTTACTGATAAGAGAACATGCACAAAGTTGTGCACCACTTGGCAAATCATCAGTGATAATACTTCTGACAAGTTTATGACCCCAAATATAAATTGAGGAGCATTTTTAGGTGATTGTTTCATCTGATATTTTATAGTTTGAAGCACTGGTAAAGTTAAGTTTCACGTAGATTTCTTGGACGTCAGAGTAGGGCCTTAGCTATATCTCAGATGTGGGTGGTGTTCAATTTCTAGAACACAACACCTGAGAAATTCTTATACAGGTGCAAATGGTCTATTCCCTGTCATGTGACAGTGCCAGAATTTCTCTGTTTTCACATGTGAGGTGATATCACTTTTCTTATGTCTTTATAAAGTGTAGGATAGTACTTTTGACCTACAAACTCACTATTCATCTTTTCACTATTTCTATATGATGAATTCCATTTCTTTTGAAAGCATTGTATACAGTTGTGTGCTAGTGTCAATAAAATTGACATTTGTATAACAAGCTGTGGCTTTTCTCTGAGATTTCACAGAGCAATGACTTACTGTGGAACTATGGTTAATTGTTGCCAGCTATAATGAAAAAAATACAAATCCTTATTTAAGACAAATACTAGTTTGGCTTTACTATACAATGGAGTTCATAAATGCCATAGTTACACAAACCAATAACTTCTTAATTGATTTTATTCTTAAAGCAGTGAGAAATACAAAATCTGCTAGGATGGGGGGAAAATATTTTAGCAATGGGGCCTACCAGAAAAGAAATATTTGCATTCCTCCCATTGGCATTTATGCATCACTGCCTTTATTCACCAGAATGTCTCAGTTGTGTTGTAGTAACAAGAATAGACAGTTAAGTAATATACCCTAGAAAATACATAAATGTGTTCACAATGAAAAGTCTGACCTTAAATACATAAATAGGCAAACATTTATTTCAACTTCTACCAGTGTATTAACCTTTGTAATTGATAGCTTGTTAGGTTCTCTGTTGAAGGTTTTAAAGTGTGAAGCCAAAACAAAACAATATGAGTTAAACATTCTGTCATTTCAAAGATCCAACTTAGCTATATCAGGTTTAACATTCAATGTTAAATCTGACATTTCTTTAGCTTAATTGGGATGACACAAAGATTTTTGGCAGGCTGTTTCATTTGCACAGTCAGCACCCTGGCTGCCTTCCAATAGACAAAATGCTAATTCCAACATTATTTAATGTAATATATCATAACCCACAAATGTGTGATTATATATTTTTTACTATACAAAAGGCTTTATATAACTGTGGTAATCTAAAATTGTCTTGCTTTGTGCATTAAAAATAATGATTTTATGTGTAAACATAATGCTAGTGTTTCCATCCCAAACAATCAGAGGAGCATGGAAAGACCCTGCAACGTGTAATGTATGTACTCCTGTTGTGTATAGAGGTGGGGAAGTAGTAGTTTTCCTACTCTGTGTTAGATGTGACTGATGTTATGTAGTACAATAACTCCTAAGAAAATCCTGGGAGGAGGGGGGTTGGTTTTTTGGATTTTGGGGTTTTTTTTGTTTTTTGCCTAGACTCCCTTTAGACGCATTTGTTCTAATTAGTCTTCTGTAGCTCCCAATGAAGTACTTTGGATGATTTGCTTAGTTGGGTATCCTGATGTCGGAGGGAGTGCAGCAGTCATAGAGCAGCTCAAGTATTTCGTCTATTCTATTTTAAACTAATAGTAAAACCAAGAAAGCTGATCTAATCTATGCATCCTTTTTCTTGGAGTGAATTACTGTGTCAAAGAACACATCATAAATGTGATGGTTAGTCTGAAATGTATACAGCTGAAGTACATCCACTCTGATCACGCTGGTTTCACAGGAGCTATAATTCACCTAGTTCTCCTAGTTTTATTAACAAAGAAAACACTGGACCAGATTTTCCAGTTGATACAAACAGAAGTAGCTCCATTGAGTTCAGTGAAGTTAGGCCCATTTATACCAGACAAGGATCCAGCCTCTTGCTGTACCTAATTTTCCACACTGTGCTTTGTAAGATTCTAACTCTTTTTTTTAAACTGCCCAGAGAGATCCTGTCCTAATTGTGACTTTTATTGTATTATTTCTTTAGCAGGCTCTCTGACTGGCAGCCCTCACCTTTCAGAGCTTTCCATCAATTCCCAAGGAGGACCGCCACTGGCAAATACATCATTATCTCCAAACCTGAGCCCTGATGCCAAGCAGTCCTCTCCACTGATCAGCCCATTGCTGAATGACCCATCAGGCATAAGGACTGATGATGAGGAAGAGGTCAGGAGAAAGGTATTTATGGTTGAATTCACCCTGTTCCTCTGGACATTGTTTAGATTGCTGGAAGCATGGCTTGAGGCTAGCAGCCAGACCCCTGCAACTCTCCGTGCCCCCCTCCCTTCATTTGAGTGGACAGCAAAGGACTTTTTTTCATGAGAGGGGCAAAGAGCTAATATTGAAAATGCACAAGTACTCACAAAAAGCCTGAGAGCAGTCATTTATCTTATTGTCTGGTGTATCCAACCATAACTTGTAGGCTGTCCAACAGCATCCCCTTGCTCTGTTTGAAGCCATTGGCAAAACTCCCATTGTTTTCAATGGGAAAGAATTGAGCCACAGAATAATTTGCTTCATTGCAGCCTAATCAACAATCCACTGAAGTCAGAGGCCATTTGGTTTCAAAGGCCTTTGGCTGTGGCTCTGCAAGTCTATTTTAATAAGGTTCAAGATTATAAACCAAGTGTGTTTTAGAGAGAGTTTGTAATGGTCTTTTTTCATAAAGTGCTCAACTTGACTGTAACAAGAGTTCGCCTGACATGGTAATAGGGATCAAAGTGACATTAGTGAGGGTGATCCAGGCTGCCCAAGCTACGGCTCTCCATGCTGACTTCCTTAACGGCGTATTTGGTAAGGAACTAAAAAAAGCTCTCCATGAGCCAAATCCTATGAATTTGTTAAACTGAGGGTATGTTCTCTGCCCCACCCCAGGCACCCTTGGATTTTCCCTACTCTTACAGGAACTACCCTGGCCTGAGCCAGGCATGTTCTAAATACCTGCTTTCCCATTTCTTGCTCAGCCTACACTGTTTCACTTGCTGGCCACCTGTTGCATTGCAAGGAAGGGTAGATAAACTCTGATGTGTCCACTACCTGCTGCTTTGATGAACTGTGACAGTCTTAGGAAGAGCGCATTTGCTCCCCTTGATCACCTGGTGTGTTCAAGAAAAGAAGGTTTCTCACCCACATAGTTACCTAAAGAGCATGAAGGAGGAAGGGAGAAAAGAAGAAAAATTGGGAACCAGCTCCTGTTTCTTTACCCTATCCCAGATTAGGGCAGCCTAGTGACTGCTCTAGCTTATGCCAGCTAGCAGTGGTTGCCTCAAGATCATGTACTAAGTAGGAAGGGTCCAACAACAGTGAACTCTATCCCTGCCTATGGAAAATCTTCCATAGCAAAGGCTGTTAGGAGAGAAGCAAGGACTAAGAGATTTGTAAATGTTTTCATATAATCCTAGAAAATTATAGTTGGAAGGGACCTCAGGTGGTCATCTAATGAGTCCAACCCCCTTCTCAAAGCAGGACCATCTGCAATTATATCATTCCAGCCAAGGCGTTGTCTACCCAGATCTTAAAAACCACCAAGGATGGAGCTTCCACCACCTCTCTGGGTAACCTGTTCCAGTGTTTTATTACCCTCCTAGTGAGAGAGTTTTTCCTAATATCTAACCCAAACCTCCCTTCCTGCAACTTGAGACTATTACTCTTTCTTCTGTTGACTGTCACCACTGAGAACTCTCTAGCTCAAGGGTGGGCAAAGTCCAGACCCAGTTCAGATCAGGCCTGTGGCAGATTCCATTTCCCAGCAGCCCAAACCTGTATTGTTGCAACTGGTTTCCACGCAGGCTTCTGCAGGAGCAGGGCTCTGACAGCATGGTGCCAGGGTTTTCATGGAGACCAGGCCCAGCAGCACTGTCAGGACACATGGCAGGGTAGGGAGCTGCTCCAGGGCCAGGATTTTGCAGCGATGACTGTGATCTGGAGCTAGGGCAAAACTGTGATCTGCTGCCTGCATACCCCAGGCAGGGGCATGCAGGCAGCATATCACAGCTCCACCTCAGCTTCAGAGCATGTTATCTCTGCCATAAGATCCTGGCCCGATCCCTGGAGCAGCTCCCTGCCCAGCCAGCTGCCCTGCCAGCATAGCTGGAGTCGGTCTCCTTGGAAACCTTGGCCCTGTGCTGTCTCAGACCTGCCACTGTTGAGGTCACCATGAAAACTGGCTGTAGTCATACAGGCAGGGGCTGCTGGGAAATGGAGTTTGGCTGCTGGCTGAATTCACCAGTTTGCCCACCCCTGGTCTAGCCTCCATCCTCTTTGTAACCATTCTTGAGGTATGTGAAGGCTGCTATTAAATCCCTCCTCAGTCTTCTCTTTTCCAGACTAAATTCCCTCAGCCTCTCCTCATAAATCATGTGCCCCAGCCCCCTAACCATTTTTGTTGCCCTGTGCTGGACTCGCTCCAATTTGTCCCCATCCTTTCCATAGTGGGAGGAGCAAAACTGGACCCAGTACTCCAGATGTGGCCTCACCAGTGCTGAATAGAAGGGAATAATCACTTCCCTCAATTTGCTGGCAATGCTCCTACTAACACAAATTACTATATTTGCTCCCATTACTAAATTTCCTTTCCTTTTAGCCACTGGAGCATGAAAAAGGGAGCAAAACAAGGCACAGAAGCTCTGACCAGCAATGTGACCTTTTGAAAATAAGCTGTTGGCCCAGAGGTGCTCTAAGCTAGATTTCTCCATTGATGATGCTACTAATTTTACCTGTTAAGAAACTTTGAAAAGAATTTCTTTGACGTTTGAATTCTACATTTTGCCTTTTCCTACAGCCCTTAACCCACAATCTTCCCATCCCATTTTGGGGGAAAAAACCCTAAATTTGGAATTGTAGACAGTATTCTGCAGTGGATTTTTATGACAACAAGGAAAACATTGACATATGAGCACTAATATATAAGTGACATCAGTTCTCTGTGATGAATGTATGTTTTCTATTTGTTAAAATATGTCATAGCGGGCTCAAATTGCTACATGCCTTTCTGCCTGAGCTTCAAAATATGGCCTGCTCTGGAAATGTGAAATATGCTAAGAAGCACAGCAGAAATAACTGGTCCTTGGAAATAACTGTGTTAGTAAAGAAAAAAACATTCTAGAATTCCTAAAAAAGTAGTTTATTCTTTTATGTTTGCAAGGATAGTCTTCAGTAATTTTTTTAGGACTGTGCACATAAGTCAGCATAATCACAAGCAAGGCTCACTAATGACATCTCGGTGTCCTGATGAATGTTGCCTGCAGCCTTTTTTTTAGCTGCAAGCTACAGCCCTATAATAGCTCATCAAAACGTTCTATTTTATTCACTTTTCAGAGGTGTCCGGCTGACAAAGCTTACTTTATTGCTAAAGAAGTAGCCACCACTGAACGAACGTACCTTAAGGACCTCGAAGTTGTCACATCGGTATGTTTACTTTAGCATTACTTGTGAACCCCATGGTTGTATAGTCAGCTATAGTATTTGGTCTTCCCTATCTGCTCCCACATGTTCTAAGGCAGTCTCATTTTTCTGGATGTGGGAGCCGAGAAACGCTGGCAGAATGGGGCTGCTGATGGAGCAGAACTGAGGTGCTGGAGACGCAGCGGTTGCAAAAAAAAAACACTTTACTTACAGTCTGTATACACTGTAGGCATGTTCCATGGAGGTACAAAACTTAAACAGGAAACAAGCACACTGATGCTCACACTCACGTGGGGTATGGGGCGTCAGATGATTCCAGCGGGGAGTCAGAGGCAGTTGATCAGGCCTCCTTCGTGGCTTGGAAATGAATGCAGGGATCTTTCCTCATGCGCTTCCAAGCACTCCTCCAATTTGGGCGGGCATTGCCCAAGCCTTTTATGTGGTCAGCGAGCCAATTGCCGACCGACAAGTGTACATAATTTACGGTGAGCTAGTCATAAGCATGCACTCAGTGGTGCAGCTGCAAGGTTTTGGTGGGCTCTGATCCTGCACCGAGACTTTTTCCCACATTACAAGGGAAATCCCTGCACCTGTGTTTGCAATGTGCTTAACACATCTGTGCTGAGGCATCTCTTTAACTGTTCTGTACTGAAACTGGAATGATTTTTTTTCATAGATTTCATTGACATTAGGGCTGGAAGGGATCATCAAGTCCAGCCCCCTGCCCCAGGGACAGGAAGTCAGCTAGGGTCAAAGGATCCCAGCAAGATAAGCATTGTACATTTTGTCTAGTACACAAGGCATATAGTTCCAGGGAAGAGGGAATTACAAAATTTACAGAAGAGGCAGAAGGTAGAAATTTGCTGTGCTGTATACCATGACATTATTCCAAATGTAGGAACTTAAAACAATACAGTTACCTTTTTTTACTTTCAAACCCTATGGCTTTAATTGGAAGGTCACAGAAATGTTTGGTAATGGACTCTCCTGGGGATTTATACTTTTTTTTTCCTACAGATTTTATTGCCTTTGTTAAATCTGGGAGAAGTTCTAGCGCCTATTAGAATTTTTCTATTTTTTCTGTAAGCAGCTAAAGAAAATTTGCTAAATAGCCTGTTATGCTGTAACCTTTTAGAATAAGAACGAAAATTCACCCCACCTCTACACACATTCCTATTGGTTTATTAGCTTCTTTTATTCATTTAAATGCATTTTTTCCATAAGCAGGGCAAGCAAGATATGGTCTGAAACAATAACCTCTAATGACCCTAGGTACGTAGATAGGTACTTGGCTGGGGTCCTGTGACCCCAGCACTCATTCCTGCCATTGGCAGGGGGTCAGACTAGATGGCCTGCGCTAGGCCCCTTCTGACCCTAGTTACTATGAAACGATGAAACTATGACCCACTGAAAGCTGCTGTAACAAAAGTTTTAAGTGTAATTGCAGCAAGAGCACAATTTTTTTTCTTGTCTTAGCTGTTTTTTGCTGGAAGAACAGAGTTGAGTGGGGTAGTAGGTCCCCTATATTCTGGACTTGGACCAACATAAAATTATAATAAATTAAAATTAAGCTATTTACTACTTTTACTTGAAACAGCCTCTAAGAGCCTCTGAAGGTCAGTCAAAACTAGCTGGTGTACAGTGATGACTGAAGGAGGGAGTCATGTCATCAAATTGTGTATCTAGCATAAGATACCCACAGATAACAGTCATTCAAGTCATGCAAATAGTTGCTATTTGCTAAGTCCAGGGTGCGCACTGCTTGTGGCTAGAGCAGTGCTCCATGCTGGCTTTGGTGCATGGAGTTGGTGTGTGGGCCCAGTTTAGGCTAGTTTCAGATCCAGTATGCAGGGATGATCTGGTACAAGTACCACATACAGTACACAGCCTACACCTTGGACCAGCCTTGCACGCCATGTGCATTGCATGCCAGATCAGCTCCATACACCACACAGAGTATGGGTAGTCCAAGACCCACAGGCTCCCTTGGCTTGACCTGGCCTATGGGCCAGATCTTTGACACTTCTGAATTACAACAATTGAAGCACCTTGAGTAATTTGTACTGAAATAATGTGGTTCAGATGTTGGCACTTCTCATGTGCTCAGCTTCTGCTTAAGTGTTTGTACCTCTTTAAGGCTTGTTACCATGATCAGAACACAGACAAATGCAATTGTTCACTTAACCATTTGCTTAATTTATATGCTATGCAGAGGTGTCTGTGCAATGGGTGCACCAACAGACACATCTAGAGTGATTCTGGTCTGAGGAAACCATGGGCTGCTCTAGTCCTCCCTCCTGTCCTTGGGGTAACTAGAGCAGTGCAGTCTCACAACTGAAGCTACTACATGAAACTCCACTCCTCCTGGTCCCTGGGAGGAGTTAAGTTTCATTAAGTGTGCAGATGCTCATTCTCCTGGGACAAACTCTCCCAGGAGTGATTTATATCTTGTTGCTGTCAGGTTATTTTTTCCCAGAACCTTCATTTTTGCTCTGGGTGAAAAAGCTGGAATTATCTGTTCCAGTGTTCCGCAACCAGGGGGTTGAGGCACTCTGGGGTGCTGCAGGACTCCTGGAAGCATGCTGTGAGATCTGAGAAAAGCCAGGTGTGAAGAGATAAGCAGATTAACACAGGCTTGGGCTCAGGCTCAATCCCTGCCTGGCCATTCCCCTGCCCACACTACCTGGCGCATCTGCAACAGCCTAAGCACTGCAATAAATTAGTTTTTGAAACAGGATGCTACTCAATGCACAAAAGTTATGGTTGGGTGTGTTTAGTCTGTTGAGGGGCACCTTGGTCTAAAAAGGTTGAGAACCACTGGTCTATATACTTGTGGTTTGTCCTGAGAAAGCAGCAATTCTTCTGGTAGAAACAGAATGTATATATGTGGTTTAAGTCTTATTGGTGTAAGTACTATTCTGAATCCAAGCCAGTCTTCAGTACTGCCAAAGGCAGCTAGGTTGGGTCACTTTGTGTAAGTGAAGTACAAATACACACTACACAACCATCTGTGCCCTGATCTTCTTTTATAACGTTGTTCTCTGTTTCTAGTGGTTTCAGAGTGCAGTGAGTAAGGATGACTGTATGCCGGAAACACTGAAAAATCTCATATTTTCCAACTTTGAACCTTTGCACAAATTTCATACCAGTTTTCTCAAGGAAATTGAGCAGAGACTTGCTCTGTGGTAAGTCTGTTTATGGCTGTTACTTTACACAATTAAATGTTTTCCATGTTTCACTACTGTAACATTTGCTCCGTAAGCGTTCATTGTCATGGTTCATATGGATGGGTCAAACAATTGTTTGTTAACAGAGTATATATAAAGAAGACCCACTTTGTGCTAATTCAGTTCATAGCTTTTGTAATTCAGATTTTTAATGGACTACACCCACATTGAAATTAGATCCTACGAACTGGTAAAACTTCTTGGTTTCTAATGTCATTGTTTTTGTATAGTATCTTTTCTGATATAAGCACAATGAACAAGTCTTGACCAGTAAGGAGGGAGATGTAGGACCATATCCTATACCCTTTTGATTAAGTAGCAGCCTGATCAGGATGATAATTAGGAATTCTATAAAGTAGTTGTCTGCTCTAAAGCACATCTGATCTGTCATTAGCAGGATATAAGGACAGCTGTAGATCTAGAAGAGACATTATTGTTCTTAAAAGCAATCCACTTCACAGGATTAGGTATGCATGTTCATACAATATATCTATAGAGATGTATCTCTATAGAGATAGAGCTCTAGCTAGAGAGAAAGAGATCTATATAGAGAGAGAAATATACAGAGATATATAACTATAGCTTTATGTAGGTCTCAATATATATAGATCTCTCTCTCTCTCTCTCTCTATATATATACACACATATTTAGACCCTATATCTGTCTGTCTCTGTCTGTCTATATGCTAGATAGATATATTTGTCCAGTGGAACACTGCTGGTTCTGAGAAATGATTATCCAAAGAGTAACTCTTTACTGACAGAGTTCTAATTCACTGTTCTGACCATGGAGATCTTCCTGGGATGAAAAGCTGCTGCCCTGTATCTTTGAGCTGATTACATTCCCATGAAGAGGTGTTAGCTGCGGTTTTGTCATTGAAAGGGGGAAGAGTCCACCTTTTCTTTCTCAATCAGAAAAGAGTGAGTGGAATATGAAGGGAAAGGAGACCTTGGAATTTTACAGTCAGATTTGATGAATGCTAATCAATGTAATATTTATTCAATTAATCAAAAGCCGACAAAAGCAAACATAATCTTAGCATGATTGAGTCTTGTGGAAGTAAAAGACTATAGCCCTAGATGACAGCTTAAGATGAATGGAATGGACTAATGTTGTGCAAACTCACTGCATGCAGTTCTGCAATATACCTGTGTTTTAATCTGCAACATTCCTAAAAATCCTTGATCTTCTTTAACAGAGGCTGTCTGTTAAAGGCTGTTAAACTACATGGTAATTTTTGTGCTACAGGCAATATCTTTTGTTAGAGAACTGAATATGTTCACCAAGCCAACTTTTTACAAAAATGCATTGTTTTCTGTTGCATGGACCATTTTAAAATAAAAAAAATTATTGGGGGATGGATATTGGGGGTCTAAATTATTCTTGCAGAGAAACTGAGTATCAACATGTGTTTACATACCCAGTAAATTATTCCATTTAATAACTCATCAGGCTTCTCAGCTGAAAATTTGGAATGTTACTTGACATGATCCTATGTCTGAGGCATGTTTAGCTCTGCGCGTCATGTAAAAATCTTCCTTTTCTGTGGCATAGTACTTTTGTACTTCTGGTATCTAGAATGTGTCAGACTTGTCATAAGAAAAGCATTGAAAAAAATAACAAAGAATTGTGGAGAAGGAAAATGAGTCTGGCCCTGTATATTTAGATGCCAGTTCAGAAGGCACCTCTTGAAACAAACATCTGCTTCTGAGCAGAGTTTTTACTGGGCATGCCAAATATCTGTATGACTATCAGTCTTCCCACAGCTGGATTACACTGGACTAACAGCATACCTTGAAAAGGATGGATGCCAGGCCAACAGAGTGCATTTGGTGCTAGAAAGTGTCATAAGCCCTCATGTGACTGATTTTGTAATCATGTTTTGATTGTCAGATATAAAATATTTACTATATTTCTAAAATCACTGAATGCTAGTTTGGATTCCTTTAGTTCCCCATAGAGAGATGGCCCATAAATACCCTCAACTGTCAGTGTACCTGCACCCAAACTCAGAGATTTTTTTGGCCAGCAGTTCCCAAGCAACCTGCATAGACTTTTTGCTTCTCACTGAGGGCATAAAGGATGAATACACTTAATTTGTCTCAGTTCCTCTCATCATCTCAGCTCCTTGAAACTTGACAGAGCTTCTTGCTGTCTGCTTCAAGCTACTGGAAATTTTTTCCATGGTTGCTCTAGCAACTTGAGAAAGTTTTACTAAACAGCATGTCAGTTCTACCCTGTTGCCTACTGGAAATTTTTTTTTTTTTTTTTTTTAATAATAAAGAAGCTAAGTTTGGACCCAGAATTATGCCCCCAACATCATTTGGTTTCAAGTCACCTCTCTCATAACAGGATAGTTCTGGCTAATGTTGGCATTTGAGTGCATCCACTCCCTGGGAGAATCCCACACCCCAGGAAAATGTTCAGATGACTCCTACAATGCATGATAGGCTTGTTAAGATGGAGGTGCACCAGTTTTCCTCTCTGAAATGCCTGTGGCCTTCAGAGTTCTGTTGTTCCCAGAATAGTCCAAGGAGCCTGCAGACACTTGGATCAGAGCCCCTTTAACTCCTCCTTTGCCTTCAAGAAACATGTCTAACCTGCATTTAACATTTTCTGGGTATGGAGGCTTCAGAGCCTCTGTAGGTAATGTTACTATTCATATTCAGCTTGAAATCAACCCTCTGGTCCGTTTCTTCAGTACTGCAGCTGACTCATTCATTCCCCATTTTGTGTTTGTGCTTTTGATTAGTCCGTCTTTGTATTTTCTTTGAGTTTCACCCTGTTTATTTCAAACAATTTTTCCAATGTATCTTCATCACCTTAATTACTAATTCTGTCGCATGTACTAAGTGTGAACTCAGTTTTTTGTCCTCAGAGTCATCAGTGAAAATCTTGAATAGAACTGGCCTCAGATTAGGGCCATGGAGACCCACACTTGAAGTTTCTGGTTTCACACTGAGTTGTAGATGAAACTTTACACCCCTTTATAGCAGTTTCATACAATCCAAGGCTGCCTGACTGGCCTATACAAATCCTACAGGCAGTTCATTTGCAGACTGCAAACTTCCTGCTGAGAACCACTTCCCCCATTGCTCCTGCTGCTGCTGCATCTGGGATCTCTGTGGTCCTGCTTCCTCATCCAGCTTCTGCTTACTGGCTCCTCCCCTCACCCCTTCCTCCTCAAAAATGGGCTGTGGTCTGGATAGTGGGAGGATCCAGGAGGCCCAAGGCATATTTTCTGATCTTTATTATTTCACAATCAACAGCAGGAAAACCTTTGTGAGGCAGACTTACCTAGAGACATGGGAAAGATTCTGTTCCTTCTGTAGTTGAAAATCTCCTAATACTGTTGGAGACTGTGATGCCTGAGAAGTAGAGCAACCTGTGCTTCAGCTCAATCCATTTAAAGGGGCCACCAGTGCCAAAGCCAGACCTTTTTTACCTCGTCCCAGGGTGCCAAATTTGGAAAAGTTCTAACCAAAATATTGGTCCTTGTAAGAGAGCCAGAGGACATCAACCTCATTATTTCAGCCTGGTAGGGTTAACTATTAAACCAATGCCGTCATGTATTCTACTGCATTTGTCAATGGAGACAGCCTTCTAATCACCCTTGCAAGAAGAGTGGGAGGAGACTCAAGCCTTAAAGGAGCCCTCTGTCTCCCATACAGTTTTGGCCAGAAAAGTTTTATCCTTAAGATACACCTAAGATTCTGCCGGACTTGGTCAGAGAGTTCCACCTAACCAGCAAATCCATTTTTCAATATTCTTCTCAAAATCTTATGTATCCAGGATGGATGTGAATGGCACATGCTGAAGAATTGCAGTGAAGGTAAGTTGCATCATGTTCTGAAATGCTCCTTCTGGCACATTGCATTGAAAGAAGGCTTCAAAAACTGAAGCAAAATATTTAAAACTTAGTTTGCTGCTGTAAATTGTTTCTGGGTACAGGCAGTGGCAGATCATCCTGTGCAGGTAGTGTTTGAGAACTGCTTTAGGAAGGAATATAACAGACCATCTCACAGAGACAGAATAGCTAGAATAATGCTAAGAAGAACTAATTGTCAAATAAACCTAGTTCATGCTGTATTATTCAAGCTAATCTTACTTTTTAAGATGAAAGGCAGCGGAGACAGATCTGGTAACTTTTTAGAAAAACAGACTGTGGAAAGAATATTTTTTTACCTTCTTGGAAGGTTCAGAAATTGTGAATAAGGCTTTGATAGGCTTTTTGATCTGTAAATTTTGAGGAATAAAAGCTCAAAATCTATTCAGGAATCTCAGTTGTTTTAGATCCCGGAACCCCAGTGCTTGCAGTCAGCATCAAGAGGTCTCTTTATATCAGTGCCGTAGAGAAAAATGTGGAGGAACACACTATTCCAGATGTAGCCTCACCAGTGTGAATAGAGAGGAATAATAACCAGGGATCCTGGTTTTCTCTGATTTAAAAAAATCCCCCAATTAAAAAAGTAACCCCAAATCCATATTTTCCCGCAATTTAAATTAAACACTACTAATGTGTGTATAGTGATGTTTCATTTTAATCATGGAAAAATGTAGAGTTGAAGTTACTTTTTTTTTTTTTTTACAGAAAATTGGGGGTTTTTTTCAAACAAGAGAAAACCAGGATCTCTGATAATCAGTTCCCTTGACCTACTCGCAACATACCTACCAATGCCAGTATACTATTAGCCTTCTTGGCAACAAGGGCACACATTCCTGACTCATGTTAACTTATTGTCCACTGTAAGCTCCAGGTCCTTTTCTGCAGAGCTGCTGCCCAGCCAGTCAGACCGCAGCCTGTACCGGTGCATGGGGTTGTTCCATCCTCAGTACAGGACTTTGCATTTGTCCTTGTTGGACCTCACGAGATTCCTTTTAGCCCAATCCTCCAAATTGTCTAGGTCACATTGAATCCTATCCCTATCCTCCAGCATATCTACTACTCCCCCCTGCTTGGTGTCATCTACAGACTTGGTGAGGCTACTATCTTTTAGGTCATTGATGAAGACATTGAACAAAACCGGTCTCAGAACTGGCCCCTGGGGCACTTCACTTGATACCAGCTGCCAACTAGACATGGAGCCATTGATTACTACTCCCTGAGCCCGATGCTCAGCCATCTGTCTATCCACCTTACAGTCCATCCAGCCCATACTTCCTTAATTGTCCTAACTATAGTGATGGAGGTTAGAATTTAAAGATGCTCCCTAATAGGAGACTGAGAGAGCTGAGAACTGGGAAATGATCCTTCAGAGAGCAGCTAGCTGTTTATGAGACAGACCAAGGGCCTGCAGAGATTGCCTGCTGATCTACAATAAAGTACATTGTATAGTTCTTCTCATTCAGGTATACCTGTTTTTATCTAACCTGGTGATTCACAGGGGAGTCCAGTATTAAAGAGGATCGGTTACTACCAGTAGTTTGGATATACCAGCTCACTCCTGAGCTAGGGAGTCCTCTAGCATGGAATCACCCTCCACCCCCTTTTCTTTGCAGTAAATATTGAATAAGTTCAGTATTAGACTGACTGCTTTTGGCCAGTTTACTCTGTGATCTGGACAGTTGTCTCCTTTAGCCATTGTAGTGTTACATTTTCTCTCTTTACCCACTCTCAGTTGAATGCTAATCTGTCAAAAGGACCTAGATTAGCTGAAAAGGAAAAAAAATAATTTGTGGTTTGTGGGGATGCCTCTTCTTTCTTTCACAACACAGAATTTCCTCATTTGATACCAACTTCTCTGTGTGAATTTTATGTAAGGACCAGAGACTCCAGGTTTGGGTTTTTTGTTTTGCTATGTTTTGTTTTTTTTAATGCTGTTGTCTTTTTATTGTTTTGAAACAATGTTAGCTACTCAGGTGTGTTATGAGAGCTCTACAGGGAAGAGAAACCTCCCTGGGTGTGTAATACATTTTTCCCTAGAGGGTAGGAGATTGGATTTTATTAACTGAGAGATAAATGTAATTCATTCTCTCTGCTCCACTTAGAGATTAGTTTTGTTTGTCTTTCTAACCCTCCTTGTAGTGTTTGGGAAGCTCATTCCCAGTCCTTTCTGGATTTGGACCAGGCCAAAGCTGATTCATTTCAATTTCATTTCAATTACGATCTGAAAAGACGGCTGCTAACAATCGCTTACAAAAGATTGTTATCTCTGCCTGGTTTTTTGGTTTACAAAGAGATCTCCAAGCTATTATGGTTTGGCTCAAAGAGGCCTGAAACAGATGCATTTTTTAAAAGCATTTTTGGCTTTTGTTCCAGGGTTTATTAACTCTCTGAATATGCCTCCCTAACCTGTGCATTTGTTGTAGGCTTCCCTAATGACTTGAACCATTCAGAGATGCAATTTTAAGATCTGGCAGGACTTTGGCTCATTCATGGCATGTCATTTTTATATCCCTTGCACCTTGGCTTGAAATAAGCCCCTGTCCATTCCCTGTGGAAAACAAGGATGTTTCCTTCCCAAGAGAGGAACAGGTAGCAGTCCCAGCAACCAAATGCAGTACTCAAGAATTTGATCCAGTTCATACCCAGCTTCCTGTCAGGCTCAAAACTGACCCAATTCCTATAAATCCTACTGTGCAGCTTCAGAAAGTCCTAGGGAGAATCAGGGACCAAAGTTGAATTCCCTGCTCATGGTTCTCTCCCTGAGGAAGGAAGGGAGGTGCAGGGAAATTGTCTACTTTCAGTGACAGTGAAGGATCAAAAAAGAGCCTCTGCTGCTGCTTCCTTAGCATTTAATGAAGTAAGCTATTGCTTACAAAAGCTTGTGTTTGATCCAGTCTATTAAGTATATCTCTACCCTGCCTTCTGCTGTCTTCAGACTAACACAGCTAACTACCTCTTTCTCCTGAGTCATGCCATGATCACTATTCACTTCCCCTGTAGTGTCCTTGGGATGCTGGACATGCTCTGAAAAAATGAATCTGACCGTCTTATTATCCCAAGAGGAAAAGGGGCATAGGACACTGAAGTAGGAGTGCAAATAACTCCTTACTAGAGAAAAGTAAGAGTAAGGGAGGGGAAAAAGGAAATGTATAGAACTGTCCCCTTGCCCAAGAAAGCAGGTTAATGAGGAGGAAGTAGGAAATCTTCTCTTGGTTTTCTAGCATCCAGATGGGGAGACAGAGCAATGTATTCACCTCTTTCCCAGTAGAGGAGGAATGTTGTGCTGAGCACTTTTGCAGGTGTTGCAAATTGCACAACTCCTTGGAGGGAGCCATCCTTGGAAACTATATGGAACACCCTGTCTTACATATATATCTCTAGTCTTACATATATACCTAGTGATGCTTAAAGTGGCCAGTTCTGGGTCCATGACTGTGTCTCCTTGGTGCTAGCCCAGTGACCCTAATGTAACAGAAAACTGCCCTGATGTAGCAGGTAATGCCCTTGATTAGCATAAAAGATGTCATGACTGGCCCTCTGCCACTTGCGTTCCTCCCCAACTCTAGATGTTTGTGGGAGGACAGTTCAGGAATGTGATTCATCCCACCAGCCGCCAGGCAGTGGAGCAATCCTGAGCTCCAAGGATTCCTGTAGCCAACTAGCAAACGTAACATTTGGTTTGCCTTGAAATGAGGAAGGGCCCTGCCAGCCCTGCTGGGATTTAAACTAGGGGATCTAGGACAATGTTAGGACAATCATCCCACTCGTAGGTTTAGTGTTCTAGTGAGGAGCCCTCTGGTAACATTCTTGGGTTGTGGGTATCTCCTATTTCCTTCTCAGTCTTTCAAGGTCCCTCCCCTTTGGCTGCTGAGCTCTGAGAACTTTTTATCTGCCCATTCTTAAGAATGCGTTTCTCAGCCACACCAGCCAGTGCTGGGGGAGCAAGCTGCGGGCTCAAAAGAGTATTTAGAATAGGAGCCAGGCTGCTAGCTGCTCCATGACAAGATCAGTCTGCTTAGATTTATTAAAAGGATCTAAAGCTATTTCTCCCTAGCCTATGTGTAAAGTCAGGATTCAGACTCTAATAAGTACTTGTGTGGCATTAAATCCCAAATGCAGAAATAATTACTCATTGCTTAATTGTTCATTAAGCTGCCAGTATCCCATCAGGACATATAACAGTGTCCTCTGCAGTCATCTAGCTCATTTTATTATAGTCTGTAAATGAGACAGAAAAAAGTGCATATTTATGAATTTCCACTGTCAAAACTTCTCCAAGCTCATTCAAAAACCTGCAATCTAAAGCACTTGGGGAAACCTGAGAAGATGAACTAAACATACTTGTCTCATAGCTGAGAAATGCTACCATGACTAGAATGAATAGCCTATTCATTGTATGTTAGCTCCAAACGCAAACCTATCTGTCTTACAGATAGGAGCATACTAATTCAACCAGCTCTCCTGATTGCCTTGTGGTATTGCTAAAGAGAGCTAGGTTTCTCAAAAGAACATCTGCAAGTCTTGCTAATCTTCACAGGGCCCGTTAGTGCTACTTAACTGAAGCTAACAGTGTAGCCATGCCTGTAGTGGGACATATGAATGGAAATGGCACTTCCCTTTGCTGTGGCAAATACCAACCTGCAAGAGGCTCTGGGGAGTCTTCCAAAGTGCCCAAATCCCATGTACAAAACTTGCATAGGTACTTTTGGAGATCAGCCTCTCACTCAAAGTCCCAATGGGTTCATCTACATGTGCACTTTACTGCAGAGCTGACTAATTATCTCCACAATAAAGTGCCACCATCTACATGTGCACCTCTATTAGGGATCAGTAAACTAATTAACTCCACTGTAAGATAGTACTGTCTGGGACAAGTACTACCCTACAGCGGAGTAGTTAAGTGCACTGAAACACATGTGCAGATAGTGACCTGAGCTGGCTGGAACATCAGAGTGCTACAGTGTGGGAGCTGCTTGCTGGCTAGGCCTGAACTGTAGCACCCTCATGCCCCAACCAGCCCCTCTGCAGCATATTGGGCTGGGGAGGAGTAACCCTGGGATGGCAGGCTGACTTCTGGGGCCTAAGAGTCAGGGCTGCTCCATCCTTGCTCAGTGTGCTGCAGTCCTGGGTGCAATAAAGTGTGATGCAATCTGCACTGGAGCTTATTGCTACTTGCTAATTTAATGTGTCGATGCACCCGGTGACTTGCAAAGAGACTTGGGACTCTGTCCAATGGAGGTTTAGACATTGGCATGCTCAGTACTGCAATGCTAAACTTTGACTCCTAGCTCCCAGACTGGGATTCACATCCTTGAGTTTGTCACCCAGTCTCCCTGTATGTTTCTTGGGAGCATTAGCCACCTCACGATGGGATTCACAACAGCCAGTGTGCTGAGTGGAGAGCTGCCTGCACTAGCCAGTATGAAATATGGAAGGGAAGGAGTGAATCTTAAATCCTGCCCAAGTTCAGCATTTAAACACAAAATACTGGGCTGTCCCTATGTGTGAACAGTGTTCACAGAATGATACCTAACTTTTCCTTCTGAAACACAGAAGAGGAGCCATACATTTCCTGGAGCTGGGGGAGGTAGGGACACTGTTTTATTATACTCTTCCACTTAATAGGCATCTAAGTGGACTTAGGTATCAAAGTGCAATTCTATTCCAGCCTATTCAAGTGTCTGAAAACCTGTTAATACAGAAGTTGAATAGTTCCTTTTCCTTGATTCCCGTCCCCCGACTGCTTTTTTTGTGATTCAGTCACACAGGTCAGATGATGATGTCGTCTTACTGAAGCAGATGCTTTACTGGATTTTCAGGGATTGGAACAGGGTGGAATGGTATTGCACTTAATGCAGGTAGATATGCTGGCCCTTCCTAGTTAGCATATCTGCCAGAGAGATTTGGTTTCTAGGTCCTCTCAGGCTGTAGGGGTTCTAACCCACGTCTCTCACCTTTCAGGAGAATGTCCTGACCACCAATCTAAAGATTGTCCTAAGGAAGAAGCAGCTTCTCATCTTGCCCATTGAAGTTGGCCCACTTTGCCTATAATAATTACAAACATTACAATTCAGAAAAAGGAAGCAAGAGGAAACTCCAATATTCCATGCCGGGGGTGTTTCAGTAGCACTCCCTAGCCTATTCTTTGAAACCCTTTTGGCATGAAATGTCCCTGTTGCATAAGCAGCGAGGACCAGGCTGCCTAGAGCAGAGGTAGCAGCATAATTGGCACTCTCAAGCCACAATTAGTGGTGGAAGGGTTACCTCTAGAAAGATGTACTGTATCATTCTGTTTGTCTGGAAGGGTAGTGAGTGCTATACAGGGCAGGTCAGAGTGGGGTGAAAAGATGATGAAAGGAACCCTGATACTATTTTTGTTATAGCACAACAAGATGAGTATTGATCATCCTGTTTTTTATTTGCTTTATATTTATCTAATCACCTCACACTTCAAGCCTGCTAGGTTTTGGCGTTGAATTTAGAGGGCACTTTTAACAGAGAACTTTGAAAAAACACAATCGTTCAGTAAAAAAAAAGAAGAAAAAAATTAACTTGAGAGCTTGTATAGAAGGAGGTCTTGCTGGTTGTCTTTTTGGCAAACTATTGTAGCCCAGAGGGAGGTATTATCCCCAAGCTTATAACATTTTATAGGTCAACTGCAGGTGACTTTATTGTAGACAATACACTACAAACTTTGTTACTCTAAGTGTTGTGACTAAGTTTTATATTGACTGTGAAGGAAACCTGCGTTAAGGAGAGGGTTTTTTTTTCTGGTTTATTTTATTCAGTAAACTTGTATTCACATGCAATATAGCATTTCCTGGCAGCTTGCGATAGTAGAGGTTTCTTACAGATTTCCTTCCATTGAGCAGTATGAGCTAAGTGAAACGCTGAGTTGCTAACAGAATTCACAAGCAAAGCATAGCTGCCTCCACGGTAGCTATAAATAGGATATGCTGGCCATTTTTAGCATCATATACTAATGGTGCCCATGTTGTATTCCTTATCAAGCATAGCAAGGCAGTCTCCACCTCCTGTTTTATTATCTTCCAGATTACTACTGTCAGTCACTGTTAAGAGTGAAATTTGTGAATATTGTGTGATGTGAAAAAAACCCAACTGATTAACATGGCATAAATTTCCTCTCTTATTTTTCTTTCTGCTAAGAGCTTTACAACCATGAAACTGCAGCAAAATAACTGAATGGCCAGAGCCAGTAGAAGAGTTGGTTGACCTTGCAGGTTGAGGACCACATTTCTATGCACACCATTTGACAGATTATTTCACAGAGCAAGTGCATCTTTGTCCTTTTTAGTTACAAGCTAAATATTTGGAGAATATATTCTGAAAATTCAGGTTCCCTTTAAATGTTTTTTTTTCTGTGTAGACTTTAAGGCTGAGATGTGGAAAGTGGCTTATGGCATTTGAATGCACAGCTACCTAAGCAAGTTAAAGGGCACATCTAAACCTCCTAGGCAGCTTTGAAAATAGCCTGCTTGCATGGAAATAAAATGTGTCCTTTGCTTCCAAAGTTCTGCTTTAAAGAAAGGAAGGGATTAACAAGGAAAATCCCTGATGGCAGTTGTTCCTCAGGCTTGTTGGAGACACCTTGACGTATACTTCCTCACTGTTTGGGCAGAAAAAGTGCTCACATTGTGCTATAGCTCACGTACATAACATCTCCTATCAAAGGCTTTAGTCATGTACATAACCTGTTGTCAGCCTTGAGGCACATTGAGTGTGGGGAGCCAGTGACTCCTACTTCAGTGGTTCTCAAGCTTTTTAACCTCAAAGCATTCCTTCATTTTTTTAAATTTAGCAACACCCTGGTTGAGAATCATTGAGCTACTCTAAATTCAGGAAATATATGAAGTGAGGCCTGAGGGTAAAAACATTGAGAACCTGTTAATTCAGCTGGTACCAGGGGAGGGCAATGAGGAAGGACCTCACCCCTCTGTGCCCTGACTTTTCCGCCATCTGCCCTCTTCCTGACCCCACTCTGTACCTGAGGGAACAAAGGTGGTCCCCACCACCACGGCTGCTCTTCTAGGGTCTTATAGGCTGGCAACTGGTGCCATCTGCCCTTGTGACCCTTTGTTGGTCCTGGGACCTAGGAGGCAAACTTGCCTAAAAAGCGTGGCTCTGAAGCCCTGCATCCACCCACCCATCCATCTGCCTTCAGCAGAGTGCACTGCTCAGAGCATGAAGGGAAAAGCCAGAGGCTGCTGGGCAGAGGAGGGCAGCAGCAGTGGTAGTTCCCAGAAGATCATCTTTCAACACATTGGGGAGCTGGAGTGGGCACTAGGGCACTGGAGACTTGTGAACACAGGTCCTGAGTTAAGACTTCTAGATCTTCATTGGGAGAGAGACCCCAGGTGTCATGAACATCAAGAGCAAACAGAACAGGTCGGTCATTGATGCACAGGAAATGAGCATCCTCTTCTTCCTCAGAGTAACAAGGCCCCACAAGGCATCTTGTCTTAGATTTTATTTCTTTATTTTATTTCATATCCTCTGTGTTGCTTGTTTGGGTGGAAGAGCAAAACACCAGGGTGGACTCTTTTGCTTGTACACACCTTTCCCTCAGCCGGCTGCCTTTGGTAATTTTGTTTTTTCTTCTCAGTTGCCCCCATGCCCAATGTGATACACTCCTCTCCTTGCCCAAAACTCATTTCACTGAGATCAGACAAGTGAGGGAAACACTGATGGGGATGGTTCATTTATTGTTGTTTTTGTCTGTTATATTGAGCAGACCTCATGACCCCTGGGGATGGACCAGCACTCTATTGCATTGGGCCCTGTGCAAACACAGAACAAAAGGGACAGATTCCTATTATGATATTTGCAAGCAGGCATGCACTCTGATAATGTTGCTCTTTCTCTTTCTCCTCTCTCTCTCTCTCTCTGTCTCTGAGAACCAGGAATGCTTTTGGTTCAAATCTCACTTAGTGTCCCTGGGCATTTATACACATACTTTTCGTCCCACGATGCCCTGGAGATCTGGTGGGTTGGAGCAGATTCGATTAATCACGTCTGCTCCACACATGAGCTGATGCGCACTGCGCTGTGTTGTATAAGCGGCGAAATGCGTGTCTGCATTCAGAAAATGACGGCGGTGCACTTTCGAACTAAAACACCTTTGTGGCATTTTAGTTCAAAAGTGCACTACCACCATATTCTCAGCGCAGGTGCGCATTTCGCCGCTTATACAACTGTATGCACTGCAGCGCTGGGCACTTTTAAAAGTGCCTGGTGCTATGGCACAAGCATGTGTACAAATGCTCTGTTTTTACAACTGCCCTCCCTGCTTTTATAACTGTGTGCCTCCTCCCTGCTCCACACTTGCCCCCTAGCCCAGGCAGATTAGCCCCCTGACAGACTCTTTGTCTGACTGAGCTGGAAGAATTTAATATCATACTGGCTAAATGATTTAAAGATCACATTTTCTGGGCTTGTCACATATCATTTCCCTCCTCTCCAAGTCTGGGAGCCGGGCTTCCCTCACATGCAGAAACAAAGCCACAGAGAGTCTGAGCCTGCTGGTCAGTGCTATAAGCAAGGAGCCCAAGTAGAGCTGAGTTGCATAGCCAGTAGCTGGGCTTTACCTCATCTGCCTGCCATTTTGGACCAGAGGCGAATGGATGCACCAGAGCTTGTGGCAGGGAATGAAGTGGACAATGGGGAGCCAAGCACTCAGAAGCAATGATATTGTTTAGTGAGTTTAAGGTGGTCACGTGGAGTGAGCTCCATGTTTGTGTGTAGACCAGTTGTAGGTAACTCCTATTTTCTACCTCTGACCTAAATTCAAATGTTACGTTAGGGTAAAGTACATGTTTGACCTTGTCCTGCAGTGTTTTGTAGCACCTGTGAGGGTAGAGTACCAGCTTGTGCTGGAGCATTGCTCAAAGACCCCAAAGATAAGATTGTCCCATGGGGCAAAATGTGAATTTTGTATTTGTTGGTTTGAGTGTAGCCAAACTCAGTTAAAGAAAACCCTGAGGCCCCCCCCAGGCAACTTCAGTTCTGTCTTCACAAAATTTTGGAGAATCCAATTACCATGGTCTCTTTAAAAATGTTTTCTCAGCATCCTCTTGTATCACATCCCAGCTCTCCTCCCCACCTACCTAGTGCTTCTTGGAAATGATTAGCTGGCTCCAGAACATGCAGGCTGCTTTTCAGTCCCTTCCCCTGCCTTATATCATCTCCTCACCCCATGTGAGGTGAAGAAACCTCAGTTCCACTCCAGTCTGATCAGAACAGACCTGTTTCCCCTCCTCACCTTGTGGGTCTGCTTGGATGGGAAGCAGGGGAGAGATGCAAGAAGGTGTGAGGATTAGCATTGACGGGGCAGGCAGTTATTTTGGGCAAAGGGCCACTTACAGAGTTTTGGCAAGCTATTGAGGGCCACATGACAGGCAGCCAGGGGTCGATGAATATAATTTTCTAAATTTTTAGAGGCTCTGTGAGCTGGATAGAATAGCCTGGCAGGCCGCATCTGGCCCATGGGCCGCATTTTGCTCACCCCTGACATAAGTCATTGGGAACATTTTTGAAGGGAGGAAACAGAGAAAGGTGGAATAGCTATTGGGAACACTTGTGGGGACAGAGCTGTACTTCCTCACTACTATTTCCTGTTCTGTGTCAGTACAGTCCCAGTATTACCTCCATTATATCCATTGCTCTTACCAGTCCCTTTCTTCTCTCTTCCCTCTGCCCCACTTCAAGCCCTTCATACACTACTCTGTCTTCTGTGGCACTGCATGCATCTAGCAAGACAAGATCAGAAGGACGAGTGCTAGCATGAGCTAGAGGCACAAGGGCTTTGAAAGTGGAGATGCAGCCTCTTCCCTGAAATCTGGGCCTGGTGTATGGGGAGGCTGTACACATCTGTTGTGTTTCAGCTCAAACAGAAGTTAGGGGAGGTACTCAGTCCCAAAGAAGGGCAGGGCATCTAAATCCCCATTTACATTCAAGGCAGGGGGTAGGACAGAGAGGTGGAGGGGCTCATGGCCAACTCCAAGGCTTGAGTCACTGTTGACTTATTTCCCTACCCTCACCTTTGAGTAAGACATGTCCCTCTCTGGCCCCCAGACACTGTCCTGATAGACAGGGCTGTAAAGAGGCATCCTGCCCAGCCCAGAGGAAGCAATAGTTGTGGCTTCCAACAGGAATGGGGAATGTAGAGATATAGTGTCTCCACACACACCTGGCTGGACCTGTGAAGTGCTGTATTGTCTTTAGTTATGCAGTTGATGAGAAGTTCATTTTTCATATGAAAGCAGTTGAAACCATTTTTCATATGAAAGGGGGGCGGGGGTTAATGGAAAATGCTTCACAGAGAAAGAAGGGTCAGGGTTAGGGGATGGGCATTGGGCCATCTTGTTTGCCTAATCTATCAGGTTTTGGAATAATCTAAGATTTTGCCTGTTCTAGTGGGAAACCAGTTACAGCCTAGACTGTTTTCTGCACTGCAATTAGCATGGGTTCATCAAAGTCAGGTCCTGCCTGACCAACCTGATTACCTTTTATGACCAAGTAACTAAATCCTGGGATGATGGTGTCACTGTGGACGTAGTCCTTCTAGACTTTAACAAGGCCTTTGACCCTGTCTCTCACCCCATCCTCATCAATAAATTAAGCGACTGTTGCATTGATGTCTATACAGTTGGTTGAGTAAAAAATTGGCTGATGGGGTGCACCCAGAGAGTAGTGTTGGATGGGTTGTACTCAACCTGGTGAGATGTGAGCAGTGGGGTACCCCAGGGCTTGGTCCTTGGGCCCACACTGTTTAACATCTTCATCAGCGACTTGGATGAGGGGGTGGAAAGCACACTGTCCAAGTTTGCTGATGACACGAAGATGTGGGGCGAGGTGGACACACCTGAAGGGGGAGAGAGGCTGCAAATAGATTTAGAAAGATTGCAAAAGTGGGCAGACGAGAATAGGATGGAGTTCAACGTAGACAAATGCAGGGTGCTGCACCTTGGGAGAAGGATTCCACAGCATATATACAGGCCGGGGAGCTCCACTCTTGAAAGCACGGAGGTGGAAAGGGATCTTGGAGTCATTTATTAACTCCCGAGATGCACATGAGCCGCCAATACCAGACCGCACCCAGCAAGGCCAGCCATACCTTGTCATGCATCCAAAGGTGCTTCTCAAGCCGGTCCAGAGAGGTGATACTCCCCCTCTATGTGACTTTGGTCAGGCCACAGTTGGTGTACTGCATCCAGTACTGGGCACACTTTAGGAGGGATATGGCCAGCCTGGAGAGGGTTTAGGGGAGGGCCACCTACTTAGTGAGAGGACAGCAGGACAGGCCCTATGAGGAGAGACTGAAGGACCTGAACCTGTTCAGCCTCAGCAAGAGGAGGTTGAGGGGGGACCTGGTGGCTGCGTACAAACTCATCAGGGGAGATCAACAGCAAATAGGCAGAGCCCTTTTCTCCCCAGCACCACCTGGGGTGACAAGGAACAATGGTCATAAGCTGATGAAGAACAGCTTTAGGTTGGAGATCAGA
>JAGPOW010003316.1:105027152-105139038 GCA_030014935.1 Caiman crocodilus | reverse complement strand
CAGCAAATAGGCAGAGCCCTTTTCTCCCCAGCACCACCTGGGGTGACAAGGAACAATGGTCATAAGCTGATGAAGAACAGCTTTAGGTTGGAGATCAGACGGCAATATTTTACAGTTAGGGTGGCCAAAATCTGGAACCAGCTTCCCAGGGAAGTGGTCCTTGCCCCAACCTTGGGCACATTCAAGAGGAGGTTGGACAATCACCTGTCTGGGGTCTTAGGAACCCAGCATTCATTCCTGCCTGTGGCAGGGGGTCAGGCTAGATGATCTGTTCAAGTTCCTCCTGACCCTAGCTACTATGACACTATGGCACTGGTAGTCCTGTTGTGTTATTGCCATAGTTCAGCTCTTCATTGCTCTGCCAAGCAGCTTGAGAGATGCTTCTTTTGGGGACCACCTACCCCCTGCTCCTTTTTCTCCTGCCCGTTTCTTCCCATGCTGCACATCTATTGTGATAAACTTCAGGGATTGAAAGCCACCATGCTTCTGAGATAAGATTTGGGCAGCTATTTGAGCAAGCGTGTGCCACCCACTGTACTGAACTGGGGAGACAAAGGTTGGATGAGAGGGAGGACTGCCAACAGAGGCCAGCTGAGTAAAAATATGACACTAAAGGCTCATTCTAAAGCTCACAAAGATGCAGGGAGCCCTTCCACCAACTTCATTCAGTTTCATCAGGCCTCAGGGAGGTGAACATGCTAGACAAATTGTCTTCTGGGAAAGCTTCAGCTGGGTTATACTCAAGGTCAAGGCCAGCAAAACTGTTTTCTCATCAGAACAGTATGCTGTAAGACATAGTTAATGTATATCCTGGCAGCAAGCCAACCAGGTACCAAGCTCCTGAAGTTTATATTCGTTCTCCTCCCTGACTTTTCAACACTGTTCAAACTCCTTTTATTTTTCTGCATCCAATGAAACCTGATAATGTCCAAGTTCTTCTGCTGACAGTCACTCAACCCCCATATCACTGCTGGCAGTGGTTTTCTTTTTTTTTCTTTTTTTTTTCAGATTCTGAAAGTTGATGTACAACTACAAGGTATTGCACATTCAAGCTTGTTGAATGTTGTCTGTGCATTGGTGTCACTGCAGACCAGCTGCTTCAATTCTTTTTGGCTTTTAATGGAAACCAGTTTAATATGCATCCCTTTTGACTAAGGGTGTGTGGCAGGAGTTTTATTTATGCTTCAGGGGAATTTTCAGTGGCGAGTGTTGCCAGAGAGAGGGAAGGGATGGAACAAAGTACTTCCTGTAAAGAAGAAATGGCCTTCACTAGCGAAAGCGCAGCAGAGAGACAGACAAACTATATTTCTTTTTGTACTTTGAGTAATTTCAAAACTGTGATTTTCTGTGTATCTTTGATATCTTTTTAATACAGGCCAGTCTACCAGATGTCTTTGACACATTTTGAGTAGGCAGAAGGAATGGCAAGCTGGTTATTTAACCTCTTGCCCTGCCAAACTGGCAGGGTTTATTAGAAATTACATTTATACAAAAATTTACCTCCTTTCCTATCCAAGGGTAGCTTCTCCTTTCAGAAAAACAGAATTTGTAGTTGCGAACTATGTCTGTTCTGCTTTGATAGGCACATAAGTGCTTACTGAATCTATTGTTTAGGAAACTTAATACAATAGGAAATCATTAGAAGCAGCATATGAAACCACTGGAAAGCATTCAGTGTCACTTTGGGTGAACTTGAAACTATTTCATCATCCTTTGTTTGTGGGTTCTTAGCCATTTTGTCTGCTCTGGGATAAACTGGAGGATGTTACTGTTTTTCATTGTGATACACCCTCCTTGTTCCTTTAGTTTGAAAAGAATGCACAAGGTATTAACCACAGACATGTTTACAAGCAAGATATGCTTAAATATTTGTATATTCCTATAAAAATGTGTAGATTCTGAAACATCAATACTCCACCTGTCTTATCTGGGAGGATATAGCCCTTACATACAGGTGCATCTTGTATAATTCAGGGATTATAGAATTTCTCTACAATTAACACAAACATTTTGCTAATGAATGCAAAGATTTACTATCTGGCCTACATTTATTCATACTTTCATGCAAATAGAATAATCCTAAAGTGAAAATCTGGATGTGTTTGCAGGAGGTAAATTGCTGCTGAGGAATGAAAAGCAATGCATGCATTAGTGTGACAGCAGAAGTCTGATGAAGATCTTAATTGGTTACATTTCAGGCCATTGCTACCTAGGTGCACTTCTTCAGTGGAGTCATACATGTTCAGTACTTGATTCGGTTTCCAGTACTTATGGGTTGTATTTTAATCAGAATTTAAAAATCAAGAGTGCAATGTGGGAACATGCTATACTCAATCCATGCCAAGGGGAGATAATGACGAGCTGAAGATGAATGGTCAAGGCAGTCCCCTGTGCTTGTTGTCTGTTTAAGATACTCAACTGAAACTACTATATGAACAATCTAATAACAGTTGGAATCTTAAAGTCATTCATTTTTTTCCTGTTTCCCCATGTGATATACTGTATTTTCTTGCATACAACATGAACCTTTCCTCCAAAAATCAGTCCCTTAAAATTTCTGTATGTATACGTGTTAAATGGGGGAACTGATTTTCTGATCAGGATAAAGCACCCAGCTTTGATTCCTGCTCCACCAGGCAGTAGCTATGTCAGTACTGTTCAGATAACTAAAGGAGTCAGTTAACTTAATGGCTCATTGTACATCATGGGCATTAATGATCTTTTATCCTTTTGAATAGTTTTGATGTTCCACTAATTAAGCTAACCTTTCTTAAGACAATTTTGTTTTCTGCAAGCTGCTCCTGGTTTCTCTGCCCTCCTATTCCACAGACCTAAAGGTTCTTTAGCTCTTTTCAAAATCATAAATCACGGAGACGAGAGTGCACCGTATGTGAAAAAAGATGGCATTTCTTATGGCTACGTATATGGATCAGGGAGCATATATACAGGCAGCCCTCGGACTTAGGACACAATTGGTTCCTGAAAATGGCGTCTTAAGTCGAATCGTTGCAACTCAGAACCTATTTTCTTATTAAAAACAATGCTATAAAGGGGGGATTGGTTTCTGAACCAACGCCCAATACCATATTTTCACCAAAAATACCCTAGAATTTTGTACTCAATCAATTATACATGAGTAATATAGCTACTTTAATGTATTTATATTGTAAATAGCAATCGTATTGATTTGGAAGGACTTCTTTGAGGTGATTTTGCTGGACTTTTGGAAAGACTCTTGGTTGGATTTTTTGAAGGGTTTTTGGCTGGAGTCTTCTCAGGAGTCTTGGCTGCAGGTTTTTCCAGTCTTGTCTGCTTTCTTAATGAAAGTGTCCAAGGAAGTTTGGACAGATGTTCTCCAGGAACATGAGTGATGCAGCAAACTTATTCGCTGGTGTGGCATCGTATCGGATCAAGCGTTGTAAGTCGAAACTGACGTCATTAAGTTGAAACAGGGTGTCAATTTATAGACGTTGTAAGTGCAAGATGTTGTAACTGTCATAACCAAATCAGTTGAGTGTCCATGTCACAATAGTCCGCATGGAGCCATTGCCCCAAATTTGATCACGTTCTGCCTCATTAGTTATTCCTACCCAGCAGTCCATTATTGGCCACTCCAGACATATAAAAGTTCATGCAGCTTCCGCCCAAGTCGGAGGCCTCCAAGCATGCGGCAGAGTAATTACGGAGAACTCTGTAGCGCAACTGAGAAAACTTGGTGGACTGATCACCCACCAATATCTCCCCGTCACCAGGTCCTCTTGACGTACCCCTGTTATCCTGCAGGTTCCTCTTCATTCATAAACTCGTTAACTCGTAACTCGTTTTGCTATCCGTGACAATGCAAGCAAGCTACCTCGAGGCCTGTGTTGCCATTCCACGCGGCGTAAGTAACATACTCTTTTAAAACCAATAAGCTGTCTTGCCTCTCCATCACCAGCCTGCCTGATGACTGATTAAATTAGCGATCCTCTGGTCGGCTCTGGCTGCCTGAGACATGGTGTCACAAATGGGATCCAAGGGCACAGTGGTGGAGAAGATTCTAATTGAGTGTTACTCAACTCAACTCAAATGAGCTATGGGCCCACATCGCATACCACCAAGCGGGCAGGTCGACTGAAAGGCTCATCAGCAGCTACCTTTCGCTAAAAGGAGAAGGAGTTTCGAACGAGTGGGAGGCACACCTTCACCCCGGGGTGTTTGGGTGCGTGGTGAGCAATGAGCGAACCCAATTCAGACCCTGAGACGAAGCAGGCACTGTGTCTCTTGCCTGAGTAAAACCGACGGGCGTAGCAGACCCAACTCTCGCCCAAGAGTACGCCCACTGTATAAGGTGTGAGAGGGCGGAGAACCAACACCGGTTGACTGGTTCAATCCCCCAACCCTAGCGCCCGGGTCAAGAGGGCACGAGCTGCTTTCGGATCTCCGGAAAAAGTTAGTGTCAGAGGGCTGCGTCGCGGTGCGGTGCACGGGCCCAAAGTGGGACAAGGGGAAAACATTGAACATTATGGTCCACACTATTACAACCTTGCTGTGGGAAAAGGCAAATTTAGAGGTTCAACTGCTCACAGCTCCCCAGACAGCTAAGGAAGTGGCAGTAAAGAAAAGCTCTGAACCATCAGAGAACCGCGAGCTGCCGCCATTCCAAGATGGTGCCAGGGAAAAAGAAGAGCACGCGAAAAGTCTTGGGGAAGAAGGGGCAGTGGCATGGTCCTCAGCCCCGCCCCTTGAAGTGGCGCCAAAAGAAAACCTGCCCCCTGATGTAGCATGAGCAGGAAAACCCCACCCCCTTATGAGGGAGAGAAGTTATACTCGAAGCTCCCGCCTGGTGAGCCTACGCTCCTCCCAGCAGCAGTCCACCTGATAGCATTAGTCAAGCAAGATACAGACACACAGGGTGCAACCCACATCACCACTACATGCCGCACCCGCACACAGGGGGGGGGAAATGCAAGAATTGTATAAAGAATCAAAACTGAAGCCTGAAGAGACCCTGGCTATGTGGTTAGGATGCCTGGTAGTGGAATTTGAGTCAGACTTGCTGGACCTGGAAGAGGCTGACTTCCTAACCTGCCAAGCCTTGTGGAGTGGAGGGCATGCCACCGACCTAGAAGTGGTAGCGAGTAACACTCGCTGGCCAATCCCACTCCCAGCGGAGTGGCCAAGTTAGCTACAAATCCCACGCGTGGCACGACGGCTGCCCACCAAAGGTCAGCGTGGAACAACTCCTGCTGGCCATAATAGGGGTATCATATGCCTCTTGGAACCCCAGCATACACCAGTTGGGACTGACATGGGCTCAGTGCAGAGGAGGGTGGCCTCACCGTCATCTATGGAACCCTGGGACTTTCCCTGCAACCCCTGACAGCGTAGAAGCCTGCATAGAGGTCTGTGGAGGAGACAATGCCACAATGCTTCGACGACGACTCAACCCAGTGACTGGGCAGCAGGCGGGAAACCTCCTGAGCCACCTCCCGTGGTTGCAAGCCCTTATAAAGCCGTCCGCGAGAGTCTCCAGTAACACAGAACACCGACCCTCGGTGTACCCCATTGAAGCCCAAAGACTGAGGCGTTACGAGTCCCACGCCCCACGAGAATCGCAACCATTGCCACAATGAGCGCTGGAGGAGAGGACCATGTTCAGGTTCCTCCTATGCCGCTCCGGGCTTACGAAGCGACAATTGCTCGTCCTGGGGGATGAGGGCCAACAGAACCTGGCAAATGAATTGTGATTCAGGTTTGATATACAAGAAGAAATGATGACTGATTACCAACCCTGGCAATAACCACTGAGCACCAACCCGCAGCACATCTGGGTCGACACAGCGATGGCTGTCTACTTGTATGTTGCGAGCAGAGTCGACACTTTCTTCCTGCTATTACCGATAGATTCCTTGGTGAATGGAGCTGACTTCAAAACCTCCAACTCAGTCCTGAACCTTCTTTCGTTCTGGGCCAGAGCCATAACTAACGGCTCATCAACAGATGACCTCACCACATGCTTACGGTTCCCCCTTTTCTGTTAATGACCCCGTGTTCACACCCTTGGTTTACAAAATTGTCTTGTACGTACTTGTTTTGTTTTGTTTTAAAGCCTGTTCAAAATTTTATGAAACAAATATGTCTTTGTGTATATATGCGTGTGTGTATGTGTGCGTGTGTGTTTATATATCAGACAATTATAGGAACCCTCCGTATAGGGGGCATTAATCTAATACCCCGCTCTCAGTTACCTTGAAAAATCAAATTAGAGAAAAATGACATAAAATTAAGGATAACAATTTGCTGCTTCTAAGTTAATTTAATTGTCAACCTCTTTAGTTACCTTGTGTTTGCCGTTAATCGCAATAATCATTGTTGTGTATATAAATCGTTGTATTTTATAGCTTGTTAAAAAGTAACTTGTTAAACTGTCCACTTTTGTATATGTCTATATATAGCCGCGTGTTATCCTAAACCTTGTAACAGTAACAAGTTCCTGGACAAAAATTGCCTTTAACCTAAAGTTCTTGGTCCATTGTGCCATGGCCAAAGCGGCATGTAATAACCAAATCAGTTGAGTGTCCATGTCACAATAGACCGCATGGAGCTATTACCCCAAATTTGGTCACATTCTGCCTCATTAGTTATTCCTACCCAGCAGTCCATTATTGGCCACTCCGGACATATAAAAGTTCATGCAGCTTCCGCCCAAGTCGGAGACCTCCGAGCACGCGGCAGAGTAACTACGGAGAACTCTGTAGCGCGACTGAGGAAACTTGGCGGACTGATCACCCACCAATATCTCCCTGTCACCGGGTCCTCTTGACGTACCCCCGTTATCCTGCAGGTTCCTTTTCATTCATAAACTCATTAAATCATAACTCATTTTGCTATCCGTGACAACGCTACCTTGAGGGCTGCGCTGCCATTCCACGTGGCATAAGTGAAATAATCTTTTAAAACCAATAAGCTGTCTCGCCTCTCCATCACCGGCCTGCCTGACGTCTGATTAAATTAGCGATCCTCTGGTCGGCTCCGGCCACCCGAGACAGTAACTCGAAATGTTGTAAGTCGAGGACTGCCTGTATAATAATAATTGAGCTTATTTGGGGGTTGGAGGTGAATTGTATTACCTTTTAATTCTCCTGTCAGCCCTCTCGCCTACACACATACATCTCTTACACATGTATTTAAAAGTAAACGAATCTTATCTCTTCAGAAGTTAGGGTTTTCTGAAGCTGAATGCCTACTGCAAAATACATTAACACTTGTTATGGGAATTCCAGTTTGACTGGCTGGTGGGGAAGGAACAGTACTGGGTGGAGAAAGCTGTATTTTTTCTTTAACTGCCAAGAGTGATAGACCAAATAAAATCTTCCCTGTAAGCATATGACACCACTCAACTCAGCCCAGATACTTGGCAAACTTTGTTTCCCTTTCAGACAATAGAGGCATTTTTAGAATGGCCAACCAGTAATTCCTGTTATAGGATGCACTCATTGCTCTTAACAAAATTTTTCTGCTGAGTCAATATATTGCAGCAATACTTCTGAAGTTTTCCTTATTTCTCTTCCTGTTCCCCAATGTTCCTTGTTTATAGTTTTAAAATGTCAGTTTTCCTTAAAAGCCTTATAAAGGTTTTATAAGATGCAAGGCCTCTGTATTGTTATTCAGACATTCCAATTTTGAAGAAGAATGTATTCTTCTTGGGAGGTTGCTGTACATTAAGAAACTTCTTTATGAGTTCATAGATTGGGGAACATAGAGCTTTAGGATTTTGAAAGAAATAAACTATTGAGTTCCTCTTTTATTAATTCCCTGTAAATGATTCTGCAGTTAAGTTGTGTAACTGAAGTTTATCATGTTTTTGTTGTTGACAGGGAAGGGCGCTCTAATGCTCATATAAAAGGAGATTACCAAAGAATTGGTGATGTTATGTTAAAGAACATTCAGAGTATGAAGGTAGGAATGATCCTATAACCATTCAGCTTTGGCATGGATTATAATCAAACTACTTTTCATTTAATATAATGGTGTAATTCATGGTGCTTTTATCATGTGGTGTGAACTTCATTAACAACAATTTGTCAATTAAAGTAAATTAATTTCTGTTTTCTCTGAATAGAAGTCTGAGAGTTGCAAGCCCTTTGATTTTTAATTATCACAGGTGCAATAAACCTGCACACTCAGGAGGATTTTCAAACTCTTGAACTTTCAAATAGTGGAACAAAGAGCATGAATAGGCAAAACAAACATACTGCTTCAAAAGATTGGGGTTAAGGAAGGACTTACCACACTTCAGCTGAATCTACTCTGTTTTGTCTCTCCACTTTATTCCACCAACAGTGAAAGTTAAATTGCATTCATTTACTACATGCTTCATTCAAGAGCAGATCACTGAAGTTTAGCTTCATGCAGGGTGGGAGGGAGGACACTGATCAGTTGATTTGTACTATCAAGCAGTAAGTCAGGAGACTTTAATACAGTGCATTTAATGTAGTATAATTGTTCACCTGCCCTTGCTCAAAACGAGATCACTATTTCTATGTACAGATATGAGATTGAGGAATCACAATAAACAATTGTGCATGTAAATGTCTCTTGCAAGACACTTGAAGTGTTAGTAGCCATACAATGACATATTCCAAGTAGGCACACATTTGCAAACCTAGCTCTCTGGAAACTGATCCTAAATACGAAATTGTTTTGGAAGCTCTGTCCTTCTGTAATTCAAAATTGAACTGAAATATTTGTATACATTTTACATATTATTTTTAAATTACAGGATATGTAACTTCAGTATTTTTGAAAAGAGAAAGCAAAACTTGTAACTGTTAAAAGCTGGATAGAGCCTTGTCCAAGATCATTCAGTGCACTGGTTGTACAGTGTGAGCCTGCAGTGGAAGTCGCATACAACTGAATACTACCACAAAGAGTATGGAGTTATATACAAGTCTGTCAAGACACCAATGAGGCCACTAGAACGTGGTTTTACATTATTAATACGGATGGGAATCCTGCCTTGCAATCCACTATTAACCCGTTTAATCACTGACAGACAAATCATGACTATTTATTCAGTACACTTGGAAGATACTGCTTTATTTCCCCATGACAGTTTCTAATGCTTCAGAGAAAAATGGTGATATGCACTTTTTAATACCAGCTAATTATTCCCAATAAGTGTTACTCTTTGCCTACATGCTCTCTTACCTGAACCCTCATGGTAAACTTAAAAATTATGTTTAGAGCTAACTGCTTCAGTATCGGATACCTTATAACCTTAAATTGTTTGTTCTTTGATGCCCTCAGGTCTTTCTGTGACACTGCCCAGGAGAAAGATTGCAGCTTTCACTGTAGCTCTCACCCCTTTGCATGCTGTCACAGTCACCTTCCTCTGTTTTCCATTAGAGGATCCATCTCCATTTCCTTTGAGAGCAACCATCACTAAAGCCAAAAATCAAAACCCAATTTGGCTTAAAGAAATCAATAGGGAACAAAAAAGTCAGTTTAAAATCTACATGCTTGTGCTGCATTTTATTGAAAGCCCTCTGAATTGACACACTCCATTTAATTAACATGGGAAACAAGTGAATAGTAGTAAATAACTGCCAGGCAGGTTCTGTAGGAGCTAAGAAGGGTACCTCATGGCTCAATTTCACTACCTATCAGAATGACATGTCCATAGCCTAAGCAAGTACTAGAAACTAGCTCGATTATAGTACAACTATCTTAAGTATAAAGATGTAGTAAATCACCAGAGGGAGGGAGTATATTGGAAATCTGTCAAGCGGCACATTAGCTTCAGATTAAGCCATCCTGTTTTTTGAAGCCAGTTCAATACATACAAGTCCAGTTGTCCCTCATTTTCTGCTACAGCATATTTATTGGTTTCTAGACTTTGCTTTGTCCCTCATATGACTCTGTTCAGAGCCAAAATAATTTGCTTCAATGTACAAAATAAAACTGCAATCAGTCTTTTTTTAAAGAAAGTCATACTTATAATCAGATGGCCCTTATGCTGGCTAAAATGAAGTTGCTTCAGCCCTATCCACACAGCATGCAAGTTGCATTCACTTCTGATTCCTTACAGATGTGTGACTCATACCACCACTTCTCTCTGCACTCGAGTTGCCCATCTAGAAAAATGTAGATACAAAAATAATCCAGGCACAGAAAGTATGAAATATTGTAACCTGGTTGTTGCTATATGGATTGCACCTGTGTGTATGTGAGGAAAGGGGTTGTCCCAAGGCTTTGCAGATGTCAATTTTTTTTAATAAATAGATAAACAAAAAATGAAATTTTAGTTTTACATAGCTGAACTATGTCAATGAGGCCTAATGTGGTCAGGTACCTTTGTGCGCATGCCCCCCTCCTCCCTCCATTTATTTATTTGTTTTGGAAAAGTTCAGTCTATATGTTTCCTAACTCCAGTGTTGCTCATCCCCCTTGACACATGCTCTTTCTTGTGTATAACCTCAGGATATATAAAATATTGAACCCTGAATTTCTGGGCTGCTGCTAGACTCTGCATCTATTAGTTTTGATTTATTTATTTTACAGGGGATGCAGAGAGGGTGAGAGTGGAGAAGACATGAAACAAAGGGTTAAATTAAGTGCATGGGGTTAGATTTTTCAGTTTAATAATTACTTTCTTCTTTTGTAGGGTAATGTCAGAGCCTAAGTGTTGCACTGAGACAGAGATTTTGTTTGGAAAAGCTATGGCAGCATTAGCCAGATTTTGTATTAGGACAAACTTGGCTGTTCGTGCTTGTTCATGCCTCTTCCATACGTGCTTTTTTTTCTTTCTCTCTGCCTAAAAGCAACTGACAATTCACCTGCGGAAGCACAATGAGATTTTGATGGAGTTGGAGAATGGGATTAAGAACTCTCGCAAGCTGGAGACCTTGTGCAGGGACTTTGAACTACAGAAAGTCTGCTACCTGCCCCTCAACACCTTCCTTCTCAGGCCTTTGCATAGGCTGATGCACTACAAGCAGATAATGGAGAGGCTCTGCAAACACTACCCACCAAATCACACAGACTTCAGGGACTCCAGAGGTGAGTTGGGGCAAACAGTCCAGGTTGTGGAACAGTGGAATAGCACTCTGGTCTCATATGGTTCCTCCTCTAACCACCAGCATGTTGTAGTGCAAGTAATCCTATATTTAAATGCAACACATTGAAAAAGCTTCAGGGTTGCATAATCAAGGACTCCAGGTCAAGAAATATCACCGTGAATATGGCCTGTGCATATCCATTATGATACAGTTTTTAATTATAAGGTAACCTATTATTTTTCCAGACACAGACCTGTTTCATTGTTGTTTCCACAGTTCAGTCCAGGAGCTCACAGCTGCTGGTATATTCGCAAATCTGAACTATCCTCTCGATGTCAGAATTCAGCTCTTGTCACTTCTTCCTCATGACCTTATTTCTTCTCCTCCCTCTCTTCACCCTGACACATGATTTATCAGTGGGATTTGTGCTTCTAGATCACTGAGGACCAAATTCACCAAAGGATTTAAGCAGCTTACTTCAGGATGGAATCCACAGACCCCAAAGCAGGCTCTTTGATTCCTAACTTCCTAAATGCACTGAATAAGAAACACATCTATATTTCCTATTCAATACATTCAGGAAGTTAGGAATCTAAAAGCTGAATTCCCTACACTGTTCACTTGGGTGTCATAGACTGGGGTGATGCTGCAAGTGGCCCATAGGAGGTGCTGAAGAGAATATCTGAAATACCACCTCTCCTACATTTACATGTTTCCCTGTAGTCCTGAATTAATGGCCTTTGTGATTACTGGGTTCATAGTCCCAAGTCTCCTCCAGTATTTGGGCATGTTAACATCCCTTTGGCTATGAACTGTTGCTTAGACATCCAGTTGATTAGCCCATAGACACCATGCCAGATTCACTTCTTTGTCCAGTTATTTATTGAATGACTCAGAGGCCATTCAGATCAACGTAAAGGGGCTTTATTAGCAAAAAAACCCTAAGGATTCCACACTTTAACAGAAAGAAAGGAGCATAAGGAAATTCTAAACATAAGTTACTTTCCAGGCTTCCTCCTGACACTCTTCCTGCACTCACAAGACAGAGTAATATCAAACTGAATTGTATTTTCCAAAGTCTGTTCCCAAAGTAAGCAACTAAGGACGTAACTTTTATAGTGGTGAATTTACTAGGCAAAAGGCAAGGCATATTGGCATACTCTTTAATTTCTAAGCCTCTGAAAACCAGTCCAAACCAGTTTCTCGGTGGTACTTGGAAGGTGTCAGAGAAAGTTTAACGCTCTGAGAAAGATGTCATTCTTAGCAATGGAGGATTCAGGTTCCCTACTATACACCTTACTGTTAGCTGCGACTTTCCAAGCTAGAGGGCATCCACTAGCCCAGAAATTAGCTTCTGTACCAGCCTCACAGAGTTAATATGTTTTACATTAACCCAAGTCAGAAGTTCATCAGCGCTTGCAATTTTTTGTTCCTTCATTACAAGCAGCAATGGAGGCTTCTAGGAGAGATTTTGGTCAAGACTTTAATAGAATTGTACAGTTATGATGTAGCAATATATAGAGAAGTGGTTAGCCATGTTAGTCTGAACTCAGGAGGCAGGGTAGATGTGCACCTTTATAGACTAATTAAATAAGATGTATATAGAGCATAAGCTTTCATAACCTTAAGTTCACTTAATCAGATGCTGTGAAAAGACATGCAGAAAGCAGAGTATAAGAAGGAGGGAGCAATATATAAAAACTGTAAGGTAGTATAATTCACTATGTTATCAATGGGCTTATAAAACTCGAGCATCTTTGGGAGTCACAAACAAGGCATAGTTTTTATAGTTTGTCATCTGTATTAAGTACTATCCAGATGTTATAAAGTAGCCTAGTGGTTAAAACACTTGTGCATGCTGAGAGAGGTTCTGGGTTCTAGGCACTGTTCTGCCTAAAGGGGTGCCCAGGAGAGTGCTCAAACCAGCAAGCTGCAGGTTAAGCTGGGATGTGAAACTTGAAGCTGGACCATCATGCAATGAAGGAAAAAGCAGCATGACACTATAGCCAGGTGATAAGGGCATTTCCTTGAAAGTAAGGAAACCGGGATTTCAATCCCCTCTGCCAGGGCAGTTTTACATATTTTGCATTAAAATGTCATTGGATGAAAAATACCAAACAGTTGGAGATGTGAGTTTGAGTCCCTCACATGGAAAAGCCAGAAATCCTGTGGATCGCACTCTTGGACTTGGGGCTTAAAATCTGCTTCCATTCTTCTTTATGCAACTATGCCCCTTCCTGGGTTGGAGCTTTAGAAATCCCTTCTGACCATTTATGATCTGAGGAGGTCAGGTGCCCAATTACAGTTTCAATTAAAGCATTAATTATTTGATACTGGCATTCTTGGAGAGAACATTATCATACGACTAATAATAAAGCACAGCGGCAGTTCTACACTTTGAGTGAACAGGCTGTTTATGTCATTGCTGGAGGTGAGGACAAAACTAACAGATCCTTGATTTGCAAACAGTCTGTGATATTATAAATAAAACATGCAACCATTTCCCTACACTCCCAAATATGGACATAACTCCATGTGCTGTGATGGGAGAGATGCATTTAATAAACTGCATAAAAGATGGTGAATAAAAAATACAAAAAACTGGAATAATTTAGGAAAAATGTAAAATTAATTCTGTAATAATATGAAATGCTAATGAATACAATGTTTCTAATGGGATAAAATATATGTACTCTGATTATATCAGTATAAATAATGACATGGCAAAAATATTGCTGATTGCTGCCTCTGGTAAGAAAAAGCTCTGTTAAGGGACATAGTATCAGCTCTTTAAATCAGGCTCTTGATCAGTGCAAAAAGTGTGTTTGCTGCAAGAAACAAGTTTAAATGTATCTTTAACGTAGGGGCCCATACAAAATCTAGGCCCCTCTCATGGATCTCTTTGGCTTTTTGGTTTATTAAGTGTACTTGAGTCCTTTCTGGAGGGTGAATTCTAGCTAGTGTGTTGCACTTCCCATGATGGGAAAAGGAAATTCATCTCAGAGAGGTAGATCCCTCAGGTATTATTTTAAAATGTTTGTTCTCTTATCAGGGCCCAAAGTTTTGATTCTCCTTGAAAACTGATTGCTATTGTGAAGTATAGTTTTAAAGTCTTGAATAATATTAGGTAAAAAAACCAAACTGTTTAATGACAGAAGTAAAGTAAAAGAAGCACCTGTCTGGTATGACAGACTGCCTTTATTATAGTGCTGCCATCCTCAGTAAGAGACCCTTGAGTTTTTGTGCGCTCCTAAGCCAGTTAGAGTTTTTCTGGACAAGACATATATGATACAGTCTTAGAGGGAGGGTGCCATTCTGGAATTGTATACTATGGATATAATAAATATTGCATACCATTTTATAAGCTTAATGAGAACTTTTTAAAGATTTTTTTGTTTGTTTACCCAGCTGCTCTGGCTGAGGTTTCTGAAATGGTGGCTCAGCTCCATGGCAATATGATAAAGATGGAGAACTTCCAGAAACTGCATGAACTGAAAAAAGATTTGATAGGCATTGATAATCTGATAATCCCGGGAAGGGTAAGTAATATACATTTAATGGGCAGTATCACATTCGTGCATGCTCTGAGTGTATCAGCAAACTGGTTTCAGTACACTAGATAATGTTTTAGACCAGCGTTTCCCAACTGGTGTACCATCAGGCATGTCCAGGTGTGCCACGACACTTTGGGCTAGAACCATGCCCTCTGCCAGCCAGATGGGGAGCATGGCTTCAGCCAGTGATTCAAGCACCATGCCACCAGATGCTCTGTGTTCATTCATGCACACCGATGCCACCCCCCCCCCCCGGAGTTTTTTGCCATTTGACACACTGTGCTCCCCGCCTCTCTCCCCACAACCACATTTGGCCAGTGTGCGGTGAGGTGCGGGAGGCCATGTAAGTGTGCCGTGTGGTGAAAAAGGTTGAGAAACGCTGTTCTAGACATCTGTTTCTTCTGTGTGAGTTATAAAATTGCTATGCCCTACCTTCAGACCATTTTAGAACTGCTTTAAATATGATTCTGGAAATACTCTGTTTAAGAACCAATCTGGATAAGAACCACAAGTCTGATGCTAACCCTAGTGGTCTTGCATTTTCTTATGTAGTTCCAGATGTAACTTGCATCTTTTTCCTTCTCCAAGGACTGTCACTTCACTGCAAAACTTAGACACCATAAAAAGCTATGCTCAAAAGGGAACAGTCCCTTTGTTGTCAGAGGGTCTGTTTTCTATGCAGATGTGACTTCTAGAGATTTTAATCATGAAACGGAATGCTTAAACAGACAGCCAAAGCATGATGCTTGGCACAGCAGTTGCACTTGAACTATTGCAAGTTTCTTCTTGTTTGTTGCTGGCATTTTTTTGAAATTCCCTAATTCCAGCACACATTTAGCTTGAGGGAAAATAAGACATTTGTGCTGGAGAAACTCATCTTTTCCATATAAGCAAGCACTGAAATGGGAGCTCTCTTCTTAAGCACAGAAGTCCTTAGTCCACAAGTAGCAATACAGGATCATTTTTGAGACACTATTGTCATAGATGTTTTCAAATAAACAAGGTTAATATAAAAGCATAAGCAGTTAATTCCCTCCTCTGCTTTTTTTTTTTTTTAACTGTCCCTGGTTTATTCATATTCCTGTTCTGTACCCACTTCTATCTCTGCTTTCCTGTTCATGTATTTCTCAGTATTACCTATGCACAACATTAGAGTTGCACCTTTGTCTCCATTGAAAAAGTGTACTTGCTTTTGTGCATATCACTGAATAAGTCAGTTTCATAGCTGACATCTCACAGGAAGCGGGTTGCCTTCTTCCAAATGTCCTGCACACTCTGCTGCTCATTTCTACTTTTCTGTGGAAGTCCCTGACACATTCCACTCCTTGTGCAGCCCAAAATGGAGCAGTCGTCAATTCCACTTTGCTGTTCTCATCTGTCTATATACAGAACTGTTTTGCAACTGAATAAGACAAAGCCATGAGGCAGGCAAAGAAGAGAGATCCTATGCACTGTAAACCAGACAGTTTCCTGTGCTACCCTACCCTTTGGGATTTGGTCAAGTAGTTGCTTTTTTCCAAGCTTTCATCTAATCTGTTAATTCAAATGCTTAATTCCTGGATTGGGGCTCAGTCTTAGCACTAAAAACCTAATACTGTAGGGCAGCACAAATGCCTGTGGCTGTTCACTGTAGTCTATGAAATGGCTATACAGTGCTGCACTTCTCAGACACTTGATTTGTGAATCACAGACTCTAATTTAGTGATGACAAAGCATGATCTCAGGCTGGGTCTGAGCTGTCTTAACAGGAAATATTTTTAGTGTTTGCGCAATACTTAGTGTAATGGACCTTAGCCTGGTTGTATCCTTTAGGTCCATTATAAATATTAAATAATAATCATACTTGGTACTGACTGCCAGTAGCTCCCATTCTGACAGACAAGAATCATCATAGTTTAGGAACCTTTTGGTCATATTCCCTTCATTTGCCCATACTCCTTTGATGCTTGAATATCAGGAGGGACGTACAAATGCCAGAAAGCCTGTGTCAACTAGGTTTCCTTAGGCAGAGCAATCTTCCATTAACTAGTTTATTGTCATGTTGTAGACTGTTCTGCTACTTTGTATGCACAATGTAGTCAAGTGACATGGGTATTGACTTTTGAAGGCACTTTTACATGTGCTCCAATACATTCTGATTATAATGTGTTGGAGCAGACTCAATTAATCGATGTGCTGCAGCATCTCGTATATTCAGCGTCCCGTGTTTCAAAATGGAAGCAGGGGCACTTTAACTAAATGGTGGTGGGGTGCTTTAATTATAGCACCCCACCACCATTTTGAAATGCGGGACACTGAATACACAAGATACTACAGGTGTTTCCAGAGCAGCTCCCACAATGGGGTGTGGTAATGGGGGTGTTAATTAGTGTGGGTCTTCCGAGCTTTAGTTCTAGTGAAGAGGGCTTTCTTTTTCCTAGCATGCACAATTTAAAATAGTTAGAGCTATATGAATGCACTATGTCACACAAAATGAGTGGTGCTGCTTACCTTGGTTAATTCAGATTGCCAGTCAAATCTTGCCCCATCTTTTTTGTGGTTATTGACTCTCCATGTACAGCAAAAAGTCACTATACCTCTGTCATACCTGGCTGTTCATTTTAAATCAGCCACTTAACAGTCAAAACTAATGAGAGGTGTCTGGAGGAATTGGTGTTAGGTGCAAAATATTCCTCTTTTGATGATGTATTCCCTGGTATTGAATAAAACTGCTGCAGGTAACTGAGTACCTTAAATGTTTATGAAGAGAAGGGCAGTTTTTAATAGGAACCTTGTAAAGAAGCCATTGAGGAAAGTATTTGATGAAAAATGAATGAAAATAGCTTTGGGACTAGTCTAGACTACAACTTTCTAGACTAGAAAAGTTCTAGTGGAACTTTTTGCCAGCAGTTACACTCTCTCTCCCAAGTGAAAGATGCCTTCTGCCACCACTTCACAGCCAGAAGGCATGTGTGGATCCTGCTGTGCCTTATGCTGGTTGCAGCACTCTCTTCAACTCTGGTTCCTTCTGTGGGTGCATTTCATGCTCTTCTGGCACAGATGCTGCAGTGGACCTCCATCAGAAGTAAGTGAATGGGCACACACTAGCAGCTCAGTGGCAGCTGCTGTCTGCCAGAACTTTTGCTGGCAGAAGCAAGTATGTGTAGTAGACAAAGCCTTGGTAACTAACATGATCCAAGTCAATACCATGACTAAATACTTTGAAGATATTTAACAAGATATTTGCAAAGGGGTATGATATGATGTACTCGTCTTATTGTGTGTGTTTCTACAGGAGTTCATTAGACTGGGCAGTCTTAGTAAGCTGTCAGGAAAAGGTTTACAACAGCGGATGTTCTTCCTGGTAAGTAGCCAAAACTGTTGGTATTGAAGACTAGAACTTTGAATAAATTGCACATTTTAAAATAATCTGTTCTAAATGAACACAGTATATATCTCATAACAGGACCCAGAGCTACTTATTGAGAATAAATCGGTCTTGTAGCCAAAGCCACCCCTTTCTTCTTCCACCGTTGTAAGCAACTTATATAAAAACAAAATCATTTATTCATTTTGATGATACTTGCAATGTATCCTGGCCCCCCTGTGACTTTGCCACATGCAACAAAAAGTAGAATGGCAGCCACTCCTCCCACCACAAGAAGAAAATAACCTTTTGCAAGTCCAGGAAAGCTTCAAGGAAGCTGTCCTGTCAGCTTTAGCACATACACTGTCTAGAGCCAGGTCTATGCAGGCATTATGGTCTCAAGTTGCAGCAAGGGAAGTTTAGGTTACATATTAGGAAAAACTCTCTCACAAGGAGGATAGTGAAGCACTGGCAGAGTTGTTGCAGTGGACCTCCACAGAGCCATCAGAATTAAGTGAATGGACACAAAACTAGCAGCTTAGCGGCAGCTGCTGTCCGCTGCCAGAACTTTTGCTAGCGGAAGCAAGCATCCAGAGGGCTGGTGAAATCTCCATCCCTGGAGGGTTTTGACCAAGTTAAACAGAGCCTTGGCTGGGATGATCTAGTTGGAGTATACAAGCGGTTGGACTAGATGACCTCCTCAGGTCCTTTCCAACCCTCACTTCCTACAATTCTAATGATTTCCCAGTTTTGGTCCTGTGCCATCCCAATGACACCCTTCCATGTTAACGGCATCTGCGTGCATCTGCCTTTACATTTTGAGGTTACAGCACTGAGTCCCTCTCTCACCAGCACCTCCAGTGTTTTCAGGGCAACTATTTTTCTTCTTTTTGGCTCTACAAGACAAGACTATCTGGGCCCCCCTGAATAGCAGACCTGCTTCCCCTGTCCTCTGGGTTTGGGTCTTCAAGAAATATTCATCCCGGTCCTAGTTAAATGTAGTAAAACTGAAATGCCTAAAAAAATGCACTGGTCTTGCTGCCTTTTCAGTCAAGCATGCAACAGAGCACACATCAACTTGAATGAGAACTATGAGCCAGTCCAATGGGACCACACAACCTGTCCATTTATTTCAAGGGGTAGCACTCGGACACTTCCAGCGACAAATCCTTGGTTTCACTGGAGGCTTGTGGCTACCCATTTACTCCTGCATCTGCTCAAAATTTTATTTTCCCCCAACTTCACTGGGTGGATGCAGCTTCAGACTTTTGGCGAGAGCAGTTAAATGGGGGTGGGACAACAGCTTAACAGTCTTACTCCTCTATAAACAGCCTAGTGGTAAAAGCACTAGGCTCTTCAGCCTCAGGACATATACCCCAACAGAATATCAGATTTCTTCTCAAACTGAGTGGGCAACAAAGTAGGAAGATAACAGGGACAGAAGGATAGCAAAGGTGAGGGAACCCAAGTTGAGGGTCCAGAAAAAAGGTCCTATCCTGCCCTAAAGAAAAGACACCCTGGGTTCTGGGCCTCTGCTCCCAAGACTCTTTAAGGACTGGTATTTCTGTGCCAGAAAGGTGCTCACAGTCCAGCCTGATGATGTGCCCCTGCGGTTCATAGGTCTTCCATGTTCTGGGCAAATACTACCAGCATATGGGGACAAAATGCAATTCAACTAGTGTCATTTCAGCATCAGAGTCCCTAGTCGAGGTGGTTGGCTATCCACAATTTGGGGGATTAAGCAACAGATCATAAATAGATTTCCTCTAATCCACAGTGCATTGCATCTGCGCATGCAAAGTAGGGACAAGCACAGCTACATGGGGCATCTTGGTGTGCAAGTAAAACTTAAAGTGTAGCAGAGAAACAGAAGTCTGCCATAAGTTTCTAGTATGACCGCTCCGGCAGCCTCACTGCCTTTCAGACTGAATGAGCCATATTAGGGATTTTTTCTATCCTATCTTTAACCACTGCACAAGACTGTCATTCTGGAGCCTGGATTAGAAAGTTTAATATTCTACTCATCTCTATCAGTTATATAGCCTGTTGGCAAAATGTGTGTTAAGTCTCCCTCTAGTGGCTGATCAATGTAAAGAATAACAATTATTTCTACATGCAAAGGCCTATGCTGTAGCTTGTCCGTTTGGCTGTAGATGACAGAAATTGTTTTCATTTTTTTAAACATAGTTTAGGTTAGTTAATTTGGTGAGCATATAGCCTTTAAAGCAGACTTTATAGGTAACTCAGCTTCCCCTAGTTGCACTCTAGCATGCAACAAAATACAGATGTTGTCACAAATCTTGATTGCTGATGTCCCAAATAAGAAGTTACAATTATTAAGTATAGTAGGACTTAACATCCCCCAACACCTGTTCTAGAGGAGTACTTCTTCCAGCCAGCTCCTCAGTCCCCAGAATAAGAGCCCACAGCAGGCTTGAATGGAAAACTGTCCTTTGGGCTGATCTGTCCACTGTCTTCCGTGGGAGGGACTGATTGTTCATTCTGCTTTGCTCTGTCGGAGTAAAGATAATAAGCACACTGTCCCAATGCTGTGAGGCTGAGAAACATTCTTCCTCAGTTCAGTGCAATGGTTTATGGGCCTTTGGGGAGTTGGGAGCTAGCAAGCCCTAGGCCCAAGAGGAGGACCCCAGAAGAGAAAGCAGAGGACTTAAAGAAGGTTCTTCAGGATCAAATGCAATGAAAGGCCATGTTGGGAACATGATGCTGGCAGTATTGTCTGGAAGCTGGTATTTGGATTCAGATGTTAGTCAAGGTTCATATTAGAGGCTTCTTCCAAGGGACCTAACTGCTCATTGATATTGTTTGACTCTTTTCTTATCTACATTTGCTTTTTAATCAATCATACTTGTTAGTCAATATGTTCATTCTTGCTTTTCAGTTTAATGATGCTTTGTTGTACACAAGCAGAGGCCTGACAGCATCAAATCAATTTAAAGTCCATGGGCAGCTCCCACTATATGGCATGACAGTAAGTGCACTACTACTGTGGGAAGTTAGTGGCTCAGGGAATTAATGGGATATGTAGCTTTTTATTGAGTCATGTTTTGACTTGCAGCCCACATTGGTAGAGATGGACCTCTTTCTGCAGGTTGCTTTATGATCTGCTGCATTAGCAGGCATCATCAGTTTCTTAGTATGGTATGTCCATGATAAAAACTGCTCTCACCGACCAACCAGAGGCAAATTCCAGTCCCAGTGGGTCCTAGAGTCTGTAGGCACATTTGGCTCCTGTTAGTCTTTCAGCCCTTGTATACCCATAATGAGGAAAAGTACAATCTAGTCACTTATGCCTAATCAGTAGCATCTCGCCCTAAAGTAGTGGTTAAGGAATTTTCTGCCAGCTTCACAGCATATTATCTCCATTAATTTCCTCAGTCCTTTCTAAATGTACTTTCAAAACCTACTGTAGAGAGGGGTGGTTTTTTTTATCTTTTTGGGTTGTTTTTAAATTCCTGCCACTCCTTGGGATTGCATTAATCCAGAAAGTCTAGATTTTACTGACATTGGAGCAGAACATGAGAACACCATACTACAGTTTCCTTAGTGTTACTATTACATCCCAAGTTTTGTCTACCATTTCCAGAAATCCTGTCACTAATGTATTCTTCTAGCACAGATGAACACATGCAGCACATTCTTCAGAAATTCAACCATGTCTGTTTTCAGGGTTCTAACTGAAAGAAGAAAAAACTGTACTGTAAACAAAAAAAGACTGTATTTGCTCCAATGCTGATGTAGCAGGAAAAATAATTCTCCAGTAGCCTTTTCCATGCCTCTCAGTCCATCTTTTCCCTTTCTCTCTCTACTCAACTTACGAACAGCTCTGTAGGGTTATTCCTTTCCTCCATACTGATAAACATGTGCTATAGTTTCTAGTCATATCCATGTAATTGGATCCAGTACACATATACTTCCTTCAATGCACGCCTAATACAATCTGCTAACATATGGACTTTTGCCTCTTAGATAGAAGAGAGTGAAGAAGAATGGGGGGTTCCTCATTGTCTGACATTACGAGGTCAGCATCAATCCATCATTGTTGCTGCAAGGTAATGCCATGGAACCATATATTAAAAGTCACCTGCAGAGTCGCAATTTGGACAGAATTTTCTTTTGATTAGCACTCAGCAGAATGCACCTTTGTGCAGAATGATTTTGTACAATAGACTGGTTAAAAACATGAATAACCCCTCTCTAAGTGAATTAGAATGTTATGTGCAGATTGTGATTATTTTTTTTAGCCAAAGCAAATAATCACAATTTAAGTTTGGCTTCTAAGCTATTGTCTTGTGTCTAAATAAGTAACTATTAAGTTCTGAAGTTGCTTCTAGCCTCAGTTAAACTAAATAAAACTTTGATCTCTGTCCTTAGCACACAGGCTGAAATGGACAAGTGGGCTGAGGACATACAGATGGCAATAGATCTGGCAGAAAAAAGCAATGGTCCAGCACCTGAACTACTGGCTAGTAGCCCACCAGACAATAGTAAGTACAGGCTAAAGTGGAGGAGTTACTTAGTTAAAGTAAATTAAGCTATTAATTAGCATGGGAACGTTCCTTGAAATCAAGTGCTTCTGTTTCCTATTAAAAGACATGTTTTCAAGTTACTGTAAAACATGTTCCAAACCAGTTGTAGCAGTGCCCATCTTTCTTCAGGAAGTTGTAGCTCAAAGCAACACACCCCCAGATTTACAACCAAACTAAAATACTTCAGTGACTGTTGGATACTCTAACACTTGGATTGTGTAAAAATGTTCCTTTGCAAATGCCACACAGATTTCATATGTCTTTTAGCAGAGCTGAACCTTACTTAACTTTGCCAATAATGTATGTTGTATAGAGCAAGAAAGATGCTTTTTCCCTGCATTTCATAGAGTCTCCTGATGAAACTACTGTAGACCAGGAATCAGAGGATGATCTCAGTGCATCCCGCACCTCTCTGGAACGTCAGTCACCACACCGTGGCAACACTACGGTGCACGTCTGCTGGCACAGAAATACCAGTGTTTCAATGATCGACTTTAGTATTGCTGTGGAGGTATCTGCCTCAGAACAATCTGAGCTGCATCTACAGAGGTTTCTTCATTGACGATTTCCTTTTTGCCCTACAGCTAGGTGGCTACATTGCATTAAATGTAATGCCTCTCTTTCTGAGGGTTTCAGACATAGCTCAAAGTACACTGAACCCCCTTTACCCCCAAAAGATGACACTGAAAACATCCCTGTGCCTGCACTGTTCATTAATTTAACATTTTTTTAAAAAACAACTGTAACTTAGATAAATCTGAATGTTTTCTTTTAAAATACCAATTTTGTGAAAATAAAAGTCTAAATGCACTTCCAGATAAAAACAAAAAAATCCCCCTTCTAAACATTGCTTTATATTAAGGCATTGAGCCAAAAGTAGGGCTTAAAGGTTGTTGTCTCTGGCAACTGCAGCCTGAGTCTTGATTTTCTGTACTACTGATTCACTTTCTTTACTTCAGCCTTTTTTCTTCTGGAAATTGTGTGTTCACTCTTTAGTTTCATTTGCCTTACTCTTCACTTGTATTTTCTGCATTGCAGCTAAACCAATTTCAAACAAAAGTAGCAATTCTATGAATATTTTGATAGAAAAATTCCCAGTATTAGATATATAGAACTTATTCCTTTTTTTTTTTTTTATAATGGCTGAAATATAAATAAGCCTGTTTCTAGTTTTAAGTGAGCTTTTAAAGAAGTGTGTGAAATTCTGTGTCTAGCTCCTGTTTACATATACTTTCCATTCTCAAGGAAGAACATTTCAAAAAAGATTGTAAGGAGCTCCTCAGAAATTAACATATAAGAAAAGGGTTAGGCAACATCTAATTAGAGACTCTAAATTGGTTTAGCTTCCTTAAGGCACCCTTAGTCTACACATTTCACTGGAAAATGCCTCTAGGTTGCTTTAGCTATCATGTTTACTAGGGGCAAGGATTTTCTACATCTTAATGCTATCTTAAGCCAGTTCTCAATTTACAAGAATGGGAGGTATCCATAAGCAGTGATCACAATACTTTTGAGTCTTCAGAGTCAGAATTTGAGAGTCAAATCCTTGAATTAGAAAATGCCCCTAGAGTATAACTCACAAGCTTGGTTTTGATCTCATCCATGTGACCTTGCTTTCCTTGGGTTTTCAGTAACTGTATATTAAGGATATGCCACAGAGTGTTGACCATAACAGGGTAGGGAAAACCTTTTAGCATTTTACACTTACGGCAGCTTCCAGGTATTTGTTAATTTTGCCCGTATCTACAGGGGCACATCTACGCTGTGGTTGCAGAACTGAATGACATGTCATGTAGAGACACTCAAGATGCCATTAAATGAGCTAGTTCATATACCCATAACAATGTCACTTCAGCAACAGATTGCTCAGCAAGTACTCAGTGGGGGCCAATATTTTTGTCAGGCACACCACAAATAAGCCCCATACCCTTCCCAAGTATCACTCCAATCCCTTCCTCCCATGTGCTGCACAGCTTTCATTCAGCTTTAAGCCTGCCCTGATGCTTTGCTCTCTGCCACTGTGCTGACTGTCCCATCCCCAATTTGCTATGCGCCGTGCATAGCAACCACCCGTGCCACTTGTGGCATCTGTGCTGTAGGCTGGCCCACCCCTGTAGTAACTTAACACTGCTTGGTTAATGAAAAGCTAAACTTTGCAGTGTTGTGCAGCGACATCCATTACTTCTGTGACCAAAGTATAGGCATCCCCCTTTAATGTATAAATATGGCCATTTCTCAAAACTAGTTTAATAAAAAGGTACTATACTAACCTTCTTTTAGCATAAAAATAAAGAAAATTAGCATTTGAGGACCAACACTACCCTAGATTACTTGGAATCATGGCAAGGAGAAAGTAAAGCAATGGAAGCTAAACAACTTAGAGGCACATACCACAGTGTATATGTACATCTTCAGTTCCACAGCTATTCCATCCTTGGCAGGTTACATCACATCTTTGTGTGTGTGGCGCTCACTTCAGCATTATTGTTTATTTTCTTTGTCTCTCCTCCCTCTCTGTTGTTCCTTTGGTAGAAGATCCTCTCACTGTCAGTGACTGTACTTCCTTACCTGCTGGACTGATCAGTGATCAGAGGCCTGTTCCCATTTCATATGTCTGCTGGTACCGAATGCAAAGCCTGTCCTTTTATGATATTCTCCAGAGTAATGAGGTAACAAAACCCCCCTAAAAATCAAGGAATACATGTGTGTAATCTAGACCAAGCACACAGCAATCTAAACTACAAAGAGAGACTAGGATTATTTAACACTGAATTTTAAGCCCAACACTGACTGTTGAAATAAATAAAATATCAAGAATGTTTTATCTTAATATAATTTATACTTCACTGCATTTTCTGCATGTAGAATTAAGAGTTCATTACTGCAGATTCAGCAGTTGTTTTCAGCTAAAGAGGTGAAATAAGGTTTTCAGCTTAAGTATGATATTTCTCAGAGCTCATGTTTGTCAGTGAATAGTTTCATTCCAATAAGGGGAAATAGAAAAAAGTGAAGATTTAAGGAAAGGTTAAAGAGATAATTACTACTTTATATTCTAGGCTTAATGCATTAATGAAGAAAAAGTCCATTAATTGGCTAATTTAAGAGAATGCTGGTATACTGGCTTAAAAATAAATGGAAGTGATGAACATACATTAGGCTTTCCCACCCCCCCTACTTCCCCAGAAAAGGTTTTTGCATAAAACAAGGTAACAGCAGATAATTCTTTTTTCTTAGAAATAAAAGTACAGGCAAGCCTCATTTAAAGAATGAGAAGGACACTGATTCTAAAAGTTTCCTATTCTTTTGTTCTTTCTACATTAAACTAATTTAAACTGGAGGGGTAAGCATTCTTTTTATATGGGGCTTGGCTACTTTCCATTAGCTTGCTCAGTTAACCTGTGCACATTCCACTAGGTCATTTTGATCACTCTCTCAATTTCAGAATCAGCTCTCTGGAAACCTTTTGAGAAAATTCAAGAACAGCAACGGGTGGCAGAAGCTCTGGGTTGTATTCACCAACTTCTGTATGTTCTTCTACAAATCGCATCAGGTAAAGAAAAATGCACAGGTTTTTACAGCTACGTACTGCGTATGAGAAGAGGCCAGGGGCTTCTCTGTTCACCAACGTTCTGTTCTTAGTGTCATCAGAAAGGAAAACCAGATATTCTTGTGGGGGGCCGAGAAATGCTGGCGGAATGGGGCCACTAATGGAGCGGAATTGAGGTGCTGGAGACGCAGCAGTTGCAACAACAACAACAAAAAAAACTTTACTTACAGTCTGCATACACTGTAGGCACGTTTCGTCGAGTTACAAACAAAACAGGAAACAGGCACACAGATGCTCACAGTCATGCAGGGTATGGGGCATTGGATGATTCCGGCGGGGAGTCGTCGCGGTTGATCAGGCCTCCTTCGTGGCTTAAAAAAGCACACGGGGATCTTTCCTCATGCGCATCCGAGCTCTCCTCCAATTTGGGCGGGCATCACCCAAGCCTTTTATGCGGTCAGCGAGCCAATTGCTGACCAACACGTGTACATAATTTACGGTGAGCCAATCGTGAGCATGCATTCTGTGGTGCAGCTGCAAGGTTTTGGCGGGCTCTGATCCTGCACCAAGACTTTTTCCCGCGTTACAGGGGAAATCCCTGCACCCGTGTTTGCAATGTGCTTAGCACAGCTGTGCCGAGGCACCTCTTTAACTGTTCTGCTCTGATGATTCTAAAGGGCCATCATAGGCAAGATTGGTAATGGCACCTACGAAGCTGGCCAATATTTCCCAGTATTAATATATGCAGTATAGTTTACTTCACACTCATCTGACAACTTAAGGCCAAAGGTGTTCCTGCTGAACTGTTAGTCATATTCTCCTGACTAGTTTGTACATTTCTAAATGTACATGCCCTAAAAAAATTCCAAACCCCAAAAAGCTTAACATGTTTATTTAATACATATGTATATATTTAGATCTACATTTGGCAATGAATGCCAAGTATCTTGACGGGGGAAGGACAGAGGTTAAGGAAGAGAACAGTGATGCACAATGGAACAGAATTGTAAAATACTGTATGTATTAAAATCTTCATTACAGGAGCCTAGGATATTTTACTAAAGCCAACTTACAATTCCTCAAGGGAGAAAAATGTCATATAGACAAGAATTCCAGAGTAATCTCACTAAAGGAGCTGAAGTTTTCTTTTCTCTTTATAACATGCTTTGTGGATATGAAATATAAAACATGACTAACAACGATCATTAACAAAACCACAAAGCTTCAGGTTCCTTTTACTATGAAGATCTTGATCTCTACTAGTAATAGTAGGGAGGAGTTGTTTGGAGCTTACAAGCAGAGCTGTAAATTATTACCTGCAGATAAAAAAAACCATTTTTTCCCTGCAGGTGTGGAGATGTGGGTAAAATATTTAAATGCATGTTTACAAAATTTGTGGCTTCATCTCACAGCATTTTTAACCGTTTTAGGACAATCATCCTTTAGCCTGCCTTCCCTTATTGGGGTATTCACTTACCATGCCTTCTGAATCGGAGAACATTCACAAAGATTATGTCTTTAAGCTACACTTCAAATCCCATGTGTACTACTTCAGGGCTGAAAGTGAATACACATTTGAAAGGTATGTAGTTTTTCTGCAGGATGGATTTCTACTAAAAGAAAAAGGGTGGCTTTGTACCAGGACTTTGCCATGATGATAGGGATCAAAACAATCAACTAAATTGGTTAATGCAGTGAACTCCATTCAGGATGATTAAGAAAAGGACACATCATATTCAGTACAATCCTGCAAACATAACATGATATACCTACTGGAGGCAGAAATATGTTAAATATCTGAAACTACCATACACATTGTAAGCAAAAGCAATTATTTACCCCCAAAACTTAGTTATTAGTTGGGGGTATCTTACCCAATTTGGGAGTAAGATAAGGCAAGTCTCCCACCCCTATGAACACTATCATGTTGGAATGTCCTGCCTCCTCCTTGTGTATATTACATAATCTGTGCATTTCACTAAATGGTTGTAAATGAAAGAAAAAAGATGAACACACCTACTTGGTAATTAATCCCCCAAATTTCAAATGAATGTGTATAAACTAGGTAGTAATCTATTTTTTTTATTCTTTATATTTAACTAGTTCATTAACAATAAAAGCTCTTTGTTATTTCTGTTGAACTAATGAGGTCAGAGGAACTTACTGATTCTTACAAAACCAACCTCATCTGTTTAAGATGGGAATGAGAAATAAAGCCAGGAGTCACTTGTGTTAATTGGCAAGACCTTCCTGTGGACCATAAAAATAAAAGTGTATAATGTACTGTACCTTAATGGCATGCATTCAGAGTGCATTTTTAAGAAAGCCTTCCTTGGCTATTTATTTTATTTTGCCTTTCTCTTCCCTAACCAGGTGGATGGAGGTGATCCGAAGCGCCACCAGCTCTGCCTCACGCACTCGTGTTTTAAGAGTCTCATGTGTATTGACAGCTAAACACTCACCACACTGATTGTTCCCACGAGCTGCTGCTTTCTAGAGGACATCTAAATTTATTCTCTCCCTTAACCTTTAGTAAAAACTTACATTTGTTTAAAAGCAAAAAATGGTTTTACAGCAACCTTCATGATCCTCTCAGCAACTGTTTAAACTTAAGTTTCTCCATCAGCCCAGTGGCAGCAGTTAGTTTCCTGTCCTGTATTTTGTCATTGTGTGCTATTTCTAGCTTGTGCCAGTATTAAAATATTGTCCTTATTAGAGTGCCAAAAGAAATTTTCTTGCCTCAAAAGGTTGCACCTGAAGACACAAACTAATTTGTAATTTCACAATCTGAAAATTTTCTCTAATGAGGCAAATGCTGTTTCTCTTCTTTTAGTAAAAAGATTTTTTACCATGCTAAACTGTAGACTGCTGGATTTTTAAATGTATGGATTTCCAGTGTAGACTATAAATATATGCACAGTAGGCAGTCTGACAATAATGAGGTAATTTTCAGATGTCATTTTTCAATCTTTCTACATATAATCAAGGAAATACCAATTTTCTATCTTTAAAAAAAACAGTTCATGGCTCACCAATCTCATTTCATTTTAGGGTTACAAATTCATGTGGTATAAAACTGTGTAAGACTTGTATTTAACCTTTTCCTTGGTGCCAGTTGACCAAATTGTTCATCTGTTGGGTTCTGAAGAGTGAATACTACTTGCAAGATGAGAAATAACCCGGTGCAATATTATTTGGGCTATTAATGTACTGTGAATGGTGTATACAAGGAGAAATTAAAAGCTGTGGTGGTATTCCGCTGTTTGTTTTTAGAAGCTTAACAAAAACTGTATGAGCCACAGCTACTCGTGATTAAGTTGTAGAGTGTTTTAGTAGATAAAGTAGACTCAAACACTATAAACTGATGGTACTGCTTTACCCTAGACTTTCATGATCCATGTATCCTATATGTTTCATTTTGTAATGAACAATTTGTAGTGGTCTGCAAACTGTCTGAAGGTTAGTTCCTCTAAAGTGGTACTATTTCTATTTCAGAAAATTATGGACTTTAACTTACATGTAGAGAACAGGATGTAATCATCCTCTGAGGCATTTATTCCACCTGGCATACTCATCTATATATTTTATCTAATGGCATTTTCTTGGATCATCTACTGGTCCAATGAGAAGACTAAGTCAGATCAGATGCTTTTCCTTGCTGTTTTTAGATACATTGCTTACTGAAAGTTTATATTATACAGAAAATATAAACACAAATTCAACCAGCTAAACAGATTTATCATGATTACAGAGGTCCTTTTGGGGAATACTACCATCATGAAGCCAACAGAGGCCTGGATATAAATATGGGAACCGCAAAGAAAGGGGAGGGGGAAGAAATTATTCTACCATCAATTTTTAAATGTCTAGCTACTGGATTTGTTAATCACATGCCCTTACACAATGTATAAAATGGTTTAGCATTGCTTACAACAAAAGGGAATAAAATACCTCACAATGCAATCAAGCATACTTCAGTTTCAAGATAATAAATGACAGCGTTTTGTCTTTCTTCCTTAGAAGGTTAGCAAATTCAGGTGCTCCTGAAGTCCCCAACTGCCTTGGTGTTACTAGTGAAAAATCCATTTGGCCTTTCAGTGAAGTGTATGCAAGAATGCTTTCAAAAACAGGAGAGACTAAGTTTAATCTCCTATGGGTATCTCTCTTGCACACAATGTGGGATTTTCATAAGCACTGAAGTTCCAATAGCCTCAGATGAGATGCACTGATAGAAAAGCAGTGAAATTGAAGCTTATCTGCTTTGGCTTCTGCAAGCTCTATATTCAGAAACTGGTGTTAACTTTTGCTATGTATTTTGCAACTATTTGCCTGTCAACTTAGTTCAAGCAAGAAAGCACCACAGACTCACAATGTTAGAAGCATTCTGAATTAGTCTTTTTTTCAACACACATTTCTTTAGCTAATACAGACCATTAGCTAACACAGGGTGTCAAAGATGTAGGCCACAGAGCCCCATCATTTGATCAGCAATGCTACCCTATGGTTTGGAGTTGAACCACATGCTGTCTGTGCATATAAGGCCCACAAACCCTGTTCTAGCTGGCCCAGGATGGATGCTGCACATGATACTCACTCCAGATGGTCTAAAGACAGTACCCACCCCGGCTGGTCCATGGAGGGCACCATGTAGACTGCCTGGAATGGGTACAATGTGCATCTCAGACTGGTTGTCGCATGCAGCACACATCAGGGCTAGCTGGAGCAGGCACCAACTGTGCTAGATTCAGTATGTGGAAAGAAGGATCTGACCCACAGGAACAACCTTGTACCACTCATCTGGCCTGCAGGGCCAGCTGAGTGAATACCCCCCCAAGTTAGAACAACTTCAGATTTCATGCAAGTATAAAACATTTAATTTACTTTCCTCCTATGTTATAAACTCATACATTTTTAGAAGCATATTAAGGATTTTTATCTACCCTGTGGGGGAATGTCTTATGCTATTAATGCTCACTGTAGGAGAAATGCAGTCTGTTTACACCCAGATAAGCCCTTTTTTTCTGGGATTCCACAGATGTTCTAGTTCATTCTCCCATTTGAAGTACCTGTGAAACAGTCAAGATAAAATATGCTAACACTTTTTCCCAGGACAATACTGTGTACCATCTGTAAATTAATAATGGCTCATTCAAGTTACTTTCCAGTTATTCCAGAGATAAACCTGTCATGCTATGGGTTCTCCCTGGCAACTGAGCAGCAATGCAGTTTGGAAGGAGTACATGTATAAAAAGGGCTGCACAACTCCTCTTTTGCCCCAGATTTTGATTGTTTACTACTTAAGGCTAAAAACAGATGCTGGGGATCTGTCCTGGGGCTTTGGTGCTGAGACAGTCCTTTACACAAACAGCTTGAATGGCAATTAACTCAAATTAGACCCTATTATCCCTATTATCTGAAGTAGGAAAAAAAGCATTCCCTATTTCAGATACATAAAGTGAGGCAATGGGCTTGTAATCTGCAGGACTCCACAATAGAATGCTGGGGGGAGGGGGAGCCATTATCTGGTTCTTGAGTACCATCTGCTCTTTTCTTGGTTCCCTTACTCCTCAGTAAAATAAATCTTTGAGCAGAGTATGAAGCACCATTACAGAATCAATGTACAAAATGTATGAAAAGTATATTCACAACTCTGAAGGTTTTCGTCTCTCTTCACTCACAAAAATTTAAAGAACAAACTTTTAGGAGAGTAAGTTGCAAGAAAAAGTTAGAACAGACTACAGCTTCAGAAAAACAACAGGCACTTTTACATGTTCTCTGGGGGTCCTCCCAGAGCTACTCTAATTAAAGTGCTGCAGCATCTCATGTATCAACATGCTCAGGCTTAAAAATGGTAGGGGCATTTGACATTCCACAAATGTCCCTACCACCATTTTTAAGGGTGGAGATGCTGAGACACAAGATGTGGAAGGCTGGTGCAGCACAATAATTGCCACACTGCAGCAAACTTGATTAAAGTCTGCTCCAGTGTACTATAATTACTACTTTACACTGCAGGCCTCCACACATGTGTAGGCAGGCACCCATGGTGATGAGCTTTGGAGCATTAAATACTAGCGATATATACTGACTGGCCTTTTCTAAGACTTTACTACAGACCCATAACAAAGGAATCTGTAAAGCAACTACAACGCACCAAAATACCAACACACTAAGGAATGCATAAAGCTATTCCATTGTACCAAAATTAATTTTAAATGAACTAAGGTTTAGAGAGGCATGAAAAAGTAAACAACTGACTGTGCACTGGGGGAAAACATAGCAAGTAGGTTTCCTACTGCTTCTTTTAAAAAATTTTCCACTTTCCACCACATGTCATTTTCCATCTGAAAAGACAGTGTCACTATGCTGAACCCCTTCATTTTCCTAGTTCAAATCCTTTAACTGTGAGCTACTTACTACCTTAATGTCCAGAGTTCTCAGGGGCTAGGGCCAGAAGTTACACATAAATCAGTTCAAGTAATCAGAAACTGGTTTAAATCTGTAACAGAACAGATGTCCAGTGCACATAAACCTATTTCAAAATGGCAAAAACTGGTTCAAGATAAACTTGATAGACTGTAGTATCAATCTTAACTGATTTGGGTCAAGCCAGTTTATACAATGTTTGCCCAAGACCCCTTCCTGTTTCAAGTTAAATCAGAGTCCCCCAGTGTGCTTTACAGCCCAGGGCTGAGCTATCTGCTCCAGAGACCAAGGCTGGCCCCACCCCGCTGCTCTGTGGCTGCAGCAGTGAGGACTGGCTGAGGAAAGGATGGGGAGGGGCAAGCCTGGCTGGGGATGTAGCCCAGTTTACAGGGGAGGACTGACCTCCCCAAGCAAACCCTGGCTGGGGCCTGGGTTTGCTAAAGACCCCTTTCCCCACTCAAATGTACTGCTGGCTGCAACTGTGAACTACGAATCCCAGAGGCACCTGGAAGCACAAAGAGGAAGTGATGAGCAACCCTGCAGAATCCTGCTGCTGTAATTCTGGACTGCAAGTCCCACAGTCCTCAGGGCCAGCAGGAAGAGGAAGTGAACACACAGCTAGAGAGCTGTGCTCTAGTATCCCTGGCTTCTGGCCTGAGCCACTTCAGGGATGTGGCTGCACTTCCTGAATCAAAGGTAAATGTCTGTTCACTTCTTTTTCAATTGAATCTGTGCAGTTTAGACTAACCTGCAAAGACTGAACTGATTCAGCCTCAGGCTTTTTGACCATCTGTACTTACCCTGGAGGCCCAACATTCAACAGTTATTTTCTCCTTTTAAAATTTGCACTTTAAAAAACATTCTCTTCACTATTTATTATGGGATAAGGCAAAGTAATATGAATTAATTTTCTAAACATTTTATTTTCAAATATAAAAAATCACCAGTTTCTTGAGGCAAATGCAGAAACAAAATTTAGTATCACTAAAAGCAAACTAGACAAACCTGGCAAACAAGAGCAAAAGGATTAGTTTTGTACAGCATCTCAGAGGTTAGATTCAAGCCGACTCAGAGACAGAAAACTGTTGACTATTGCTGCTGACAGACATTCAGGGAGATCTGCTCCACAATCTCAAAAGTCATGCCAGATACATGGCAGGAGGCGATTGTGGGATCAGAGATCAGAAGCCAATAACATCTTATTTCTAATGCAGGGACAGCCCAAGACCATGATGCTGGATAGCCAGTGTGCCCATGGGCTCAGTGTCAGTCCACTGATCAGTGCTCTCAGTCTTAAGCGGCTCCTGCATACTCCTAAGGCTGGAAGCACTGATCAGCTTATTAATACTCCCAGCCACTGAAGCACATCAGCCACACATTCATTCAATTTAAGCCATGAGGGGAACCAACCACAGAATTATATTACATATGCTTGTGTAATAATTTTGTGGCTTAATCCCTACTTTATCATTCCATTAACAGCTTGGATTCGTGGCTAGGCTACCACTTAAGACATGATTAACTAGTTAACTGCATCTCAAGGGTAACATCTGCCAGAGACCACAGACAATCCAGTGGAAAACAGTCATGCTAACAATATGCAGCCATTCACATTTACAGGCATCAAGAATCAAATAATGCCCAGTGGAAAATTTGAGGTGGGATTTCTCTTTTATTGGTTTTCAACTGTGGGTAGTTTAAGGCCTAACAGGTCTTACACACTTAAAGAAATTTGCCAAACTAGTCATTTTTTTAAATCTCTCAAAGCTTTTACCACAAGGTAATACTTCTAAACTGTACTGGCTCCTGTCAGCGTTATATTTCATTTTTATTTTTATTACTGTCACACATTTATTTAAAAAAAATATTGGGTACTGAGTGACCAAAACTTGCCTCTAAGCTACAGGTTATACCATATCAGCAACAACTACAATTTTTTTTTATTCTACAGGAGTAAAAACAAATTAGATATCCCATTTGTTTATATTATTTCTGTTAATGTGCACTGTTATTCTGGCCAGTTATGTGAAATTTCATATTTTCCATGTTGTTCAACATTTTTGTTCTTTTAAGTCCTTCGGGAAGTATTTCAGTTTTTAGTGAGGTCCTTAATAAGGACCAAATTAGAACTTAATGAAAGACAACTCAGAGAAAATGCTTTATCCCTCAGCCTCTGTAGCTAAGACATCATATCACTTTTCATCACAATACAGATCTGCCTAATGTTTTCCTAGTTTTCTTATACACATATACATATATGATAGAAGTTTAAAATTTAGTATTCTTCCTTGTCATTGGCTATGTCTACACAAGGCACTTACTGCACAGTTGCCAAATAATACTGTGCATTAGCGCACCCATCAAAAACTGTACTAATATACTACTGTGCAATGTTATTAGGTTACAGTATAGTAAACACCACAAAAAAAAGTGTGCCAGCACTACTGTGCAGCAGCCAAAGCTACTGTGCATTTAGTTACATTAAGAAAGTACTAAACTAGATATCCAGTAACTACTGCACATTCATAAATATGTAGGTGTGCACAGTGCGATTTCTACATTTCCATTTTACCAGCTTGAAACTTATTAAAAAATGCAGCAAAACTGATATCACTAGAAGTAAGAATAAAACAACTGACCCTGTTTTTCCAGTTCTCTCTTTCTTTAGGTTCAACCAGTATCACAAAAAGCTGAAACATTGGTAAATATTTTACATTATATTTAATTATTAAACAACATATAAAGAACAGGTTTTGGCAGACTTACCTCCTTACCAAAGGCATAAATTAAGCCACTAAGTCATGCTGATAAAAAAAAAAGTCAGATGCAGCTTTCGAGGTGGCAGTCACTTAAAACAAGGTGTTGGTAGCCAAAACAGGGGAAAGGATGATAGGATTTTTGAAGTCAAATATCTTATAAAATGGTAGGAATAAAACAAACTTACTGATTATTGGAAAGCTGTAGTGGAGATAATTCATTTCTACCCTCCTTTCACTTTAAGATACCTGAACTTAAAAATACAGACGATGTACCAGGCAAAGCAAGAGGCTTTTTTTTTTTTTTTTAAGCATACACAGATAAACCACACTACCCACTTTGTCAGCCAATGGTGAGAACATTTTATATTTAGTGAACCAGAGAGGATGTCACTTGTCAGCAACAGTCTGGCATTCAGGAAAGCAAGAAAGCGCTAAGTGGAGTTGGAAACACCAAAACAAAATTAGGAACAAACCAACTAAATGAACTGTATTAGTTCACCAACTGTACACAAAACGGTCACAAGAAACACTGTCTTCAAAGGCTAAATACAGGCAACAGGCCTACAATTACAGAGGAGACTCTGAGAAAACTAGAAAAATATTGCAAGAATATGAAACATATTAGCAGCTTCACTTTGATCTTCTAACAACCCAACCCCTTATATCAACCTTCTTCTGGAAAAAAACCAAACTTTAAAAGTTCAAAAGAAAGCACCAATTTGTACCAATGTAATGACATACAATCCTCAATGCAGATGTAACTGCTACACAAGAAAGGACTTGCAAAATGGTAGCTGTACAAGCAGTGTCCCGATTAGAGTTTTTTTTTATGAGTTATAAGTATTTGGATGTAGCTACCCAAACAAATACCATTAAAGCCTGGCATACAGCCAAATTTGCTGTACCAATTCAAGTACATACCAATTGTATAGTTTAGTTTGATTTAACTTGCCCTGGGAAGAAAAAAGCCATTCCTATTTAAACCTTCACAGATACATTAGGCAGAGGTGCAGCCACAAAAAGGGCAATATATCACAGCTTCTGTTAATTTGGGATCACTATGTGTGGACTAACCCACAGAACCCAAAAATTCTCCATCACACTTGCTGAGTTGTAACAAGTAAAATCATTCAGTTCTACACGATAAAATTATGATAAAACTAAGTTGGTTAAGCATACAAGTCATTACTAAAATGAGTGGTAGTGTTTTAGCATGTTTAAAATTCTGATTGAATATACACATGCTTCTTTGCATGAGAAAATCCCTCTTGTTTACATTTTCTATTTACCATTATCTAAGACTGGTCACTACAGGCCCAGAAATTTTTCATAAACACATATATAAATTCCTTGTTACTAATCACATATCTAAATCTCTTTACTAACCACACAGATGTCAAAAGAACGCCAAATTTTGCCTCCTTTATTTCTATGTCATAGTATACACGGGGTTCAATGCCTTGATGTAGAATGACAAAAGCAAAGTTCAGATACAGGGGTATAATTATTCAATTATGTTACAGAAACAATACTGTATCCTTTAATAGTCCTCTAAACAGAACTTGTCAGTTCATGCTGAAGGAGGGCAAAAACCCAATCACGTACAATGGAACTACTGCATAAGCCCTGGGCAATAGCATACATGCAGCATACACTTAGAATTTTATTAAGACAGAAAAATTCTTCCCCCCACACTTTGCGCTACATTTTAGGTTTTCCCCACCTCCCTGCATTACAAAAATAATTTATTACTGAGATCTTTAGTAATAATAGCATTATACTTGTGCTTGTAAACACTTAATGATAATCTCCCAACTTCGACATTTTCATAGCTGAAACACATTAGCAGTATTTCTCAAGGAATGAAATATAAAAGTATTACAAACTGACACCAGAATTATGTTTACAAAAAAGAAAAAAAAAAGCCCTACATAAAAAAAAAAAAAAAAAAAAAAATCACAACACGTAACCAGGGATTTTACAACTGCAACTCAGGACCTTTCACAAAAATATGTTGGGGCTACAAAGAAGCACAATGACACATTATGTCAAGTTATCACATTATGATAACATGGGAGGGAGGGGAGCTTCTTTATTCACCAGAGGCAATTTGCAAGATACTAATGCCACTATGCTTTACTAAACTACAACAGTGCAACTTCACAGGAAATAATTGTTTCTAACTAAAAATAATGTCTACCTGAGCCAAAAGTAATGAAATCTTTCATTGTTGAAAGCTTTTTTGTCTGGTTAATATTTTTATACTTTATTAAGGGCCTAACTTCACAACCCCTGACAAGGAAGTGGTTCTATTTAAAAGATTTTATGAACAAAAGGTAACTCATTACTAAGGAATTTCAGGAATAAACTCTTATTGAACTCAAGAGATTCTTAAACAGAGCTGCATTACCTACACCAGAAAAACTTACACAAAGTACAACATTTTAACATTAAGTATTTCTTAAGCTGAAAATAAATTCAGAAAGCATTACTAAAATTATATTTTTTGTTAGGCTCAGAACAACTGAGACCGAACTTACCTTAAATGAAAAATATTTACCGTTACTGCTACAAATTTTATTTTTAAACACGAATATTTTTCTCTAGCAAATGATTATATTTCTACATTCAAAGGAAGTATGAATCATGGCTTTCAAGGTTCTCCTGCATTAGCTTTGTATTATATATAAAAATATACTTATCTATTCCATAAATGAATTCAAGTCCTTTTGCTTTCAGCCAACTGGCCTTTAAAAGAAAAAAAAAAACCTTAATTTTTTTCAGAATGGAAAGGTACAACTTCTTGAAGGACTGATCAATAATTACACACCTTCAAAACCTGGCACAATTTTCTGACAGGTTTCTGCTTTAGAACTTTTACCATGAAACTGTTTCATCAATAGACTCTCATCACATGTCAAAAGAGGTTTTTCCCCCTCCCCAGCTACCTCATTTTACTTGTTAAGACTTTCTTACGTTAAGAGATGACAGTGGGAAGGTTTCAGTGGTTTCATGTCAACTTCAATTACAAAGACCTCTGTCTATTTCCATACACTGCAGAACCTCCGCTATATATAAAATGGCAGAATGCTTCATTGCATCTGCATTTAAAAGGTAAATTCCTTATTGTACTACACCAAGATTCAGATACTAATTGGAGATATGTAACAGCAAGAGTTGAACTTAATCTCCTTAAACTACTATGTCTTTGAGCCTCTAAAAAAAGTAAAAGTAAATAAAAAGTTATGCTTAGAAAAAAGGAGTGCTTCTATTTTTAAATAAAGCCTAGCCTATTTATCACTTTAGCTTAAACCATCTCTTCCTTGTGATACAACTTTACTATAGACACATTACACCTGCCAGCCTAGGTTATATACTTTAATTCTTTCATTTATAAAATTCATTCTTCCAAGTTCTAAAGTGAATCTGGGAAGAGATAAGACATCTACCTTGGGCGTCTTTAAGAGTAGATTAGATAGGTACTTGGCTGGGGTCCTGTGACCCCAGCACTCATTACTGCCATTGGCGGGGGGTCAGACTAGATGGCCTGCTCTAGGCCCCTTCTGACCCTTGGTACTATGATCTGACAGCAACTACACCATACATACCTGACATGGAATATTATGAATTTCTGAATTAAAACAGAAATATTACCTCCCCTGCCCATCCTGGAAACAAAATACTTATTTCTGTCCTGGTAAAATAGGCTATAAGAAACCACATCACCATTAAGAAATGCCACTCAACTAAATACATACATACAGTACTATACTGAACAAAACTGAAAAAACTTAAACTAATTTAGAAATTACCACTATAATGCTGCAGATTTTAGCTTAGAATCTTCATCAAAATTCAAGTATTTTTCTTTAGGGAGACTGGTTATGGGATAGTGCGCATAGTACATAAGGCTCAATCCCGAAATCAGTAACCCCTACTAATTTCAATATTAACTGCATAGATTTATGCTGTAAAGATTGTGCTCTCTTTTCATTGATAAATTTGCAGGGGGTTTTTTCTTTTATTTTTCAAGACTATTTAATTTTATAACAAAAATAACTATATCTTTTAGGAAACCATTTGCCACTCTCCCAAAGCCAAGATTTTTAAAAAGATGTTTCAAAATAAATGCAGGTTATAAAATTTATTTGTGTGAGCATTCAAACATACTGTGATGGAAAATATGGTATTTAGATTCCACTACAAGTTCCACAAGTATATACTAAAATTGAACAACACATATGGTTCAATTTGCATTGGCACAATTTAAAACTGAAAATATAAAAGCATTCATCCTTTAGGAAAAATAAAAACAATAATTTAAAGCTTCATGAGAAAAGAGGTGATAAATTTAAAACAATCTAAAGTAGTACCATAGTCAGGACATCACCTTTAGACCTGTTAGGACAGACAGGAAGAAATTTTGCATCTGCTGAGGTACAGCTAGAAGATTTCATAATACGGCATTAACTATCTTTCAATGGCAAATCCTTCAAAATACAAAAATCAACCAAAATCACTTGATCACAATTCAAAATGCACATGTAATAAAGGCAAGGCGATAATCAGTTATGGCCTGTCAAATATTTACCCCACTAGCATTATCTACAGAAGCATTTGGCCATTTTGTACACAGTGATTCCTTATGCACGTTGAAAGGGTTTCAGTAAAAAAGCAACACTATATACAAATCTGTACACAAATCCAACAGAGCATTTTTCTATCTCCAAGAGGAGTTCACTTAAAGCAAGATACCTGAGATTTCTCAATATCTTCAGTTTCCTTATCACAAACCTTAATATACATTTCAGATTTTACAAAAAAAAGACACCTCCCCGGAGTATGTGCATTATATAATTAAAAAACTATAGCTTTAAGGAGCTGAAAAGCAACACTATCTATCTGAGAGACTTTTTGTTGTTGCACATTCAAGAAGGTCCATTCACTGAAGAACACTCCACTAACTTGGCTAAGTCAAAATTAGAGAGCACTTCTTCAATGCAGACATGACAGAGTCACTGTTGTCTTAGAAAAACTCAAAAAACCCCAAATTTCAGTGGGATGAACTGCTTCCTCCAGTTAGTGAGTACCTAGGAGAAGACGACAAAAAGAATTATTTGTCACTTTCAAAATCTTGCTAAATAACAAACAGCCCACTAAAAATTTGCAGCATTTCTCTCTTCAAGTGTGTTTGTTGAGCAATATTCCTTAAAAAAAAAACAAAAAAAACAACAACTCACACCATTAGCCTGAGACAAACATGAATATAATACAAATACAGCTCTAAAACCGCACCTGTTATTCAGAAACATAGCAATAGCCCCAAAGCTCAGCATCCTGACAGGTAAATAATCAAAATGAAAACCGAGTGTTCCTGGCAAGTTTCATTTTTTCCTTTAAATACCCTATTTGGGAGTGTATTATCTCTACCACTTGAAAGTGTTCTGGGGCCAGAAACTTCCTAGCCTAGACAAGGCTTTTAGGGGACAGAGAGGATGAACAGTTTAAGCACACTAAATTCTAAAATGAGGGTGCTCATCCCTGGGTGCCACGTCATCTGGCCCATGGCGCTCCCCACAGGTCCAAAAAATTCTGGGGCAGGGAAGTGGTGCCGCTGCTCCCAGGCTGCTAAATTTCTGGGCCCTGCATGATAGATTGAGCATGTAGGGCAGCACTGGGCACCAGGGTCCTGATCCCAGAAGGCAAGAGTAGTGTGGGGCACCAGGCACACGAGGGTCAGCTGAGGCTGCAAAGGGCCCTATCCAGGCATGCAGGACTGAACAGACATCACGGGGCCTGATGCTGACACATGGGGCTCAATCTGGCCCACAGGGCCAAAAGTTTAAGCAACACTGCTCTAAGAATATTTAATATCAGAATCCAGAAGTGTTGGGATTTGTTTTAGTTTTTTTTCTTAATGCTTCTCAGTCAAACAGGTTAGACATTTTCCTAAAAGGAAGCAAAGAACTGAATATATTTAGTTTAGAAAAATAAAGACCAAGAACAGGATGTAAAGGTCTCACAGTATATCAAACCCTGTTACGAAGTGGACTACAATTGATTGTTCTCTATGTGCACTTAGAAGGACAAGAAGAAATTAACTTAATATGCAGCAAGGAAGATTTAGGTGACATAGGGAAAAACTTTCTACCCCCAAAAAAGAAAAAAAAATCATTAAGCACTTAAGTTTATGCAACCTACTTCACTGAAGGTTTTTAACAAGTGATTAAAAACCTCTCTCAGTGAGTCTGGGGGTGCATCTACACATGAAATTAATTGCATGCAATAAACTCTGGTGCACATCAGAGTTCATTGCTCCTGGACATAGTGTATACACATGCCCAGCAGCCTGTCAGCCTGCTGCTCCACTCCAGCTCAATGCACTTTGGAGGGGCTGGCTGGGGCACAGGGGTATCCCACACTCTAGCACACATGCTCCAGCCAGCCCTGGTCACTGTCTACATGTGCACTGCGGTGGAGAAAACTCTGCTGCAGAATAGTACTTGCATTGGGCAGTACTATCCTACAGTGGAATTAATTAGTTTACCCTGGCCTAATAGCACCCCTCATGTAAACAGTGATGCTTTACTGTTGAGCTAACTAGGCAACTCTGCAGTAACCATCTCACGTAGATGTACCCTGCTTATACTTACTCTGCCCTGGCAGAAGGGAATGGATACTTAACATCCTTGCTACCCCCGCACTTCTATGACCTCTATGATCGAGTGTCCCATCTTTTAAATGGCAAGAGCTACTGGGATCTGCTAGTGTCATTAACACTTGTAGGAAAAAAAACATGCAACCTTTCAGGGCATCCCCTTTGATTAAAGGGTCTGATTATTTTATGCAGAAAGCATAAATAAGTATGCACAAATCCTCATGTTCCTTCCACCTTCATTGCTCTTCTTGAGAGGAATGTCTGATATTAGGTAAAACTGACACGTGAATGTGCTCAAAAAAGCCTATTAACAGAAACATTTTTGTTTTTGTGGAGTTTTATAAAGCTGAACATGATTCATAAAACATTTTGATCAACTCCTCAGGTTCAATTTTTAATGTCCAAAGAGTACAAGTAACAGTCTACTCTACTAGAACACTAAATTAAATTAAAATAAGATACTGATAAGACTTTTCAACTGTCATTATTCCAACAGGGGTACAAGTCAACCTAGAGAAAAATACTTAAAAAAAAATATAGGGCAATGAAAACTGAAAATTCACTGGACAGGGTGGGGGGCAGGTAACTTCATCTTTTAGAAAAGCTAATTTAACTAAAAATTCATTGCATTAATTATAATTTTGATAACTGAGGAATACTGTGTGTTCCCAAAACTTATTTTGTGCCATTACATTTACATAGCAATTTTGAGATCTATATAAAAACACCTCATCCAAAGTGTTTACTGTCACAGTAAGATAATATTTTTTAATACTAGTTTCTTACAATTCTAGGCAAACTTACAATATTTGACAAACTGACTAGATGGTACCTCTTGTAAAACACCTACTTTAAAAATATTATTCACAACTTAAATTCTTCCTGCATGAGAATCTGGTATATAAACAAATATCTACACAGCTGTATTTGTACTTTAACTGTGAAAAATACATTTCCCTGGATGATTTATGCACAGTACTTCCAAGTGTTGAGGCATCCTGAACAAGACTAGTTTCTCACTAACTCATTTTGTGCTGCACCCAAGACAGAAAACTGCCTATAAATCATCCATTCTTCATGATCATTAAATATGGCACCTATAGGGGGCAGAGTTTTTGATCTTTTTAGAAAAAATGTTTGTTCTTTAACAGTAAAGCCAAATACATCAGTCAATGAACAGGCTCACTCTAGATTTTAAAAAGCAGTTTCATAAATGTCAACATTTCCATTGTTTTTTAATTTTACAACCATATATAAAGTAGCTGTGCTTACACATAAACACATGAAAGCAACATGTATGATTTTAACCATGGATATTGAGTTATCATCAGTATGTCTGGGGATTTCTGTACAATAGTCATAATTTTATTTGTGAGACCCCTTTATACCATATAAAACTTTATGCAATGTATTTTAAACTATTAAATTATTCACTGCAGTTTACAAATTTAAGTTCAGCCAAAGATAGCATCTTCTTAACAAATGCAACACACTTAAAGTATCAAAACAGTTTCTTCACTACACTCCACTTTAATATTAAAAGACAAAATTTCTTGAAATACTCTCCATTTCTACTAAAAATGTAGAATCATTGCGGGTAACAAGGATGGGAGTTATTAAATAAAAAAACCGTACTGGATAGCTGCATACACTAAGGTCTCGATTTGCAAATCATTAATCACAAGTGGTATTTTATATCGGTCGCTCATGTAAGTAAGGGATATTTACATGATTAACCATTTGCAGGAACTGGTTTTAAATACAATTAAGGAAGAACTAAAAACGCAGCAAACAGCTATGGCAATTACAGCATCAAGGAAACTATGGTTACTGACACCAACAGCAATCCTTTTTAATATTAAAAACCTAATTTTGTGTAGTTGTACAATTAACATCACAACACTGTCCCAGACGCGACATAAGAACAATGTTCCTTAACCAGAGACAACAAAATGCTGAGTATTTCATTAAAGCAAAAAATGTGAGATGTTAATAAATCTCACATAAAAACCTTCTATTTTTTAAAATTGCTTTTAATTTTTAAAAGTATTTACATTCTTAGGAAAAGGCAGTTGCAGTCTCTTTACCACTTTGAATTTTCTGAATGAAATTTTTTAGGGTTACTGCACAACAGAAGGGAAGGTGGGCAAAACCTTTTCATGTAGTTTGAACTTTCCCCTAAATGCCATGCTACTTCAGTAATCATGCATGCAAAATTGTGAAGCAGAAAAATGATGATCTAAAATTTTGTCGAAAAAATTGTTAGAATGGAAATGTTTTGTACCCTGAATAATAATGGACAAAAACATAACTTATCCATTTTACTTGAATACAATATTATTCCCACTGGGCGGATATCTTGAAATTTGGAATCTTCCATTACATGGCAAAATGAGGGGAAAGAAAGAGGGATTTAAATTTATGCCTTGATCTTTTTCCTTTCCAACAGGAAATACCAAAACAGTCATGAGATTTCAATTATTTAAGTGTCTTTTATACATATACACATGCTGCCCACTAATCCCTCGTGCAAATCTGTCAGCAGCTTCATATAGCCACCATTTCAAAACAGTCCATTTTTAAATAGCTCATGACAGCTGTTCTATTTCTAGGATGGCACTGAGACAATTTACAGCATAAAAGTGACTATATATCCAGTGAAGACAGGAAAATTAGAAAGTTCCTGACAGGCCCAGAATCTTTGCTAATAAACAACGAAATGTTAAGAGCAGGGGCCAGCCTGCAAAAAAGTTGGATCCAGCTGAATAAAGTCTGACCTAGTTCAGGGAGAAGAGACTGGCATACAACTGCACCGTTCCTTCTGTTCCCTCCGCAACACCCTCCTCCACAGCCCTTCCTGCTGCTTTCTCATGGCTGTGTTTACCCTTCTGCAGAGGAACCTGGTCACAATCTCTGACTCACAGCAGGAAGATGTTGCCAACTCCTATCTACAGACACTTTATAATGAACTAAACAGAAATCCATACTTTTAATTGTTTCATGCATTGACAAATAAAGAAGCCCATTTAAAATAAGCTCATTAAAGTAAGACCTGAAGAATGGACTGCATTCAAAAGCTTGTCTAAGTCCATTCCAACCATGCAGTTGGTTCAATAAAAGATCACTCACAAAAACCCTTGCCCCTTGCAAAATAAGCCAGGCAATTTTTCATATGTCTAAATACAATGATGATTTTTTGTTACCTCTGAAGCCGCCGTACAAGCTGTGATACCATCGTATCTGAAATGCCTGGACAAGCTTCCTCAGCTAAATAAATAGCTTCTCTCAGTTCTTCTATGGATCCCATGTTGCCACCACATGCCTGACTTTTCTCTTAAAAAAAAAAAAACTATTAATGAACGTGTTGCAAAAAGTTTAAATAGCAGCAATGCCACATTTGCAATTTTAATAAAGTCTTGACACATTCATTTAACAGCAAAATGGGATCTGACCCCTGATCCCAACATCTGCACCTCCTGGCACAAGTGTATAGTAGGGCACATGATTTGGGGTTTTGGAGATCAATGCCCACTATTACTACTTGCCAGTGCAGGGGGAACCTGGGATTTTGATTTGCACTGAGCAACTGAAAGCCGGGTATCTGCAGCTGGCATGAATGGTACAGTCCCAGAGCTGGGGCCAACAATCAGCTGACTGTCAGTCCCAGCATGGAATAGCACTAGAGCCAGTTTGAGATTCTGGTGCAGTCCCAGGGCTGGGACTGACTATCAGCCACATAAGAACTAGGTGCTGTTGTCCAGAGTCTGGTTGTACATCTGATCCAGACCCCAGTCCCTGGGAATCAAGCCTTCACATTGCCCCCAGACTGCTGTTCCCCATGTTGGACACCTATTTTATGAACTGCTTGCTTCGGTGGGAGTTCTTGGTGCAGTTTCCACTACCCCAATGCCAAGACCAGCCCAGCTACACTGCTCTGCTCCCTCATAGCCAACAGAACTTACACCCCCCTCCATTAACAGACCTACACTCTAACCTCTGGCCCTTACACCTATAACTCAGGCAGAAACTGCCTCTGGGAGCTGCCTTTAGGTGCATGGCCTCACCCCTACCACACATCCTCTCTCTCACTGGTGGCTGTTGATGCCCCTCAAACTGTTCTTGGGCTGGTGTCCAGGAATGGCTTCAACAAAAGTAGAGGTGCACCAATACATCGGTCCAACATCGGATCAGCATTGATATAAAGAAAACTGATTGTATCATAAAACTGACCTGATGTGGCCAATAATTTAGCCAATAAATGCCCATGCATGTGCACAGCCACAGTGCAGCACGTAGGCAGCAAGGAGAACAGCCTGGCAGCTTGGAGACCTGCGCTCCACTGGTAATTCTGGTGTAGTGGATGAGGAGGGGGAAGGGAAGGAGCATGGGGGGCAGATCAACATGCTGAGTGCTGCCCAGCCAGGGTGGGGGACAGAGCCACAGCTCATCTGGTGGGGGCATGGGGAGGGGGGTGGTGGCTCCCACTACTGTGTGCACCCTGGGAGTGCATGGGGCAGTGAGAGCCCCTGGACCTTTGTGCTGGGGGGGGGGGGGTGGCAGCGGCAGCAGGGGAATGCCGCTGCAGGCTGGGGCTGCACTCAGGGCAGGCAGTGGCAGCGGCACTGAGAGGACACTAAACCAGAATTTGGGTTGGCTGCAGCCCCCCCAAATAAGCCTCCTCTCAGCACCACCACCGCCCGCCCCAAGTGCAGCTCCCACATGCTGGGAAGAGCCAGGCCCCAAGCCCGCAGGGGCAGCTCGCCCCAGCCCCCTCTTCCCTCCCCATGGTGCCCTCCAGGGGTGCACAAAGCAGCAGGGGCCCTACCTCCCTTCCCACGACTCCCGGATGAATCGTGGCTTCATCTTGAGCCCTCCCCTGGCTGGGCAGTGCCGACCCCAGCCCCAACCCCACTTCCTCCTTTGCCGCAGAGGCCTTGATCTGCCCCCCTCTACACCTCTTCCCTCCCCATCCACCACAACAGACTTACCAGCTGCACGCAGCTGTATTGGAAATTAGATCAGTATCAGCCAATATGCTTCCTTAAAAATTGGCTATTGGTATCAGTCCCCAAAATTTCTATCAGTGCACCTCTAAACAAAAGGTAGCAAATGGGAAGAGCTGCTAGGATCCTGAAACAGAGGCATGGATGATTACAGACGGTGTCTGTTAACAGCAATATGGACAGTGAAAAGTCCTTCACTCGCAGAAGCACATGAACCCCTTACTAAATTCAGTCCTAATAACATCCTTGGCTTCAGGAAATAAAATGCTGGATGGCAGGTTGATTCCACACTGAGTCCAAATGACCTGATAAGCAGAGACCACTGTGCTATACTGCATCTGACAGGCAAGCTTGTCCTGCCGTACTATGCTTAATAACCCTGCTGTGTGGAATGGAAAACTCTTACAATCTTCCTCAGGAACAGAACTCATTTTAGTAGAGCAATACTCTTGTAACACCCACACAGGCAATACAGCAGCAAAGTCCAAAAGGATTGTTTAGAAGAAAATATGGTCCCTATATTATGGCAAAGACAGGGTGGGAAGAGTATGCTTTAGTATGAGCACAGTTCTACAAGCTTATTTAAAAGAAATGTCTCTACATACCACTGTGCCTTGCCTTCTAATATACTGAAAACAAATAAGTATTCTATAGAATATATGCAGAATTCTATAAACGTTTGCTACATTCCAGTACAAATCTAGAATTTTTCCTTCTCTAAAAGTGAACCTTAAAGGATTAAAAACTGCTAACATCTGGTGGCCTGGTCAATGTAGCCTAAGTTGAGAAGACTGAGTCCAGGTTGGGCAAAATGGCTCAATAACAGGAAAGACTGAACACTGCACCCCTTACACACTCCTCTCTTTATTACTTTAACTGTTCCTTAACTGTCTCTCCTTGTTATCTTTTTCATGCAGTGACTTTGGGGAAGCAAGCACTATTGTAAGCAAAACAAAAACTGAAAAAAGGTACCAATAAACCTGAATGCTATGGCTGAACCATAAGGAAAATTAACGCATTTGTTTCAGACTGGTTATAGCAGTGGGGGCCAACCTTCGCCAGGTTTGCCACAAATTAAACCCCACTCCCTCTAAATGCCACTCTGATCTCCTTGCCCTATACAATATGCTACTCTGCCTTCTGTTCCCCATATAATCTACAGCTCCTTTCTGCTTCCTGCTCTGTGCTCCTCACACGATATACTGCTCTTCTTTCTGTCCTTTCTGCCACTACTATCTGTCTCCTCCCCCATTTGCCACAGAGGCTGCCTGCGTCACTTGTGGCAGATGTGCTCCAGGTTGAACACTTTGGTTATATACTTATGTACTTTATTATTACTATCATTCCTCTGAGCCAAAATGATTTTACAAATAATTATATTTTCAGAATATTATCTTACCTCTGTAAATAAAGGAGATATAATTGTAGATAAGCACTGAGACAAAGGCCGCTTTGGAATATTTTTTTCCTTTAGGAGGTGGAAAGGGAAAAAAAGATGAAGAATCAGTAACATGACTGCAATTAAACACAGGCAATTGGCATTGCAGTTTCAAGCAATCCCAATATCCTCAGTACTTTCATTTGTTGCTCAACATAAATTATTTGCTCTAATCGACTTGATAAAAACAAAAACACCATTATGTACATGTGCAAACATATACAAAGAGCTAAAATATTTAGGGCAAAATTTGCTGAGGAAGAGCTATCCGTCTTTGGTGTGGCTAGGAAGCACATGCTGCAGTGGCACTTCTGCCCCACAAATCCCCCTACTGTACAGGCTGGGCACACAGCCACCCACAGCCTCTGCCACGTGGGTAGCTGTGACAGCAGAACACAGCCCTCAGCCCCATACCATGCAAGCACATGAACCCTGGGCTCTCCTCTTTCCATACAACAACAAAGGAAGAGGCCATCAGGGCCTACAAGATGCATGCCAGCCCTTCACAGGCCTCCAGTTAGACAGCCATGCACTAAGGAGTGTGCACTTTATGTTCCCATACCTAAAAGTTAAGTGTCCCACTTTGAAAGCAGGTTGCTCAAACCAGACAATTCAAGCACCTGAGTTTCCTATTACTTTACATGGGAACAATTAGGTACTATGATGCAAGCAAATGGACAACTAAGCTGGCCAGCAGAAAGTGCTGGAGACAGTGGTACGCCTGGAATTCCATCTCTCTTCCAGGCTTAGGCAGCTACCTTCAGTCCTAAATTGGGTGCCTATGTGACACTGAGATTCACCATACAAAACCTGCACTTGGGCTTAAGTGCCAAAGTAACCCCTTTCAGTACAGATAACTGGCTAAACAAAAAACAAAATTAACAAAATTAACAAAAAACAAACACACACACACTCTCTCTCTCTCCTTCCCTCCCTTCATGTGTGAATGCTCTGTGAATACTCTAACTGATACTGGTTACAGCATTCACGCATGAAGTGGAAATATGGTTTCTATGCCCTCTTCACACAAAAGATGTTCAAATCAGCAACTCCTATGTTTCAAAAGAGTGGTCTAACCATAGACAGAGAGACTGCACTGGGTTGCTGAAGCTAGGCCCTATGCAAAAAGGACTGCAAGCTCCATAATGTCAGAGACAAGCAAAGCAAGAGGGAGTAAAAAGTACAGCCAAGAGAAAAAGGGAATCCTGGAATCTGGTTTTAACACACTAAGCATTTTTCATTACTCACTGGATAAAATGAATTCTGGAATACAGAAGAAAATGTGAGTTATTTTTTTAATATCATGCTTAGCTCTTAGTGTTTTAATAATGAATAATGTCATTAGATCATTTGTTTTGCAATTGTCCATATTTACAAAATCAATGTGGTTTGAAGTATGTTCTCTGAATAATTCAATTAATACAATTGTCTTGAGAATGATAAAAGGACATTATGAAAAAAGGTTTTCTGGAGAATGTACAGTAAAGCTGAATAAACCACTCCGTATTTTCTTGGCAGGTGCAAAGTTTGTAAGTGGAGAGTTACTGGTAGTACAGTTGTTATGAAAAAAATCTAATGCTTATTTGTAGGAGAAAAAAAAAAAAAAAAAAAAAAAATCAAACCAAGACTAAAACACTAATACAGAGCAAAAAATATGCTGGACATTGGACAATACAGTGTTTAGATGTATATCTTTCTACATACCCTTAATATCAAACATTAATAAATTACCTTATTTTTTTCTAGCTCTTGTGGCTGGGCTGCTCCATTCTCCAGACTCTTAGGATCCTTTTCTCTAATTGTAAAAATCCAGTCCCCTGAATCACTGCTGCCTGAGGCCTGGCCATCTGTTTCACTTTTAAAAAAAAACAACAACAACAAAAACAACCACCAAAAAAGAGAATTTTCAGAAACTGCCTCTTATTGACTTACTCTGCGAGACAAATCATAAAACCTCCACGTGAGAGCAAAGTTCAGATAGGCTACTCCTCAGGCCAGTGAACTGAGATTAACATCTGTCACATTTGTTCTCTCTCCTTCTTCCCCAAGGAGAGAAAAGCATGTAACCAACCATCATGTTTGAGTACAGTATATTTATTAATATACACAGCTATGTATTTACATTACAGAAGGAAGTGACACAACAAAGAAGTGATTTTGCACTTAGAGTGGGAAATGGTGAGCTTTGCACTGGCTGTAAAACAATACGGAAGCTGAAACAGAAGAAAAACTTCCCAAGTCACTGAGTCCAGTTCCCTGTATTTATGGGCAATCATGTGTTCAAGGAGATGCCCACTCTGTCACCCCCATTTCTCCCAACACACACAAGACAGACAGAATTACTGATAAAAAAAAGTTGCATTGTGCCACAGAAAGAAAGCAAGACAGACAAAGGGGCGACTTAAATGCTTAGGTCACTAAAAAGGTGGGGGATATGTTAGGTAAAATATGCTCAGATGACCCCAGAGAATAGACCACATATTACATTATAGGAGGAAGGCAAAAATCCCAGTGGTCCTTGCTAATCTGGTGTGGGCAAAGATTCCTTTCTGACACCAAATCCAGGCCCCTGAGAGGTTTCTCAGTATCATTTGGGAGTACCAGTACACCCAGGCCAATTTCCCACATCTAGCTATAAACATGTTCAAGGCTTCAAAGGAAGCTTAAGGGGGAAAACCCCCAAAGAAACTAAATAATAAATTCAAGGTAATGAAAAAATCAATTCTGTCTGGCCCCAACAGTAGGCCTGTGCGAAGCAGCTAATATTTTGCTTTGGATTCAGCTGATTTGAGGGACAGTGATTTGATTTGGTGATTCAAATCACTGTCCAGAACTGATTCAGCTGAATCTGATTTGGAGAGTCAGCCGCTGCCAAATTGGACGAATCTCTGAATTAAACAGGCTCCATCCCTCCATCCCACACCCACTCTCTCTCAGTCCTGTCAATGATGCCCCCCCATCTCCCACCTCTTAAAAAAAGAAACAAAAACAAACAAACAAAAACCCCCGCACTCACTGGCTCCTGCCAGGCTGAGGGCAATCCCTGCTGCTCACACTGCCCCACGCTGCATGGGGGGCTCTGCCACAAGCCCCCAGAAGCCCTGAGGCTGCTGCAGCAGCAGACAAGTGCAGGGCTTGGTTTTTTGTTTGTTTGTTTGTTTTTGTTTTTAAGAACCAGGAGCTGGGGCTGGGCAGGGCAGCTATCCACAAGGATGGGAGAGCGGGTGGGGGATGGGGGGCTTGTGGCAGAGCCACCCCCCATGCAGCACAGGGCAGTGGGCATCACCCCCTTCCCCAACCTTGCAGTAGCCACTGAGTGCAGGGGGTTTTTTTCAGAGAGCTTCAAATTGATTTGGACCTTTTTATTGGTCTCCAGATTTGATTCCGATTCAGAGATTTGGCCGCCAAATCGGGCCCAATCTCCTCCAAACCGAATCAGCACCTGAAGCTTCACACAGCTCTACTCCACAGCAGTAAGTAGATCCTTTGAAGCATGAAATTAAAAGTCACCTCCCACAAACAAGCAACCTGCAGAGAGATCAAGTCTACTTCTAACTTCCTGGTGGGATGCCAAACACCTGAAGCCAGATATCACAAGCTCCAATACTCCAAAACAACCCTGAAGCAACAGAAAGAAAACTAATATTTGTTGGTCACCAGAAGCAAGCGTTCTTGTCCTGAACGCACTACTTTCTGTCACTATTTATGGCATGCATCCCTCTAAGAAAGGCTGATTTTGAAGGGGGGGGAAGTGTGCGAGTATGCTTGTAAATAAGGAAATTGCATGCATCCCTCTAAGATTCAAATTATTTTGAGCATTAACCAAAACTCCTATCACTTTTCTCATGTGAAATGAGCAGCATTTTATGCTTGACAGGTTTAAATACTTCAGAGATGTCTAAGAGAATGCAAATAGATAAACTGTCTTGTGTTATTTTATATACAGAGCTCAGTCCCACTACAGTGGTTTTAACTCCACATGCCAGGCTAAATCTACACTGTTCTGTTTTTAAAGGATTAGTTTCTGTTAGGTGAATTTGTAGCTGTCTTTTAGTTGATTTCTCTATGAGTTTATTCAGGAATACGAAGTTTAAAAAAAATGGACATTTGGCTAGAATCCATGTGTTCTAGGTAAATTACTTAACTTTTGGTCAGATTATTTTGGATCTGAAAGAGGAACAATAGATTCTGTCTATAAAACTGTTTAGTCAGAGTGGCATCAGTCAGGGATTAGGAAGGAATCAAGATCAGGAAAGTCCAGGATCAGATTCACAAGTCTGGGTTCAATATGGTACCCAAAACTTCTTGAAAAGAACTGTAAAAATTCTTTTAAACACTCCAAACATTGCATCCTATCATTTAACCAGGTATACTGTGAATGGAATTTACCAAGAACTGTTCATCACTGGGAGTTTTACTATAAACAACAAATGGACCTGGTGAGGTCTGCCGAGACCGAACGAGGCCTACAATAAGTATTCTTAGAAATTGCATTCTATGTATTGAGTACAAGATGACAGTAAAGAAAGCCAGATATTTAAAACTGAATATTTGAAGCATATATAAATGTGTTACAGAAACTAACTGCAAAATGGCTGCTTACATTGCTTCTCTGTGACAAAGTCGGAAACTATACAACACCAAGGAACACTAATGGTGTTACTGTTGAATGGTCTCGTCCTGGATGCAAAAAGTGACAGAAATGGAAGGAAACAAGACCAAGAAATCCATGGTCTAAACATCCTTTTATAATCCGTGAAGATCTATAATTGGGTGGAGGAGTACAAAAACAGCTGCACACCCACAGTAGATGAACTCTCGGCAGACTGCCCGAACACAACCCCAATAGATGACAACATTGTTAATCAAGGTCATGGCTGCTGTGTGAACATATAAATGCATTTCTGAACTAATGAAAGAAGTGGGCATAAGCAATACCTGTATCTACATTAATCGTGCGTGATCACCAGAAAGTGAGCGCCAAAGCAACTGAAAGACTTGGATAAACAACAGCAAAAGTGCACGCCTAGCTTCTGCAATATTTACAGAAAAAAAGGTGATGGGTTACTTCTCGCACTGTCACCAGGGACAAGACCTAGGTCCACCACTATGATCCCAAAAGCAAAAGGCAGAGCACACAGTGGAACTATGTATTGTCACCACTGCTCAAGAAATTCCACGCCCAGCTATCCTCTAGTAGTCTTACTCATCCTATTTTGGAATTACATGAGACCACTCGCTCCTTGTCCTTTTCCTGGAGGACAGGGTCATGACCAACAGAAACGCTTACTGCCATGGTCTCCAAAACCACCTGAAGCCAGACCAAGTGTCAGAGAAAGCTCAACCAAGGTGTTCCTCTCCACCATGACAATGCAAGGCTTTGCACAGACTGGACTTTGAAATCTTACTACATTCACCTTACAGTCCCAATCTTGTGCTAAGTGATTATCAGAGCCTTGTAGAAGGCTCTCTGGGTGTGATCTCTGCATCACTGGCAAATCTAAGTCATGGTGCTGAAGTGTCTGGCACAACCAGAAAGCTGCTTGGCAGATGCTCTCAAGAAAATTGTGACTCGCTGGAATACCTGTGCTGCAAAGTAAAGTCACTATGTAGAGATGTAATGTGGCCAAGTAAATGACCATTGCACAAAAAATGAGAGGCAAAAGGTCAGGTAGGGAACAGAGAACAACTGAACTAGGAGGCAGGGGGTATGATTAGGACTTGCAGGGCCAAAAAAACAGATAAGAAACCAAGGAAGTCACGACTGAGATAAAGAACCAGAAATGGAGCGAAGGCGATCAGGCAGAAGAGGCTGAAGTGATGAGTAAAAAGACCAGAGGGGTCTATACCCACTAAAGCAAAGATTTCACAATTTTGTAATTCTTACTGTCAGCAAATATCAGTGAAACCCATTGGCAAAGTGTCCCATCCTCCCTTCATGAAGGATGACGCGCTATTACTACTTTAAGTTGCTCTGTCTGTGACTGGGATCCAAGTGGTCCAAGTGACTGGGATCTATAGAGGCTCCAAATCTCCTGATTACCACACAAAAAGCTACCTTAAAGAATACTGAGTTGCCTGTACAACCCTTAATTGCACCCTTTTGGACATGTGCATTATGACAGTATCATTACAGAACATATTGTACTGGACATGCACTTTTAGAGATTTTTTGGGCCAATACCGATGGCCAATTTTTAGCAAGCCATATTGGCTGATACCAAACCGATTCCAATATTAAGCCAGGCAGCTTGGAGAGTGGTGTCTGGCTGGTAAGTCTGTTGTAAGGGAAGGAAGAAAGAAGGGGTATGTGTTGCAAGGAGCCTGCTCCCACTACTATGTGCTCCCCAGGAGGGCATGGGTGGGGGTGTGACCCCGATTTGCGCGCAAGGCGAGCGTGGGCTGTTGCTGTGGGCTGGCACCAGAGCTGGTGTTAGGTTCTTCCTGGCAGGGACTGGGCCAGCCTGCTCACAGCACGTGGGGGCAGCACTGGGAGGGAGGTTATGGGCAGGGGATAGGAGTTGTAGCCACCTCAAAGTTCTCCATAGGCCTCACAAACCCCCTCCCAGTGCTGCCACCCATGCCAAGCACATCCCCAGTGCAACCCCTCCCCCACCCCAAGAGCACAGAACTGCCCTGGCCACAGCCTGTAGCAGCAACCTGCCCTCACCCCACACGCAGATCCAGGGGCGCATGCCTCCTATGCCCTCCCAGGGTGTGTGCAGTGGTGGGAACTGCACCTCCCCCCCCGGTGCCCCCAAATGAGCCACTCATGGCTCTATCCCACACCCCACCCATGTAGTGGCTGCCCCTGCCCCAGCACCAGCTCCACTCCCTCCCTCACCAGAGGCCTCAAACTCCCCACCCATGCCCCTTCTCTCACAACAGACTTACCAGCCAGACCTTGCTACTCTCCATGCTGCTGGGCTGCATCCCTGGCCAGCTGCGTGCTGCACTGCAGCTGTGCACATGCACGGGGTACTTTATCAGTGGCATTAATCGGCCACATCAGCCAAAAAAGCCAATTGCTGATAGTCATTCTTCCTTATATCGGTGCCGATCCAATACGCGACCAATGTATTGATGCAACTCTATATTCTACTTTTCCTCTAAAGCAGTCTTGCTTTATTCAGTGCAACAGGGTGGACCTATTCAGGGGCACATCAGAACTGTGAAGTGTAGGAAACTGTTAATTATGGAAGACTGCTGCACCATTCAGTTTCATTTGTTGCAAAAGGTGGACTGCAGAAAGAGGAAGAATAGTCCTACAGTTATGAGATTCTGCCCTAGGGAACAGAATTTTCTTCCAGACTTAGATGCCCAATGTGATGATGAAAATTAATTTGGTGGCAATCTTAGGATCGCCAAAGAAGTGACACAGACATGAAACAAACTATATGGATTAATAATGACAAAAAAAGGAATGATAATAAATCAACAAATATACTAAACATGTATCCACTAACGAGGGACTAGAGAAATTATGCTAAAAAAAAAATTGTATAACAGTTTATCAAAGATCGTAATGGAAATCCGCTTTCATGTACTCTCTCCCTCAACATTAAAATCCAGACTAAGCAAACATTAGAAAGCATTCACCAAGGAATATTCATACACTGGTACAAAGACTGACTGTGAATATATAAAATATAAGTAGCTTTTGGAATACAAATTATTAACTCAGGGAAGTCACTCAGGCAACACAGATTTTGAATTCAAATTTTTAATTACCTATTCTTTAATTAATGAATTCTCTCCTTCCCCAAAAAATACAAAACCAGAACACAGCAGTAATATATACCGTGAAATATGCTAAGTTGTAAGTCAAGGTTTGAAGCCAAATTATTCACCTTTAAATTTCCACCTCAACTCACACAACACTGTAGTGGCATGAAGGCATCTAAGGACTTCCCCAGCAAGGTTCCTGCCTCCCCACCACCTCTGCCTGACACCCTAGAGCCAAGCTAGGAGCTCAAACTCCACACCTGGGGACACTTACTTACAGTACTTGCCAGGTAGGAAATGAGTGGGTGGGCACAGAGCTGAGCTCCAAAGCTGCCTGTCCAGAAAGCGCCGCTTGCTGCTGCCACTGTGCCTGCCCACCTGTTTGTTGATGCTACTCTGCACCTACCCGCTTGCTTCTTGCCCAGCAACTGCTGCTTGCTGCTGCCACTCAGCACCCACCCACTCACTTCCTAAAAATCTATACGACTGGTAGCTCAAATAGCTGAGAATATTTCTTGAAAAACCTATTACACCCATTCAAGCAATTTCAATGCATATGTCAGAAATTCCAAAAACTTACACATCTGAGTCTTCAGAGCTAGAGTCGTCATGACTCTGTTCAGACTTCCACCTCTTGTGTCTATCAATGAGCTCAGTCAGGTAAGACGTTTTCTTTGCATTTCGTAATATAAATTTGTGTTTCAAGAGCTCCTTGGCTGTAGGTCGCTTGAAAAATAAAAAAAAGTAAACTGTAAGCTAGTCTAATTTTTACTGCATCTGAAACATGTTGAGATGACTCAAAGATTATTGTAACATTTTCTCCCCAGTCTAAGAGTTACACTTCTGACAAATATTATAATAAGAAATCTTAATAACTTGCACATCTTCAGCTTTCTCTGAATTCAGATAAAGAATACAGCTTTGATGGCAGAGAACATCTTGGTCATTACTATAAAACAGCAGGAATTCCACCATGTCTAGGTCTAGGGTAAAATTCTTTAAGATGCTTAAGCGGTTTATGTAATTAAGTTCCACTGAGATGCAGCACAATCAAAGTCTGCCAGTTCACTCAGGACAGTTCTCAAAGATGCTTACAATTTTTCCTGGTATAACAGTTGGAATTGCTATAACTTGTTTTTCTAATAAAAGTACCTCTTCTAAGTCAGCATCTTGAAATTTTATTCTGGATGGTTCTCGACTCTGAGCTACTTAAGAAAAATCTTCTGCATTTAACTGCAAAGTAAAAGCTGAATCCGTGAAGCTCAATGGATGCAAAAGTCCATAATAATTAAGATAGTAAAAATACCTAAAATGATTAAGTTGGTCCACCACCACAGCCTATTTTTAAGCACCAATTTTTAATAATTTTCTAAAACCTAGCTTACTCAAATATCTCCAAGAAAGTTTGTTACAAGTTAATGTAGATAAAAGCCCTTTTTTATCTTGGTTTTTAAAATCTTGCTATTTATTAACATAGAAAACAGCAAATAAATCAAGTTCTAAAAAATAAATTATATTCTAGGAACCTAGCAGAGAATTCATATTTTTAGAAAAAGCTAGAACAAAAGAAGATATCCTTAGATGAGTCTTGTGAATTATCAGAGCGTCACTTCCTTTGTCTGTAGTTGTCAAACAACTGTCTCTCCTTGTGAAAGACTGCATCCTGAAACTCCATACCTGTAACCACACAAAAACTAGCTCCTAACAGTGCCCCAAATCATCAGAATGAAGAAATGGAATACGGAGGTGAAAATATATTCAAACTAAGGAACCAGATGCCTCCTTATCAATTCAAGGTCTGTTCCATACCAAATCCTTCCTCATTATCATCAAACAAGAAATCTGGGATACTGGCAAAAGGAGTAGATATTGCCACGTCAAGACAGCAGAGTTTGAAGTGCAAAAAACCAACCAAACAAAAATGTTAAAAAAAACTTAAGTTTGAGTTATTAATGAAAAAGTAGCAAAAGTCTCATATCTGAACATATCTTTAGTTTGAGTTTTACAAGATATGAACTTTATAAGATCTTTATATCTGAATAAATGATTTTCTATCTAGTGACTTCATCAGATGATGATAGTGATCATCTTTACTATATAAATCCACTGCTTACAAAAGTTTGATATACATCTCTGATTTAGTTGGGGCCTTTTATACACTGCACTTCATGCTGTTCAAATGTTGATCGGTGTTAGTGCTAGCTTGAGTTTGGAACAGACAGACACAGTTTAAGACTAAAAACCTTCTCTGACTGTCCACCACCTACACAGCTCTGACTTGCCACTAGAGGGCTGACAAGGAGGAGTTCTACTAGGAGTTATTTACAGCTGATTTGCCACTACCTGGCTAGTGAGCCAAGACAAGCTTCTCTCCCTGCTCTAGGTGGGGTATGAGACCTGTTGGGGGGCAGGGCTGGAACATGAAGCTGAGAGATGGAGAATTAACAGGATGGGTAAAATAAGCTAAATAGCATAGATAAAAGATAATTCTGCCCTGGTGGGACACAACTTTGAGCAGCATAACAATCACTTAAGACTAGTTTCAGGTGTTAATTCAGATTGTAGAGTTGGGAAGGGACCACAATGGATCATCATGTCCAACCCCCTACCCCTGGTTTGTGTGAAGAGCTCCAGGAGTCACCCAAAATTACCATGTAACAAGGCCCTTCATCTGTAAGGTGTGAATCTACCCTGACTTCTGCCTCACTACCAGTAAGCTCGTGTTGATCGTCTCCCTAAAAATACGAGCTTAAGCTTTAAGGGTATGGGAAGAAGTAATGCTTACATTCTGAATACACTTTACCCAGAAAAACAGAGCCACTGCACAATGCACACTTAATAGAACAGAATGGCTATCGACTCCATATTCAATATGAAGTGAATTAACCCATCCTCACCCTCTGTCCTATATTCTTGAAGCCAATCCTGCCCTGTAAGTTTCACCCTGCATGCATGTTTCTATGCAGGTACTGCAATGCAAAGTACTTGCACAGCTTTTTAGGGAAAGTCCTTTTAAAACTGCAATATGAGGCAGAGAATGTGGGAGGTCCCAAAGCAACTAGCTCCTGCTATGAAGCAGCAGGGACACCCAAGCCTCCACACATACAGCCAACCACCCTCTGTCTGGTTACCACCACATGCAGTTAGATAGCATGCAAGCAAGTACAGGCATGGGCTATGCAGGTGAGACATTCAGAAAAACTAAGACACGAACTGTTAGTTGGGTGGAGAACAGCAGTGGGCAACCCAGAAGCTGGAAACACCTGGCAACCTCTCCAACCCTTTGACATGCCTCTCGCAATTGAGCCTGGGACACTACTATCCAAGATCAGTAGCAGGGAGGTGAAAATGACATGGTAGCTTTCCAGGTCAGCAGTCAGAAAAGCTGGGAAGTTCTTGGTGGGGGGCAGACCTGGGACCCACACAGGCCCCCAACACCTGGCAACCCTTTTAGAGGAAACCTGGGAAAACTCTGGGCTCTGAACCCCAAAAGGCACAACTGGTAGGCACAAGGTAGGTTACTCTACCACCTCTTGACAGCAATGCAAGCACTAAGAAGTTAGGATTCTACTTAGAGCCCTTAACAATATGTGTCCAAGGATGAGCTGATTCCCCAACAATCAATTGGAAATATTCAAGTGTTATGCCTGTTCATTCTATGAGGTCAATCAGGACAACTTGTGGGTGTGAGAGGTCAGCATTACAGCTCAATTCCTTCACACAGAAGCAGTCGTTCTGGAAATAAGGAAACCAGTCTCAGAACCAGGTGAGACAGCCAGGTTCTGGGTAAGTATGGTATACTGTTTAGTGCAGGTGTTAAACACCAGTGGCATGGTGAAGCACTGAACACAGAATGCTGATGTAATACATTTGCAAACGCAAGAGCATGCCCTGGATGCAATCTGATGCCACAGTATGCTGCAAGAGCAGAAGTGTGCTATGAAAAATGGGTGGAATTGGGCCTGAGCTGTGCTGGCCCTGTATGCTAGATTTGGACCCACAGATCAGTGAGTGAAATGTGCCACCAATTTTAATCTGGAAAAAAAAAAGTGTGTCCCAGCTATCAAAAGTTTGGAAAACAATGTGCAAAAATTCAAATCAGCACCCTTCTTTGCATCTGCAGACAGCTGAAAAGAGAATCAATGATGCTTCAAAATGAGAATCTTATCAGGCCTCAGAGATGTTACTAAAGCCTCATAACTACACCACCAGTAGAATTAGACTGATACAGAAGTCCAGTTCAAAACAGAATTCTTAAGTGCTAGGAAAGCACCACCAGTCTACCTGTAGGCATTTTTACAAAGCAGCTAATTGCTGTGGAGAATCCAAACAGCAGTATTTTATCCTGGGTGTCGGTGGCCTTACTGACAAAATTTAGAAACTTCTCTTGTGAGTAGGATGAATAGCTATACAAAACTATTCATTATGTAAGCCAGGCATCATGATGAACCAACGTTGAGCCTGGAGAAATAGAACACTGGAAACAAGTGTTACCAACTTGAATTTAAGGTCATGGATTTGTTTTCTGGTCTCCTCCAGCCTTAGGTAGAAGCGAGACTTTTTTTTAAAATCTGGGACAAGGAAATGTCAATATTCTCAGGTATTTCTACAACAACTCCTCTACAGCTCCCAGAAGAAACCAAATTACTTTCACTGATAAAAAGGCTTTTCTCAAAAGAGACAGGAGAAGAGGTGGTAATTAATAGAACTGTTCACACCAACTCTGGGCAGTGAGAGCCAGTCCCCCATTTGTCAACTATGGAAGCTATGAAAAGCCAAATGGAAATCCCAAAAGGTAGGTGTAGATCTCCCACTGGCTCTGCTGTAACTCTCAAAACTTTTGTCAAGTTGACTGCCTCTGAAAGGCCATGAGACAAGCATCTCCTAGAATGCCTGGGCTTCTTTCATGGCTGATACATCCTCATCCATGTTGAGGTTGATACTTTTAAGACTTCAATGTCTGGAGTCAATATTTAACTCCCTAGAAAATTTTGGTGCAGCTCTTCAGTTCTTCAGAACACGTAGTTTCTTCACTTGTCTGCCAATCAAAGAATTCTGCCTTTTTAAGAGAATAAATACTCTACCATGGTCTGTAGTTTACATGGTATGTCCACCACAGAATAACAGCTTTGCCCACTGTAGCAGGGCACCAAAACATGCCTGCTCCTTTAAGGCTGAAGCAGTCTAGCCAGCAGAGCTCTCCAGCTGTCACCTGCAGGAGTCACATGATGGCAGGGTCTTGGGACACATATGCTTAGGGCTGAAGATAGCAAGGCACTCTCTCTCTGGCAACCACCAGAGAAAGAACTCCTGCATGTGAAAGCTGCCTGAGAACTGGTGCTGCCTGCTTTGCTACTCAAGTGCCGTGAGACTTTAGGAATCTCCCAAGTATTTAAGCTATGTGGCATGCTGTATTAAGGGTGTATGTTTGACCCCTAATGGGGGCATAGTACTGTTCCTATTGATAATGCTTACATTATAGCCTAGAGGCTTTTGTTCGTTTGTTTACACTAGACAACCGGGATGAGGCTATAAGGGGAGGTTTGGAGGTCTCATTAGTGCCCTGAGAAAAGGTCCCAGATTTTGGGTAGAGTTAGGGACAGGCACAGAGAGAGAGAGATGCTATGGCGTTGCGGAGAGCCCTATTCACCAGAAAGGCATAGATACAAGGGTGCAGAGAGCCCTAGAGCCAGAAAGGCTCAGATACGAGGACACAGACAGCCCTATCACCAGAGGGGTGCAGACACAAGGGCACAGAGAGCCCTAGCGCCAGAGGGACTCAGAAACAAGGGTGCAGAAAGCCCTAGACCCAGAGGAGCACAGATATGAGGGTGCAGAGAATCTAGTGCCAGCAAGGTGTGGATACAGGGGTGTAGAGTCCAGCCACTGGTCAGAGAGGCACAGAAGTGACAGATGGTAGTAACATCTGTGAGGCTTGGGACACAAAAAGGGGAGGTAGGAGTCGTGTATAAACCCCAGACATCAGGATATTAAAAGGGACAGCCTCTTGCCTAGAAATAACTTATTCATTACATCAAAGGCATGACAAGAAAGATAGATTAGGGAGACTGCCCAAACATGTGAGCAGGCCACTGTGACAACCAGCCTAAAGACACACCCGTTACAGCCATCAACCTTACAACAACTAGCACCAATATTCATGACCATCCGCCTTTTCTTAGTACCTCTTATTTCATCCCTGGAATCCGGTTGAATTTTTTTTTAAAGGACAGGAATCATTTTGTCCTAGATCAGTTAAAATTGTACTTAAAAATTCATCACCTGAAGCTGTGACAAGTCTGATAATCATGACTTTCATCAAAATAGATCCAATTTCTTTGTCTTTATGGGTGCTCATACTGGACTCAAACTCCTCTTGCATTTAAGGACCTTGATTTAGGTAGGCATCAAAATACTCAATCTTTTGGCAGCACCCGATACATTTTTTGTCTGTGTGTTTTGAGGTGGGAGGAAGGGTATTTGTGTTTTGTCATAGTCCTGTAACTAGTTTTGGGAATTCTGACCAGAATCTCTGCAGTTTGAGAAAGGAGAACCTGAAAGGCTCAAAATATCCTCTACCATCAGGTTTAGTGCAGGTGTTATCATCGTCTCCTGCAGTAAAGCACATTCCTCAGAAGACAACTGTAAAGGAACAACAACCCTCATATTTTCCATTCTGGTCTTGTCAGCCTACAGCCAGTAGAGCGGGCCTAGCTAGGGAGGTTCTCAGGGAGCTTTATCTTTTACCGACTGTGCAGAAGTAAGATTGCACAAGGACAGTGTCTGCAGTAAGGTTAAGAAGGCCATGTGATGCATCTGGCTGAGACCAGAGCTCCCAGTACCATTCCCAAACTAGGTGGGACAGAACTCTGAATGGGACCTCTACACTATGTTCATCCTGGTTCGTTAATCCTGACAGTAGAGGACGTTTGAACAGTAGATGTAATAGAATTGGGTTGATGTCAGTAAGAAGGATTATACTAGAAGTGGTGAGGAGTATATTTCCTCATTGAAAGGTGGCAAAGAATCAGGACCAGCCATACCTCTGCAAAAGATACAGATGCCTCTATGGCCCACAAATTTTTGCTCGACTCCATCATGGGTATAGGTACCAAATCAATGCCAGGCTTCTTGTTTTACCTGAACTTACAATTAGGCTCTCACATCCTAAAACAGCACAAAAAACCATGCAGGGCTGGGCACCTATTATCTTAAAAGCAAATATAAACAGTTTTTCCACACAATCTTCCCACTGTATCAGATGTCAATCTGTTACTAAGAAAATAACGATGACACAAATTCAACATTACCATTTGGCACTCAGAAAAAAAGTGAACAAAGTGAGTCATAACAAATAAAATAGTTTTATATGAAATAGGCCCTTCTCAGCAAGAGCCATTTAACATTCCTAATCATTAACCAAGTAAACTGAAATTACTTAAAAGCCAAGTTAACACAAATAATTGAAAACCCACTCATTTGCAATAGCTTAGGCAAATGTTTTCATGATAATGGAAAAAGAAAAACACTGAACACATGGGTGATCAAAGCTCCCATCGTGGCTCTAAGCTTGGGTGGTGATGACAACTAAAAGATAAGCAAAGAAGAATTCAGCAGTTTACAGATAACCTTTCCAATACCTTTCACTTGCAAAAACCTTTCACTTCCAAAAACAGATTTAGTGTCTAATAAAAAAAATTATACAAATTTTAAAAAGGTGCTGTATTTGAATTTAGGCTTTTAATCTAATCAACCTGAAAGTTTCTCTCAGGATGAAAGCTCTCTTTCGTATACATGGATATACTGTAGAAAAGGGAAAAAAAATCTCTAAATGACTGATTATATTTCTCATCTAAGCTCTATAGTATGTACGTTTTAGCAGCAAAGCCTTTGCTGCTTTAGTTAGCATTACTATCATCACTCTAGAGAGTAATTCTGTTTTAAAGTACATCTCTCTTTTTACATTCACTTTTTTTCTGGCTATGAGTAAAGATTTCTACGCTAAAACTGAGCTTAAAGTTTTTTCTGAAGATTTCATTCAAAATGCTTAAGTGCTTTACCATGTTGAAAGTTGTATGAAAACCAAAATACATTTCTAAAACTCACAAAGCTTGGCTCCTTATTCAGGCAGGCCTCAACAAATTCTTTGAGGGGTTTGCTGAAGTTTCCTTCCAACGTTGGTGGATTATTCTTTGGAATGAGGAATAAAACCTTCATTGGATGCAACTCTGAATGAGGTGGTTCTCCTTTTGCAAGTTCTATGGCTGTTATACCTAATGACCAGATATCCGCCTGTAACATAAATAATCTTTACAGATATATGAGGTGGAGTTGGGGGAAGAAAAAGAAATTTATCTAGTCAAATACTGCTTTCAAACCTTTTTACAGCAGATTGACAAAAATAAAATCACATACACACAAATAATCTGTAGGTTACACTGTACCTGCTTCCAAGATACATTTTGTGTTTTCTAGCACAGATCAGAGTACCATATTTATTCAAACCTAAGACCAGACCAGAGTTGGAGTGGCAGTTACTAACCTGCCCAGCATCTACCTCCCGTAGCCTCTACTTCCCCCATACCTCTTTTACCTGCAGCCAGCCGCCTGCTAACTGCCTCTCCACCACTACTTATGTCTTCATCACAGTTGCAGCTGAAGCCCTGTTCCAGGCCAGGGCCTGGAACATATGATAACTGGCCCCAATCCAGTCATGCAGCAGCATCAGCTCTGGACACCTGTGGGTCTGGGGTCACCACAACTGTTGCTGCATGGCTGGGCAGGGGCTAGAGACAGCATATGCTCTATGTTCCATGTCCCAGGGTGGAGCAGGGCCCCAACCAGAACCGGAGCTACAATAGAAAGGCAAGCAGTGGCAGTGGAGGGGTGGGGAGCAGGCAAAGGAGGAACCAAGTGGGAGAAGAAGAGCAGGCAAGTGGTGGAGAGGGGACAAGTGGCAAGGCATAAGGTGCAAGGGGGGCTTGGCAGGACAGGGGTTATGGCAGGTGCCAAGGAATACAGGCAATGAAGGGAGACAAGCAGCAGGTGGGGCAAGTGACAAGGGAACAGTCAGCAAGGAACAGAGATCAAGCCACTTGACTTCTCTGCAGCTTGCTGCCCCTCCGCTCCCAACTGTTTGCGTCACTGCCATGGGGGGCCAATGCATTTGAAACACAACCCTCCAAAAATTATATTCTAAATGTTAACAAATTATGCATTTTCCATATCTAGAATCTAATGATTTGGGGGCTGTCTTAAATTCAAACTAGTTTTTGATTAAGGTAAATGCAGTAGTCTGAACAAAACACAAAATTATGTCTAATCTTATTTTTTGGGGTGTTTTTTTTTAATAAAAATATGGGAGCGTCAACCTCTTCACTGGAATGATGTTCCTACTCTTCATGCAATACATAAAAGCACAACATACTAAAATCACTGAAGTCACTGAATAGTCTTTTACTTAAAACTACTGCTGATGTTACAACTGATGAATCAATTCTGGTGTCACATATGGGAAACAAGTTAGACAGTATATCACATGGGGCAAACTGACTGATTTAGGAACACCATCCTTTAAAAGAGCAAAGATGCGATGGTTGTATTAAGTCCTACAGAGCTGAATTTCATTTTATCTTATGGTTAATAAGAGTTAAGCTTGTAATGTGGCATTTTGTGGCAATTATATTCCCAGGGAAACTTGAGACAATATTGTAAAAAATTAAGAGTCACAGCAAAACAAAAATCTTTATATAGATATCCAGGCAAAGTACAGTTCAATGCAAACCCCATAATATAACATAAGTTATAACATAGATCCATAATCACAAACACAAAACTGATAACGCAACTACATGAAAGAGTCCACTACTAATACTAACACCAATATATTTACTATCACCATTCCTGAAATAATTAGATGCAACTTGCACCACTCCCTGAAGATTAAGAGAAGCCAGACCCAGACTACAGAGAAGCAGAATTGAATGCCAGAGTCAAGGATCCCTGACAGCAGACAGGATTCTCCCAACTTCTCAAGTTAGGAGACTGCAAGACTGCTTGCCAGCAGACAGCCTGGCTTCACTCAAGATGTTTCCAGTTAGGGTTGAACAAAAAGGTCAAGACAACAATTTAAAGTATTATTCAGAAACTAATCGCAAGTGAACCTCACAAAAAACTAGTGTACAATATTCTAGATGTATACAGTACTACTTAAAACAAAGCTTTCCTAACTTTAAAAAAAAGGACTTGGAAGAATTGCCATGATATGAAAAATGACTAACAATTAAACTGCCAGATTCTGCGTTTACTGCCTCAGAACAATTTACATATTAAAATGTGCTTAGTCTACAGATTTTAAATGTTTTTCTTATCCCCAGATCTACAGATTCAACCTTAATCATTTGTATGAAAAGTCTATTATGATCATCAATAACAACTACAATACCAAGGGGCCTCCCAGACATAGGCTTCAGTGAACACAGTAGTATTTAGGTATGAAGGCAATATTCTGTTATGAGTTCTACACAGGGGCAAGGAGGCATGGGATGCTGATGACACTTTCACAGCCACAAACCAACACAGTGAATAGTGGTACAAACAAGTTTTAAAAAGTAATTATTTTCTCACATACAATACAAACTTTTTCAAAAATCATAACATATGCATCCCAGTTTTGCAGGTAAGTGGGGAAGCTGATTTTCTGCCCAGGATAGAAGCACCCCGCTTTGATTCTTGCTCTACAGTGATGCAGCTGTGGCACTACTATCCAGGTGGCTGAGCGAGTTACTTGACTTAATGGCTTATTGTTTTTCACTAAAAAGAGGGGTGTTAATCATCTCTCCTTTTTAATCATCTTAGTGTTCCACTAACCGAGTTAACCATTCTTAGGGCAATTTTGTTGTCTACTAGCTGCTCCAGTATTTTTCCTTCTATTTCACAGGTTTGGACTCAATTCGTGAAAGATTAACCAATGAATCATTTAACTAATATGCCCAGTAATAACTGGTTATGCTTACAAGTTATTGTTTAGTACAGGACTGGCCCCTGTCTGGCAGGGAAGGAAGGAAAGGGAAGCTGTTCAGTGCCACAGCAAGAACAGGAAGGCAGCAGGGCAGGCAGAAGGAAGGAAGGGAAGGAGGAAAAGGGGAAGAGCAAGGGAACAATGTTTACATCCCTAGTTTGGAGACTTTTTAGTCTTATTCAAAATCATAAGTCCAACCATAGGGATCAGTTTTTCAGCAGCAAAAAGGGTTTCAGCTTTAGGGGAGAAGTAAGGGGAAAAAGCCTGAAGATTTGGCTTTGTCTCTGCCTCTGAGGTAATTCTGGCACAGAGTAGCCAAAGCTCAAAAAAAAAAAAAAAAAGCCTTTCCAAGCAGTGCACATATATTTAGGGGTAAGTTATATGTGAGAAAATATGATAAGTTACAGTTCCTGAAGTCAATACTACTTGAATGTGTACCAACAGTTTAATCACAGTTAAGTCTTTTTTGCCACCTTTTAGCGTGAACACCTTTACCATCTAGTCTTGCATATACTCCAGTGACTCTTGAAAAAGAGAGCTGCAGGTAGCATGAGATTCTTTCAAGGGTGATTTAATGTACCATGCCGTATCGGCACTGTTAGGTGTACAAACAGTTGTACAAGATTTGCAAGATAAAGTCAGAGATTTCAGACAGAAATCCATATCGTCAAAAACACTTTTGATCTTACTCAGTTCTTTCCAAATTTGCTCTATTTTTCCATATTAAAAAATGGATAAATTAAGCAAACCCTTCATTTCAAAAATTAAATTCAGAAGAGTTATGGAGGGATACCCCGAGTCTAAAAAGGCTAGGAACTGCTGGTGTTTTCAATTAGTTGCAAGGTGACAAAGGCAAGTTAGTGACTGAGGTAAAGGACAAGCATTTAATTCTAGCTCTGCAAATTTCCAGGAAATATGCGTTGCACAAAAACGTAGTAAGTAGGACATACGAATGTTACAGCCTCCCCCTGGCTAGACAGTAACAAAATTACCCCAAAGGAAAACTCTCCAGCCAGGGGGCAACAGGGAGCTACTTCTTTGCTCCCCTGCTCCGCCCCCCACCATGAAAAATAGGCTGTCTCCAACAGATGTTACATGAACATCAGCTAAAGATAATAATAAGCAGCGATCACAATTGGCCGTTTAAAATTCCAAAATTATCTGATAAAGAATCCAAAATCTGTGTTTTTCCATGATTTAAATGAAACACCATTACATATACAAGTATCACTTGAACACAAATGTTTTATTGATATTTACAGTTTTAAAGCAATTTGGAAGCGTAACAGTGCCTCAATCATTATAATAAAATAAATCTTTATCACCTATATATTTTAGCATTTGATTTTGTTTATCATGAAATATCAGAACTCCCCGTGCCGCCTCCGCTCACCAGGACATGTGTCCAGCTGCAGCTGTCACCCTGCTACTTTAGGGTGCTGAGTAGCCTTGATATGCTGGTTCCCCTCACTCTCAATGCATAGCCCCCAAACCCCACAGCCTGGGTGGTGCCTCTCACTTCTGACCTGCTGCCCCCTAGGCCCCAGCCCCTCAGTGTGCAGGGCAAAAGATGCGAGGCAAGGGTCCAACCATAGGCAACGTGTCAGGGGGGCATAGGAGGGCACATGCCCCCTCAGATTTGTGCACCCGCAGTGGACATGGGGCTGTAAGCCTGGCCAAACTAGCATGGGCAGGAGTTGCCTCTGTGGTCTAGCAGGTGGGACCCCGCATGAGAGGGCAGAGCAAGGTGGCAAGACTTGTTGCTGCTGCTACCACCAGAACCCCTGTGCCAGCAGCCTGAGAAGTAACTGACTGGGGTGGGGAGTCAGGAATGTGCCTCCCTCAACTCCTCTCACCACCAGCTACAGTAGGATACTGTGTCCATATACAGGCATTACACACAGTGCCAGAAAACTTCCTAGTGAAGGGAAGTTGCTTTTTGAGAGCTGATAGTTTGACAGAACCAAGAGGTTTCTTTTAGTTAATTGTTCCACATCCTTAGCACCACATCTGACCAAGTTCAATCAAGAGACTTGATATTTTTATACCAATACCTTGCCACTTAAAATTACATTTTTCTTTGATCCCTGTTCAGTTGTCTTAAGACTGCCACGTGCAGAGCCGTGCAGTAGATGTTGTGATAAATGCACCCATCTCATAACATCACAGCTTCTTGCACAGCTAAGTGGAATAAGCTCCTCCTCTCCTCACTGGCTGAAAGCTTCCTCTTTTCACAACTTTGACACAATGGAGGGAACACTTCTCAGGCAAGAATTAAAAAGTAAATTAAAAAAACCTGGTGTCTAAAATTGGCACAAATGTTTTGCTAGTCAATATTACCAAGGTCTTATACTGAGTCAAGCATAGGGATTGCATTATGTAGCTAGGCCACAAAGCCAGTTTACCTGAAGAACGTTCAGAATTCTCCCTACCCCCTTCACTCATCAGGACATGGGTCCAGCTGCAGCTGTCACACTGCTGCTTTGTGGTATTAAATAGTCTTGATATGACTAGTGCCCCTTACTCCCAAGCAACAGTGCTCCCCAGCCCTGCCAGTTCCCCTCACCTGCCCCAACCCCGGGCCCAGCCTCAGTATGCGGGGCAGGGGTCTGTGGGGCAGTGTCCCCAACCATAAGTGACACAAATTCCACCCATTGGGCTGCAGAGGAGGCTCCTGCCCCTGTCAGTCCAGCCAGACCACAGCCCCATACCCTGCCATGGGCACACCAATCGAGGGGGCGGGTGGCAAAGTTGCCCCCTCCCCTATGCATCATGTATACCCTCCTGCTGGTTCTCCCATATCTTGGCTATGCAGCCCCTCATGAGGATGGCTTGTCACATTTAGCTTTAGTTGCATGTGCTTGAGTGGCAAATCATAGTATTATCTGAACTTTTCTTTTATATGCAGCCTTATTTAACCACTGCTTAAGTTTCTGTATAGTCTTATTATTATTTGAACTTCTCATTTTGCTTGTGTCTGTACTATCAGGTAGTCTTGAAGTCACTTTCACAGGCAGCTTATGGTCCAGCATTATCAATGTATGTGTGTGAAATGTAGGCCTTGTTATTAGCTCAAATTAACTGAGCGTAACACTAACCAACTAAAACAGAGGGATGACATAATTGGGTATGTTAATGAAAGGTGGTAAGAAGGGAACAACTGGACTGTGCCCTATTGCAGAGCTTTTGGAATTTCTGATTTTGATGGACAGACCAAATTAGAAGTCCAGGACACGACCAAATTAAGATATATGCATGTGATGGGTTTATTAGGACCAAGGAATATGCTGACAGGATAAGAACATGAACAGTATGATGATCACAGGGAAACCAATCAACAGTACCTGGAGATAAAGAATCACCAGAAGGAAAAACAAAAGCAGGACAACAAGGAAGTTGAGTGTGTCATTGTCCAACAACACTTGGACTGAAAAACAGCCATTACCCACAAATTACCGCCCTCTACTTTCAGGAACTGGATACCTATTCTGTAAGTAGAGTAATACCTGGGATTGATGAGTAGTTGAACATTGAACTAAATGTTTTTCTCTCTCTCTATGTAGAAATTATTAATACAGTTAATACACTAATAGCGTTAAATTTTATTTAAGTTGAATTGTGAGGCGCATTCCGCATTAGGCTCTGGATTGGTTATGTTTTGGCGATTCTTTAGCACCATGAGGACATAACAGTTTGGTGGAGCATGCAGGCAATGCAAAGCACGATTTATTTACCTGCAAGTTTAATACAACAGTTGAGAATGCATATAATATTCAGTCTCATACAGAGACCCAAGATTTTTGCCTACCTGTAATTAAAGGGTCGCAACCTTTTGTAGGACAGACCTCTAGGTAAGAGGAAAAGAGCTTCATTTTGGAAAAAGGACTTAATTTTTTGCACAATGACAGCACCCAATATAAAAAAAAAAAATACTTTTTAAATTAAAGAATTGGGTAACCCAAAATACACATTTTTCCATGATCAAAATGAACCACCACTATATAGATATCTATATATTAGTGGTGTTTCATTTCAAATCATGAAAAATGTGAATTTTGGGTTACCGTCTTTAATTTAAAAAAAAACAACAAAAACAACACGGGTGTTTTGTTGTTGTTGGGTTTTGTTTTGTTTTTTAAATCAGAGAAAACCTGGGTCCCTGGTAAGCAGTAAGGGCCTTGGGTCCATAGAAGTCTAGGGCTCTTTGGATGGAAGCTGAAGAAGGGGCTAGAGAAGTAGCCATTTAGTCTCAAAAGGAGGCACAGGATATGAGAGATTCGGCTAGAGTTGAAAAACCCACAGTCAGATGATTGCAGATCCTTTGCAGACAGCTGTTATACAAAAGGCAACAGCAGAGGAAATGAATGATTTAAGGAAAGAACATAGGAAGTTAGAGAGCAGAGACTGACAGCTCATTTGGATATAAGAGATAGCAAGAAGGGCAGAGCTGGATCAATAGACTCACCTGCGGGGAGCTGCAGAAGCTGCTCTCTACCACGCTGCCTGACTGCCACATGCACGTGTGTGTGTCAACCTGTGGTTTCCCATATTTTTCTCCTTTAAAGGAGAAAAACAAGTGATTTTCTCAAGAAAATCTGCTTTTTTCTGTAGCAAATGAAGAACTCGGATCCCTGATGAGATGATGACAGACATTATTGCAGGATACCATTTAACATCCAGGTTTTTATTCGTGCAGTGACTGCAGAACAATTCCAGGTAGAACTGCTTAGAGCAGTAGATGCTTACTCTGCATTTTATCAATGATGACAGGCCTACGTTTATCTAAAAGCAGTGCTGAGCATTTGCACAGCATGACATCTGCTTTGCTGTCATCAATCAGTATGGCAACATCTAGGAAACCAAACCTAATCATCTAAATTGTAATGCCATACAAGGAGTACTACTAAATCCACTGCTGTACCTACTCTCAGCTATTTTTGATAAGATGAGCATCTTCACTTTCACTCCTGATGAAATTGACCAGTATTGGAATACGACTCATTTCCAAAGCCAAAATCTGTACCAAAAATTCTACTTTTTTTACATAGGACAGCATTCACAAACACCACCTTCTTTGTGCTACCGTTGCATGAATCACAATTACAAAGCACCTTCTATATCAGTGTTCTGCTACGCACTGCCTCTTAGAAGCATTGGCTCTATTGTACTCCATCTACTTTTGATTCTTGGCAGGCAATACTGGCTATGGTGATAACCTCTAGCGTGACACACAAATCAATCACATAACCAAATTTAGTCCTAAACATGCTGGCTAATTCTTGTGTTTTCAGAGAAGTGTTGGCTTGACAAATATAGATTTCTCTTTATTTACTCTTCAAGCAAGTAATTTTCATTTCACAGATGTCTTATAAGACTTACTATTATAACTACATATAGTGTATCGGTTTTACAACTACGTAAGTGCCAATGCAGTTCTGTCAACCTGACCATCAGACCACATGGATTATGGGGTGATGAGCGGAGGCCCTGACAGGTAACGTGTGTATGCACCTGGTGTATGGCAACAGAACTATACAATTACAGGCTGCTACTGTTATCAGCAACCCACACCTTGATATATATATGCTACTCATACAGTAAATTAATTATCAACTACACACAATCTAGTGAATTTAATGGGAGAAAACTACATGTTCAGATACTCTATTATACATTTATCTACCCTGGCAAGGACAAACACTTTGTCCCAGGGCTTTTAAAAGATAAGTAACCCATCAGGAAATCTACTGTGAGGCAGCTCTAGGCAGGTGGTGTGTTGCTCCATAAAATTCTAAAAAAAAAAGCCTCTGTAGAAAAAAATTACTTTAATCTTACCTTTGAATCATATGCAGACTGTTTTATTACTTCAGGTGCCATCCAGAATGGTGTTCCCACAAAGGTATTTCTCTTTATTTGTGTATCTGTTAGTTGTCCTGCTACTCCAAAATCTGCTAATTTTACCTCTCCTTGTTCAGACAGCAATACATTGGCAGCTAATAAAGGAAAAAATATGGGTTAAATGTTTCAAAGCTTTTCTTTGACTCTACTGTTAGAACATTTCATCAAGACTGTCTTTTTTTTAAACTGACAAAAATGCAATACTTACCTTTAATATCTCTATGGATTTTCTTTTCTGAATGTAAGTAATCAAGTCCTTTAAGTATCTCTCTTAAAATTGTGGCAATCTGGGTTTCATCAAGAGAACCAGGTTCTAACTAGGAGAAACATAAAAATAATTGTAACTTGCAAGTTTTAATGTTATGCAAGTAGAGGAAGAAATGAAAATGCCATTATATGTGCTTATCAGTAAGTTAATATGTTTAATTGATTTTGGTGTCAATTACTGTTTTACATGTGAAGCGTGATCTATTTTTCTCTGTCCTTAACATACATTATCTACATTTTGGATCTGCTTTTACCACCCTTTATATGGGGTGACAGGAAAATAGCCGCATGGAAACAGAAGTGTGCTTACTAGCTGATGACAGTGTAACCCAATACCATGAACAAATTTAGCCCAAAGACCTCTTCTTTGTATCTGAATCATTAGGTTTTGAGAGAAAAACGATGCCCTCAAGTTAGGATAGAATAGTGTCCCCATGATTCTCCCAACCCCACATCAGATTGCCTTCTGAACATGTTTGAAACTGAGCTCTTGCTCTAGCAGGGCTCTGCTTAAATATTCTATGCATGATATGAAAAGTAATCACTTTCCAATTTAGCTAACATTGGAGAAAGCACATTTTAGAGATTTATGGCAGCACAAAGCAACAGCAAATAGATGTCCATACTTTTGTTGTGCCGCAATGAAGCCATGACAAAAAAGTGGTAACATTGTGCTGCTTTATTGCAACAGATGTCCATTTGATTCACAGAAGCAGAACACTGTCAGCCCAGAGCTACCCACACTCTTCTGCTATCCCAAGCAGCCACTCCCTGGTTAGAGGGGCCCAGTCCTCCATGCCTCAAATTCCTACCCAGGACTGGGTCCCTCAAACTCAGGGAACATCTACCCAGCTTTCCCAGTTTCCAGACATTTGTCATGGAGACTGTTGGGCTGCATTTCTGCAAGCAAGGAATCCCAACTTTCTCTGCTTCTGAAGACATACCCCAGACATCCCAGGCACATCAGTGGAAGCAGGGAAAGCCAGGGCACTCCACTGTGAATTAGTGGCCCCAGCACTGGGCCTGTGTACCACACTGGAGCATCCAGCTTCTCCTTCTTTCAGACAAGCCCCTGGGATTTCCCAGGGGCTTCTCTGAAAGCAGGCAAAGTCAGCTTTTCTTGCTTGAAGTTACGCCCCCAGCAATCTAAGAACCCCCAAGATTGCCAACAGCTTGTCTCTGGAAGTGAGGAAAACACTGTCCCACATGATAAACAGGAGGACAAAGGGCAACATGTTTCAACCAATTAAGTAGATCAGCTGTGCTCAGACATATCCCATCAGAGCTGATCTGCTTCATTGGGCAAGGGCTATTTCTAGCCAAAGAGAAACTGGCAAGCAATGATGAATAAATGGGAAGAGTACTGAACAAAAAGTATGGGAACCATCAAAAGATTGTTACTGCCCTTCTTATATGCTTTCAGTGGTTCACAGACATACTACAACAGCAGTAACATCTTCAAGTTTAAATGTAAACTCAAAACAGGGCACACTTCTAGAAAGCCAACGTTATTTGCCCACAAACAAATTTAAACTAGTAAATTATTTTATCTGTGCTTTGCTAAAACAAAATATTTTTGTGGGGGAAAAAATTCCTAACTAACTCAACTTCATGTTTACTGCTACATAATCAAGAAATTAATCTTGTAGTTTTAAAAAGAGTTTCTCTTTCCTAACTGAATTTTAATCCTCATGTGAAGTCTCAAATGGACAACCTTTGAGAGAGACATCCTTTACAGGGAAAACTAATCTTCACTAATGAGTGAAATGTAACCTTTCAAAATAATATTAATATGTACTTTGTGAACTGTAGTTAAGTTTTAATTCTTTGCTACTTCAAAGAGTACTGCTAAGTGTACTTTAATATACCTTGTATAATTCAATTTTAGTAATATGAGATCTCACTATAGACTAAGATATTAAAAATGTATGCTAGATGATGGCTTGTTTTCTTTATGAATTAGAAAGCAAGTTGAAAGACTATACTGCCTTTATTAACAATAAATGTATGCCTTAAATAGAAAGACATTTTCAACACCATCAGTATGTCTAACAGATGAGCCCCCCCACCATCAAGAAGAAGAAAATATGTTTCTACATCGACTCAAACCTCAGTGAGGATACAAACAAGGGGGACAATCTAATTTATTTTAATCATGTAGTTAGGCATAATTATATCCCTACCAAAGTGAGCAAATAGTAACAAATTTTAGTCACCAATATTCTCTGATTAGTCAATATTTTGAAATAAAAACGTTTTCATATCTCTTTTCAAACATCACGTTACCTAACCTCCTTGCATGTGAATTAGAGGTGCATCAATAAAGATTTCCTTAACCAATGCTGATAGCCAATTATTTAAACTTGGCATATCAGTCATTACAGATCCAAAAACCAAATTACAGGAAGGCAGCTGGGCAGCATGGAGAACATCTCCCTGCAGGTACTGTATTTCACAGTGTATAGGTCAACACAGTGTACAAATCAACCCCATTATTCTGATCCAAAAAATTAGGAATTTTGTAGATCCGATGTATAAATCAACCTAACTTTTTGGATCAGAACTTATACCAGCTTCTGCATACCCTCTCTGTGGGCCACACACCCAGGAAGTGGGCACATGCTGCAGCACTGCTCACAAAGAACAGGGACGGGCTCAGTGCTCAGCTGGTGTGGCCCTGTCCCCTGCGAGCAGTGCTGCCCAGGCTGTGTCAGCCAAGCATGAAGCTCAGCCCCATCTCCTGTGAGTGACGCTACACCAGCTGAGCATCAAACCCGACTCTGTCTGCTATGAGTGGTGCTGTAAAGTGCCAAGGCCAACCCCATCCCTTGCGAGCGGTGCTGGGTTCAGGGCTTGGCTGGCACAGCTAGGCTTGGCACTTGGCAGCACTGCTCACAGTGGACAGGGCCAGGCTAGGCGCTCAGCTAGCATGCTCCCATCCCCTGTGAGTGGCACTGCCTGGACTGCACCAGCCAATCACCAAACCTGGCACCACTCACAGGGGACAGTGATACGATGTTTAAGCCGAGGCTGAATTTTAGAAGTTAAAAACTGGGTTTCAAAACTTGACTTATACACCATGAAATATGGTATGTCTGTGGAGGGGAAGGGGCTTGGAGAAGAGCAGGCCATAGTGACAGACGGAATGGAATAGGAACTGGGGGCATTGCCCAGCCAGGCTGGTGAATGGGACCCAGGTGAGGAGTGGGGCTGCAGGAATCTTATCCAGGGGATCAGCATTGTGGCAGTTAAAAATGGTAGCAGGGATGCGTGAACTAAAGATCAGCAAATGAGCTTTAGTTCAGGCACTACCACCACCATTTTTAAGCGCAGGGATGCTTTTAACCAGAGCTGAGCAGGGCAAAAGTGGATGTGGGCTGTGGGCTCCAGGCTCTCTGCCCTGCTGCCTTTGCCCCATGAGTCCTGCACTGGCTGCATATCACCTGCCCACCCAGTAGTGGGAGGTACAACTCGCTGCCCTCACTGCTGCCATGTGGGCAGGGGGCACATGGCCTGTGCAAGGCACCCAAGTGAAAGGCAGAAGATCAGAGAGTTCAGAGCTTACAGTGGACAGCCCACATTTGCCCTGTGCACAAATCTGAGGGGTACATGCACCCCATGCCTCCCTTGGGGGAGGTATGCAGCTGGGAGAGCCACCCCCCCTACACATACACACCCCCTGGACAAGCTGCCAACAGCTGTCCCACTCCCTACCCCAACCCCCATTCATTGCCCTTGCTGGGCAGCACATCCAGCCCCAGCCCCTCCCTCACAATGGAAGCCTCGATCTGCTCCACCCTCCACCCCTTCCCCTCCACAGACTTACCCTCAAGGTGCTGCTATCCACACTGCAGGCTGCATTCCTGGCCATATGCATGTGTGCAGCTGCACGCATGCACACAGCATCCAGGGGCCCTGCCAGAAGGCATATTATATTTATCAGTTAACATTATCAGCTACACCGGCCAAGAAAAAAGCCGACAGACAATAATGTTAATTTTTCTCTTATCGGTACCAATCCAATATCATGTATCAATATCGGTGAACCTCTAATGTGAATGTTAATTCCTGACATAACTTCTTGGAAATTCATACATGCATGTAAACTTCCCCCCCGCCATATTGAGAATTTTTTTGCATAAAAATAATTTTGGGTGTTTGTTTGTTTCTCAAGGCATACGGCCATGCTGCTTTTCATGTAAATTGAAATACTGTATTTCTGGAGATGACAACTGTTAAATCAGCTTCAACTGCATTAATAAATTCCTATGTAAGTTTACTTACTAGATCAAGAGCAGAGCCTCCACCAAGATATTCCATTATTATCCATAACTTTGTATCCTGAAAAAATAAGTAATAAATGCTTAGAACATTGAGTCTCAACTAGGATGCCACAGGATCCTAGGATACCACCTGATCCAGGATGATGCAGTGTCACAGGTAAGTGACTGCTCTTCTTCTCTCCCTGCAATGTCCACCCCAGAGTCCAACAGACAAGCAGCATCTGCAACTGTGCCCTACCCCTGGCAGCTCCCACAACGACCTCCATGCACTTAATAGGGCGTTTTGCTGCATGTGTGGAAGCAGATAGGTGGCCATGGGGTGACAGGACTGCACTTTTCAAAAAATATTAATAGCATAAGTTTCTTTGCTTACTTGCTTCATTCAACTATACCTTTACTAGGACAGAGATAGGCAAAAAGCAAGGCAAGGTGGCACCCTAAAGACTAATTTGTTAATAAGTTTTCAGGTGCCACCATCTCCTGCTTTCTGCCTGACTTCAGACTAACATGGCTAATTATCTCTCTAAAAAAGAAATAATGACAGAAAAAAAAAAAAACAACTAACACCAATTTTTTTTTTTATACATTTTCTGTGTCCCCTGCTTACTTTTCAATGGATATCCATTCCTCTACCCCCATACTGATAGTTATTGATTTGCAAGATGGTATATAATTTTTACTAAAGTATGTTTCCTCAAGAAGAAAAGATGCATACTTACTCCTCATTTATTTGAAAAGGACTACATAAGATAACTTCTTTCCATTTTATTAACAGTTTCCTATTTCATGTACATATTTCTATGAAAAGTCTTGTCCATCTCCTCTAGGAAGACAAAACTGCCATACCTGGAGGAACAGCACTTCCCCACCCCACCAGGGAGGGGCAGCAGATCACATGAGGTAATACAGAGAGCTCAGACTCCAAAAATATTACACAGATATACAACTTAGGAAAAGGCAGCGATTTCTCTGCAATCCCTGTACAAAGGGAGCCCCTGCAAATTTATTACAAATTGTATATAAATTTTACCATCTATCAAACACACCAACAGAAGCAATAATCTACAGTAGAGCCTGACGCAAACTATACCAAAATAATAGATCCACTGCATATCCTCTATGCATTTCCTACAAAATATAAGTTTTAAAACCATTATTTATCAGGTTTTAACACAGTAATTAGGCCTTCAATTCTGTAAATATTTGGCTTATTTAGTTTATATATATTTTTAGGACAATTTGCAAACCATCACAGCTACAACATCACTGCAACCAAATTTTGTGCACCAATCAATGCACAAATACCACAGTAAAATTGGAAACCTACATACATCAAATGGGGTGCACCAATAGAGATTTTGGGGGCTGATACCAATAGCCAATTTTTTAAGGAGGCATATTGGCCAATACCTATCCAATTTCCAATACTAGCTGTGCAGCTTGAGAAGCAGTGTCCGGATGGTAAGTCTGTTGTGGTGGAATGCGTGGAGGGAAGGAAAGGGTGTAGGGGGCGGGGGGGGGGACGACAGGGGGGGACACATGGAGGCCCCTGCAGTGAGGAAAGGAGTGGGGGTGGGGCGGGGCAAGGGACAGAGCCACAAGCACCTCATCCAGGGGACGCAGGGAGGGGAGGCAGCTCCCATTGCTGTATGCACCCTGGAAGGGCATGGGGGAAGTCGTGCTCCCCGGATCCGTGCAGACTAGGCTGGGCTGAGCTCAGGGCAGGTGACGGCAGCACTGGAAGAGGGGCTTACCAGAGGCCAGCCCAGCCTCCCTGCCGGAAAGAGCCCAGCACAGCCTCAGCCTGCAGCTGCAGCCCACCCCACCCCATGCAGTTCCAAGGAGCACACTGTCCCCCCTGCCATGTCCTCCCAGGATATGTGCAGCAGCAAGAGTCACCCCTCTTCTCCCCTCTGGACAAGCTGCAGCTCCATCTTGTGCCCACCCTGCCCTTGCTGAGCAATGCCTGCCCTAGCCCAAGCCCCTCTCCCTCCCTCACCATAGGGCCCCTTCCCCCCCCACGCTCCTTCCCTTCTTCCACTGCAACAGACTTACCAGCTGGACACAGCTCTCCAAGCTGCCAAGCTATGTTCCTCTCTGTCTACATACTTGCACAGGACATTTATTGGCTACATCAGACCAACTTACGATACAGTCGATTTTCTTTATATCAGTGCTGATTCGATATTGGACTGATGTATCAGTGCATCTCTATACACGATGCACTTCAGAGACCACATACAATAATGAGAGAATTAAAAAAAAGTAGTAACAAAATTGTGTTGCTTCATTGCAACAGACACTGCTTTATTGCAACACTGTCAGCCCAGAGCTGCCAGTACTCCTCTGCTATCCCTGGCAGGCACTCCCCTGTGTAACATGTAAAAAGGTATAAAAGGCTTCTTCATTTTAAATCTCAAGACCACAGCCAGGACACCAAGTACCCATGAATTTTCATTCATTCAAGCACCCAAAGAATTATATTGCAAAAACCAAGATGTAGTGTAGTTATCTAGAGAAATTACAATTTGGCCCTTTTTTGTAGTTGTCACAGTTAGAGCGATAGATGCATCTGTGTTTTTTTCTGGACCCTGAAAGCACCTTCTCAGGTGTCAGATCCCCCACATCTTTACCCATCTCAATGTGGAATTTCACAATCCTCCCACTTTTTAACCAGATACAAAATGGTATGAAACCACGTACCCACTTCTTTTGAATATTTTTCCTTTTCTTAAGGAATGCAAACAAAAGCACACAACAATTAGATACCATATTTACAACCAAATTATCATTTATATGAAACAACAGAAACAAAAACTCTTAGAGGAAAAAGAAGCTCTAAACCAGCAGTGTCAAACATCCAGTCTGCAGAACCACTCTATCTGGCCATCCAGACCATCTTGGATCCCACCCGAAATGGAAACTGGTGACACGAGGAAGAAGAAGAGTTGATGCAGCCATGTAGATGGGCAGATCTACCTCCCTGACCACAGGCCTCACACTACAACTGGAGCCACTCTGGGTCAGAGCTAGAGCAGCCTTCGCTGCCACAGCTTCCTTGTCCCTGGAGCTGGATCCAACATGCAAGAAGTTCTGAGGTTCAACTACAGCCCAGAGTACAAGTCCCTGCTCTAAACAAATCATCTCTTTAAATGGTAACTTAGGAAGGCAGCCCTGAAGTGCAGCTTCTCAGTCCAATGCCAGTTTTATCCAACCTGTACCTCTTTTAAACAGACCTTTCCACTCTAGCTCTTTCACTCTTCTTAAACTGACAGCAGACGTTAAGGCAAACACATGATTGAGTTCTGAGCAACTGTATACTCCATTCCAAAAAAAAAAAAAAAAAAAAAAAAAAAAAAATCAAGCAATTTGCTGTGCCCCAGGTATACGCAGGTCATGCGAATTTTGGGGAAAGGGCATGAAATTCTTCAGACCCCAATCAAGAAACTGCCAGATGCCAGTGCTATATCATGCCAATCCTTATCATCAGGACTTGGCAGAGGGCAACCCCACATCCCAAACCAAGAACCAGTGCTACACCTAACCTGATACCAAGGGCAGGACTCTATGAGCCACCCACAGGAGTGGCTGGACAAGAGAGCAAACCTTCTAGGTTAGAGGAAGCTCTGAGGCTCCAAGGCCTGTTCTAGACTGGGATTTGCCCATGGGGTCTATCCCATCCCCATGTTGACTGTCAGCATCCAGATGAGGCAGGTTTAGGTCTGAAACGCCATACATTCAATGCATGGCTCCATACAACCAGCCACAAAAATGTCCCAGATTGTGTGTTCCATTTTATGCAGAACATCTTTGTGGCTGGCTTAGCATTTTATGGCACCATGTGTCACGCGGCATATTTATGGCACAACTAACACACCAATCACACCATCAGTCTAATATCTGCCAGGGCCTTAAGTCCTACCAAGTCTTGCAGGTTAGCTAAAGGTAGGAAGGGGGACAAAAAAAATTGAAGTTAACAGTGTTTCATCATTCCTCTCATTTGCTGAGACTGACTTTGAATTAAAGCAGTGATTCCCATGCAATCACAGTTATCAGGGATTGCTGTTTTCTCTCATAAAAAGCCCCCAAATTTTCAGATTTAAAAAAGTAACCAAAAATCCACATTTTCCTGTGATTAAAATGAAACATCACTATAATATATAGATATATGTATAGTGGTGTTTCATTTTAAATCATAGGAAAATGTCAATCTTGGGTTACTTTTTTAACCCAAAAAATAGGATTTTTTTTTTTTTTTTTTAAATGAGAGAAAACCAGGTCTGTGGTTATAATGAAATCAGTGTTTTGGGAACAGAGCTGCAAGGGTACTCTTGTGTTCTAAATCCTGTAAAATCAGATCAACAGCTCAAAAGGTATGAACTGCTCTTGTTCATTTCAACAGTACATTATCTGTGAAATTAAATAATAGTTAATTATATTGACATTTAAATCTTTTCACTGCTGATACACTCCTAAGAAATATCCAGTAAAGAAGTACCATACATCAGATTCATGTTCTGAAGCAAGATAAAGCAGCTGAATAATCGCAAGGAAGACTTAAAAGAACAATAAGCAAGACACTTCAACTAATTTCTGACCCAATGAAAAGTAAGGGTAATACAATCACCAGGGCAATACAGATAGCCCAGCGCAAACCCCCCAGTTTTACCTTTCCATCTCTCTTGCTGTCCCCAAATTCCTCAGCATACATTTCCCCCACCATCACATTTCTCCTACATACTCTATGCTCTCCTACATTAAGACAGCTGTGCTCAAATTTATCTCTATCCTGTTCTTTTTACACACATTTCCCCCTTTTACCTTCCATCCCTGTTAAGCAGATCTGGTGTAAAGGGCTGGGTCTTTTTAAAAATAAATATTTGAATTAATTACTTTAACTAAAATTGTATGCGACAGGTACTGAAGAATGAAACAAAGTCTTGGCTTCCTTAAAAATGGCTGTTGCATTGTCATATCTTACAAGACTACCTACTGATGGATGGACTCTTCAGTTGCTATTTATTAAGACAGGAGTACACAATGTTTTTTGGCCGGACTGCTGAAAAACACCACAATGCCTACCTCGGAAGATGCCGGACTGCTGGCATGGCAAAAAAACAAAATCAGGGCAAGAGGTACGTGGCAGGATGCCCTACCTGTGCCCTTGGCCCCCATCCCTGCACCCCCCAGCTTTACTGCCCCTGCCCCCCAGGCTCTGGGCAGCTGTTGGAGCCCAGGCTGCTCCCAGCAGGGCTAGCAGCATCCCAGCTGTCTGCTGGGAGCAGCCTAAGCTTCTGGCTGGCAGCAACTCCCCAGACCCAGGGCTGGCTGCAGCCGGGAGGCTCCAAACAGCTGTGCCAGGCTCTGGCATCAGCTCCACACAGGTGTGTGCACCCGCACATCAGAGCGGGCGGTGAAGGAGGGGCCTGAGGCAGTGCAGCCCCGGTCTGTCCCCTGCTCCCAGCACAGATGTGATGGCAGGTTCCAGAGCCTGGTGCAGCTGTTTGTAGTCAGCCCAGGCTCTGGGCAGCAACAGCAAGCAAGCAGGGGGCAGGCTGCAAAAAGCTGTGCCAGGCTCCACAACTCCGGCATCAGCTCCGTGCTGGTGGCAACTGCACAGGCACCTCGAGGCAGGTCCCACTGTGCTGGGAGCAGGGGACAGACTGGGACTGTGCTGCCTCAGGCCCCTCCCTCGCTGCCCGCTCCAACACACAGGTGCACATGCCTGTGTGGAACTGATGCCAGAGCCTGGAGCCTGTCACAGCTGTTTGGAGCCGCCCAGCTGCAGCTCGCCCTGGCTCTGGGGAGCTGCTGCCAGCAGACAGCTGGGATGCTGCAAGCCCTGCTGGGAGCAGCCCGGGCTCCGTCGCTGGCAGCAACTACCCAGAGCTGGGGCTGGCCATGGCGTGCCAAGCAAAATGGCCTCACGTGCCATGCTTGGCACGCATGCCAGGGGTTGCCGAATCCTGTATTCAGGCATACTTGAATACAAAGCAGGGGCACCAGGCTTGTTCTGAATCCATGTGTAGTCCTGACAAGAAACACAAACTTCTTTAATCATCAGAACTCAACTTCCAAGCTTTCAGCATCTAGCACCTAGGACAACCATTTCCACTGCCATTCTCAATCATATTTGTTACTTAACTTGTAATATTTCATTCTCATCACTGGAACAAAAACTACATTTCTTTGTCCTTGATGCTATGAAAGCTATACTATGACAACACCCCCATATAAGACACCTTGTTTTTGGACTGCAGAATGTAGAGATTTTTTTCTTCCAGTCATAGCCAGCTGTGTGACAAAGTTCCTCTGGAAGCAGCATCCACAAGTGTGAGATCCCAGGATATACTCTGAGTGAAGCAGCACAAACTTCCTAGTGTGGCAGGACAGCAACAAGGCTAGGTCCCAAACCCATGCAAAGGCAGTAGCAAGACTAAATTCTTTACTGTAAGTAATTCTTGATATAAGTTTACGTAAATAATGAAATATCACAAACCAGCCTTGTAAAGATCATAGAGACTGAACGTAGCTGCTCGCTCACTGCCAGCCAGATCAGTGGTTCTTCAGCAAAAAGCTCCCGCCTGACCAGCAGCTTGAGAAGGTTAAGACTGGGCTCTATCCCTGCTGGTTTGCTGCCCTAAGGAGAAATGGCAGCCATTTTAGCACAGTCTCCTATTCTGCTTGTACTACAGGAAAGAAAAAACAGCTTCCCCACTTAAGAGACACGTCTCAATTCTGCAGGGATGATTAGGGAAGAAAGTGTACGTGTGGCATGCAAGTAAAAACAATATTTAAGTAAATGTCCAATTGTAAGATTGAAGGGGAGTTGCACACAGAAGCCAAACTTCAGATCTTACCATCAGACATTTATGTTGAAATATTATCTACAGACTTCTCAAATTGACATTCTGAGCTCTGATTTTAACTCAACAGTTATGCTAACCCCTACACTAATGGCCTTATCTCTAGAAAGTTTATTAAAGATATTTACTGTTGTGTCACTGTAGATGTGGTATGGCAGGATGCACGATTGTTGACATCAGGGTAAGATCACACTGTGGCATGAAATAAGCCTGCAGGCATATTATGCTAAAACACCCACTAGCTTCCCATCAGAAAAGGGAAAAGACCCTCACAAATCTACTGTACTTGACACACAATTACACCTATAAGAGTATGTGAAGCCTTTAGGGCCTTAAGACGACACAAGGTGGCAATTCTACATAATTCTATCTAAACGCTCTCTCTTCCTCTCATACAAGCAGTGACCTACAGCAGATTTACTGAGGGTGAAGACACTGAGGTTTTATATGGCAGAGCAGAACTATCTATCCATGCAAAATTTTTAAAAGAAACACAATTTGAAGTACTATGACCATTATCAAAAGGAGATTATCCTATGAATACTTCAAAATGCTCCCCTCCCAAACAGTATCGCTTTTGTGCTGCGTGGGTTTAGTTTCTGCCAACTGTTCCTTATCCATTAACTGATTACCTCCTAGCACTAGGACATCTTGGTGGTAGTGGTGTGCCTGTATATGTTGAAGAGCAGGTATACTGTGTATCATCTGAATATTGTTGGCACTTGACTGTCACCTGAATGCAGCTAGTAGCTGTATACAAAGGTTATAAACTATCAGACAGAAATCTGACCCCTCGTGAAGTCCGAAAGTGAGGAAGCTGAAAGTGCCATTAATGTCATATTAATCCCCCCAAGGAAGAGCTCAAACCACTGCAGCACGTTACCTAGAACCCCTGCCACCTCTCTCAAGTGAAACAACAGTAATTGCACCATCAAGATTATCACACACTGCAGAAACAGTCTAGGAGGATACGGATGGATAACTTGTCCTCTATTTTTTGATAAAAGGAAATCATCTATCCATGCCACTGAAGAGATTTCATGTCTTATGTGCTGACCAAAACCCAGGCTGTGTTTTACGTTTAGAACATTATCCTCTATTACAAGGATTTGTAGTTCATAAAGTCTCATGCTGACTAGCTCAAACACATGAAGCCTGAAACTGGGTAGTAGTTGGACAGAATTGATGTACAAGGATAAGTGCATCAGTACTAGTTCTTCTCAGCTGGGATTACAGAAATAAACACTGAGGCAGAAGGGTGGAGAAAGAAACCAGAAAGATAATTTTAGTATCTCTGACTATAGGCCAGCCCCAAATTGCTGAAAAACCAAGCATTCAGCAAAACGAGCATTGAGCAAAAGCAAAAGTATCTGATGACTGAAGATGGTGACCGCAATTGTTTTTAAAGACCCAGGATGGTGACTGCGAGCATTAAAATGAAGCTTGTTCAGCACTAAGTGAAATCAGGTATCAATTTCAAATGAGCATTATAGTGAAATCGTGCTAAGTGAAACAGCATTAAGCGGGAGTCAGACTGGTCCTATAACTACAATCAGGGCCTTTTATTAAATGCTCTGAAGGACTCTGGCTAAGACAGACAAAAAAGTGAGTATTAGAGCCTTTCTGCCTCTTTCAGAGTGAAAGCACCCATGACATGACATGCTGCCTACTGAATCTTTAAAAGTGTTACAGAATTTGCTATACAGTATTCCCAGTTTGATACCTACAGATGTACTTCTACAGTTGCCCAAAAACAACAGATTCGCATGAGGACAGCTCTCTTTTGCCATGATAAAGCAGTTCCCTGATTAATGAGGCAGCTTGGATATTAACGTATCTGATAAATGTGCTATTCTGACAGAACTTCAAAGTCTCAGGAACTCATGCCTTGTCACTTCTTTCATTGTTTACATTCTGTAGACATACGGTTGGTTCAAATTAAATCAGCTCTGGAGTAGTCTCAGTGCATAATAAACAACATATAGCTCCAACCAACTGAAATGCCAGTCTCAAATATTTAATGTTTCCAGCAGACAATTTTAAAGGATGAATTTAAGGCTTTCAGTCCTTTTCAGTGGTATCTGTGCAGATCACCAAAGGACTCATGAATTGCTTAATTTATCCCTCTCCACAATTCAAGCAACTCATCTAGTATGGAACCAATTCCAGTTCCAATGGATGGAATATAGCAGAGGATCAAATTACAGTTCCCACTGAATGATCAAAAAGGAAAAGAAAGGTCTGCAACAAAGCTGCAGCATAAAACCAATCTGAATTACAAAACACAGTCACAACAAGTCAAGGACACTTAGACCTGTTAAATTAAGAAAATTCCAAAGACCTACGCAACCAAAGGCCTATAATTTTTCTATTGTGGTTTTGATAAGCTTTCCTTTCCGGGGTGCTGAAAAAGTGGAAGAGATGATGAAAGTGATGCGCAAGAATCCACAAGGAGAGGCATAAAATTATCTGAGATATTGCAACAAAAGTGGTCGTCATCAGTGATCCACCTCCCAACCATGTTACTTAAGTAAGAAATATTGCAGTCTTTCTGACCTAAAGCAATGCTGCTGCTACTAAGTTCTTAGTTATTGTTGCTGATGAAGCAAAATTAAATAGGGCTAGAGCATTTAATATGGTCTTGTCCAGGGTGAAAGATCTCAGAAAAGGTCCAGAATCTATGCAAGAAAAAATATGTTTTGCTTTTTTTTTGCAAAAAAGAAAAAAAAAAAAGCTACTTTACTTCATAAAACTATGGACAAATAAAAAGATTTATCTTAATGTTTTAGAACGGAATAAACTGATTTAACCATTTCAGGTCCATTTTCTTTGATAGCAGGTAGCTCTTAACCTGCAGACTTTTACTAAGGTGTTCACAGAAGGAAAAAAAAAACAAAAAAAAAACAGGCAAGAAATCATCAGGTGCCAATCCATACTACTTTTCTAAGGAAGAAGCTAGTTCTCCATTTTCAAAAACCCAGGTAGAAACAGCAGCCTGAAAAGACATGGTTTGATTTGAGTTTTTTTAAATAAACTGACTTAAACCAGCTCAGTGTTAGAGCCAACACCATTTTTCTGTGCAAAAAGGAGGCTGACTAGCTTCTTACAAGCCAAGAGTCAGAGAACTTCCAACTCCACATGTCTTTGAAAAGTTCTTGGGAAGGGAAACATCCCAGAGTCCCCTCAAAGGAGTGACCCAAATTCCAACCTTCTATGCATCCCTTCAGGTGCTGGATAGCTCATCTAGAACTTACTAATATTTATCTATTTTAAGGTTTTGTATCAAAAAAGTTTTAAAAGTCTTCCATAAAGTAGGCTGGTGATAACAGCAGGCCTACTGAGTATTGTGCAGTCTCTGGATCTTCCTTTTGCGGTGACATGCAACTCTACTTCAGGTAAGTTTGTTTTGTTTTTCAAAAGGGGCCATGATGTTTATGAATGTTATTCTAGCTTTGGTGGAAATACTCTACCTAAGACCATGATTTTGCAACATTTCCTCATCATACTCCGGTTTAATTTATCAAATGCCTTGAATCCAGGTCAGATCAGGCTGGAAAGAGATTGGTAGCCTTGAAAAAGAGCAAGAGGACCTTCATGGGAAGACAAGAGTCTGGACTCCTGAGCTGCCTCAGCTATTGAAGATGCAGTTTCAGAATAAATACTGCCTCCGAAAGTGCTCCTTACTGCTTATTCCCCCTACCTCATGGCTGAAGACCCATGTTTTAGAGCAGGACTTGAAAAAAAAAATAATAATTCTGATTGTAGGTATTGTGAAAGGAACAATTCTGTAAAAACTGGAACTAAGAATTGTGGAGCTCTACTCACTTTCAGCCTAGAAAACTAACTCTGGAACTTGAACAAGTATATGATGTACAAAAATAGTTGTAACTAGTCAAGATGCCAAGAAACCTTTACTAGCAACTGCCCATTTCTCCTAACAGAACCTCAACAGAAATATAGTGATTCCAAAATATATATATATATATATATAAAAAGGACTGTTCTTAAGAAAGTTGTCATGTTCACTTAGAAAACATGATTAATCAGCTAGGAAGGCTGCAAGAGGGAAAAAGGATGTTTTTTGCAGTACTCTATCAAAACTGATCTAACAAACAACCAACTAGATTTAACTCTAATTAAAGTTCACAACCTATTCCAGACTTCAGAAACCCAAGAACCCTTTTCTTCTGTTTTAATTTTCCTCATTTTAGAAAACAAAAACAGACTGAAGTGAAATCCTCTTTCTCCTCTATACATGCTGTGCTGCTTGAAAAAGACTATCCAGGAGAACCTACATAAAAGATTTATATTTTCAATACTTCTGTTAGGAGTGGCTCTCTCTCTTCGCTTGCTATGATCTCAAAAGCAGAAAACCCAAGAAATGTGCCTATAATCCATCTGCCTAGCGCTCCTGCATGAGAAAGAATAAGAAACTGGGGTAACCTGTGTCAGTCTCAAACGACTGCTGCTCCTCTTTTGGCACATTTGAAAAAAACTACAAAAGAAAAACACAAGCTCTAGGGCAATTCTCCAAACCCGTCTCAAATGGTTTGTTGTTTGTTTTTGGGGGTTTTTTTTGTATTTTTAAGTGCAGCATTCCTACGATCCTATGCCAACATTAACAACTATGCATATAAAACAAAGAATACAGAAGTAGTAAAATCTCTGCAAGTTGAAAATTGTTGATGAAGTGTAAATACAGAAACCATTTTTTTCCCCAGAAAAAGTTATGAATATAGTTTGCTGAATATAGAGGCCTGAGAATTTGAAAAAAATACTAATGAATACAGATGTAGATGACAAAAGATCTGGTTACTGAGAAACTGCAGACAGAAATTAGATCTGCTTAATATGAAGGTTATCAGCAAAGGCAGGAACTGTATACTTTCAAGTTTCCTAAAATGAGATATTTACAAGTTATCAATTGTTATTGAAATCAAACAAACAGATGGTATTTGCTTACATATGAAAGGCAGTTGTGAGCTAATGCAACTCTTTGTTGCTCAATGGGCTTAAGCTCAGCTCTACAAGTTGTATGCATGCAGAGGGTAAAGCCCTACAAATGAAATGGATGAGAATAAAAAAAAAAGCTGAAAGTGACAGTCCTCAGTACACTATATATCACTGTTTTTTATTATAAAGGATGGAAAAATGGCTTCATGAAAATACAACCAGCTAACTTCTGGTAATTAACAAGCATACCCATTTCACAGATGGAAAAAAATCAAGACCAAAAAGAGCTACCCTATCTCACACAGGAGTTAGCAAGTAGTACAACTTAAGAGTTGCAACTGTCAAATATGTGCTCTCAACACATTCACCCATGAGAATGGTTAAAAAACTAAAACCTATTATACAACTTATACTATATTATTAAAGTCCCAGCCCATCCCCAGAGTCCTATAAAGAAAGAAAAACCTCTCCCCTTAAGTCCTCTTTCTAGAAGTGGCTTTGTTCCTGGTTTGTTTCATGCGATGCTCTCTGGAGTAAGAACCAAAGCAAGACCTATAGCTGAACTTTCCTGTGGATCACCTGAAATGAAACCTCATCTCAGTCAGAATGGGAGCAAGGGCTATTTTTCTTAAAAGGACTGAGAGAACATTTCCAAACAGCCCCTCAATTCCACATACAACTTCTCACCAAAAAAATTTAGAAAAGGGAAGAACAGGAATGGTGGCTTATAAAGAAAGTCTTTTATCATTCAAGAGCATTCTTTTAACTACAAAACTATCCCTAGCACCAGCCACATATATACAAGTCCACAGATGCATCGACTAAAAATAATTTGCTAGTAAGGAAATCAGATCTTTAGTTTTAGATTCCTGACATCCAAGTTGTATGTTTCTTTTAAATTGAGCCCTAGGCTAAACATTTATTCTAGATACATAAGTAGGTATAACAGCTGCACTGCATCAAGAGCCAAGTTCTTCTCAAGGCTGTATCACTGACAAGCATAAAAGTTCCCTTAGGGACATGTTTCCCTCAAAGGCAATGAAATGCAGTGCACACTGCTTCTGAAGGATCCTGTTTTGGAACAATGCTTTCTAGCAATCTATGTTCTCTAACTTGGATGGAAAGAATTAAATGGAAAATAAATGACAGTCAGCCAGTAATCCTTTAAAAAGTTTTCCTTCAAAAAAACTGATGAAATAAGTACAATTGTCCTCCCTTGATCCCTAAAGAACACGAATCCAGATAAGTTGAAGTTTTGGGCCAGATGTAAACATAACAAGGGACGGGACAGTAAATGTTGCATCTGAATTTAGTACAAACCACAGAAAGTATTTTTCTTTACCCTTACTTTGAGGGCACATTCCAAGTCGAATGGACAAAGCTTGTTCACAGAGAAATGTACTTCCATGAAGCTTAATGGGGCTGGAGCCAGCTGAGAAGGCCCCAGGGAATTCTGGAAAGATTTAAGCAAATATTTTTCATGACAGAGCCGTGAATAGAAGCCGAACTAAAGAACATTATCAAGCCAGGGATCAGGACTGATGAGAAGTGTTTGTCTAGGTAGCATTCTGAGGCGCTTACCTCCTTTGAAGTCTGTTGGCATCAGGATGAATGCTAGCTGTCCTCGGGCTGCCATCCCTTTGAGGGGAGGGAGATACAGACGAGCCCAAAGGTTCTCTTCTAAAGACAAGTCCTTACTGCCAGCTGGCCAAAAGGTCCCTGCAATCAAAGAAATCATCGTGGTTTTGCATGTGGCGCATATATGTCCTTTTCAGTAAAGGTTCGTCAGCCAACTAACACGTTCAACCACAAAGAAAGAAAGAAAAAAAATGTATCTGTTGGGCAGCCAAGGCAGAACCAGAGAAGAGACTCAGGGAAGAGAAAAAGAAGTAGGCATTCCATGTTGGAAACTTCAACAACTTATGTGACCAAACATCTGTGATATGATTTTTTAAACCTAAGAAAATCCTTGATAGACAGCATATGCAAGTACATTCCTTTCATGATTTAAAAAAAAAATAAATAAAAAAATTAGCCAATATTTTATTAATCCTTGACCTTCTTCAGGGTTTGAACACTGACATTTTCATTTCCATACACACTGCCTTTCAATGAGCACTACAACCTAATCTACCCACAGCAGCAAGTCTACAATGATAAAAATCTTTCAACACTACTACATTTTGATTATCCTCTGCAATTATAGTAGTAGCATATCATTATTCCTTTTAACTCAGTCTCTTTTTAGGCTATAAATCAGTTGCACCATAACTTGCAGAACCACTTGCTAAGAAAAACAAATAAAAGTCTACCCTGTGTCTATCCTGGTAAAGCTCTCTCTACCAGGTCCCAACATACTAAACGTACTATGTTTAAACTTTTTGGTCTGAGTACATTCCAGGACTATCCTTTTCTATTCGTCTAGAACAGTAAGGACCACTGTTACTGGCAGGCATACCACAAGTTGGCCCTACTGCAGCCTCCCCAAGAGCAATTCCAATCCCCTGCCTCTGCCCAATCTGTTTGCTTCTTCCTGCACCATGCTCCCTGCCTCATCTCTCACTCCGTCTTCTCCTTCCTGCCCTACCTACTACTGAGCTGCCTATCCCCTCCCTGATCTGTTGGGTGCCACACATGGAGGCTGCCCAAGTCACTTGTGCCACAGCCATCTTTGCTTTAGAACATATCCAGGGTACAGGCCCTCTATTATACTTTTCACAGAAATAAGACCTTCCAACCCACCCATCTTTGACACCTGAAGCAGCAACTCCCAGGAGGTCTTGCTTTCTCAAGCTTCATCATAACTCTCAGAGCTTCAAACTTACGAGCTCTTTATATTTGCAGTTTACCGCTTCATAAATATATGACAGTGGAAGCAAACATGCACAAAATTTGTAAATAGGAGGTGCCCCGATACATATCGGATCAACACAGATTTAAGGAAAACTGACAGCATCAGCAATCGGCTTTTTTTTTTTTTTGGCTGATGTGGCCAATAATGTTGCCGATAAGTGCATTATGCATGTGCACAGCCACAGCCATAATCTGCAATTGGATCAGTATTAACCAACATGGATCTTTAAAAACTGGCCTTCAGTATTGCTCAAAAAAAATCTCTATCGTTGCACTCATATTTATAAGGATTCCAAAACCAATCACTTTTTACTTCAGGCAGAAAAAGAAACGCACAAATCAAGACAAAACATTAAGATACCTGTACTTCTCCTTGCCTCTCTCAGAACTTTCTTTTAGCTTAGATGAAAGCCTTTGGCGAGAGGAAACAAGGAACTCACTATTCCCCCTAACCTACTGTGTGCATGGCATCTTCTCTAGAATGTCTCCATCTTCTCCACCATTGTCTTCTCAAAGAGCTAGTGTTCTGCTCTCTCTAAAATGGGTAGTAGTAAGCAGATTCTGTGTTTTATAACCTCTAATCCACTGTCAAATTAATATTAGAGATAAGTCACATCAGGTGATCAAAGTGTTCCCCAAAATAAAACCACTACTTACTTACTGCCCACCCTACCCTGAGAGTTCAGATGTTGAAAACTGATTACCATTAAGGGCATCTTTCTGTTAAAGTGTACCCTATTTAAATAAATGCTCAAAGTTTAATGAATCACTTTTGTTAGACCTGTGCTGGCTGCAAGAATTGTTCTGTGGGTTTTAGCTTCACGTGGAGTCAATATACAATAAAGATGACAACCAAGCCCCATATTCAAAATGGAATTTGCAATATGCCAAATGACTTCAAGTATGAAGCAATTCACTTATACTCTCTCACAAAAAGAATTCCGAAACTGAACAGTTATTTAACAGTTGACTAACTATCCAAATATCAGGTTAATTTCCTTTCAAAGTACAGGAACTGTATTCTAATAGAAGTACAGTGTAATAACTGAGCTTTAAAAACTCCATTGCAAGCTATGATTTTATTGATTTGAAAAGGCTTTCCAGCTTCTAACTGTCCACCAATAAAAGTTCACAAGATTAAATACTACTTACTCTGTATCAAAAAACCACTTGTCCTACAAATCTTTAATCAAATAAACGAACTCCAGTTGACTGACGTGTTCATAATGATTTTGAACTGCCTCAAAACCACTATACCTCTTCCAAACTTAAAAAGGAAAGAAATAAAGAAAAAAAAGGGAAGTTTCACATTACTTCTCCCCCTCTCCTCACATCTCATCTTTCTCCCTCTCTCCAACATCTTTTTATTCATGTCCTACTCCCAGTTTAAACTCAACATGGAAAACATAGACTGCATACAAGCATTCATTTCTACCAGGAAGAACTTCACAACTGGTAGGCATGCACTGTTGTGTCAAGGCCACAGGATCACAAACCACATTTGAGGACAACCTCCCCAAGACCAATTCCCAGCCCCTCAGACTTTGCAATCCCTACCCCTGCTGCCCTGGCAGCCTCCCCTCCCTCCACCCCCCACCCCTCCCCAAACTGGGGACTGACAAGTTTAGAGAAGAGGCAAGACACAGCACCTGTTGCTCTCTTCCCTTCCTGGACTGGACAAGGAATGAAAGGGAGCAGCAAGTCAAATTCCCCCGTTCCTTCCCCAACCCAGAAAGTCTCCACCTTGAGGAAGAGTTAGGAAGCAGTTGTTCCTATTTCCTTCCGTTCTCAGACCAGAGCAGACTAGGCCAGGAGAGGAGCATACAAGTATTCACTTTTGAGAGAGAAAAACTTTAAGCTGGAAGATCTTCTCCCAGAAGAGGCATTTTCCAGCCAGGAGAAATTCAGTTAATATTTGTGTGTTCCTCATTTATACTGGGAGAATGGGAATTCTCCCAGAGATGTGATGCCTGTATGTTGCCATACTCTATGCATCCACTTTTCTCATACAAACTGACCCAATAACCCTCTCTCCTGTCATTCCAACAACTGAATATATAATTTCTTCTACATCCCAGATACACAACCTCATCATTCTTGACTCTGCTTTGCCTTTTACCTACTATGATCATGTTGCTTTCAGTTTCACTACTCTTCTTTACAGCAAGCCAAGCCTTCCTTTCCAAAACCTTTACTATGAGAACATTTGTCTATGTTTTGATTAGTCATCAGCTTCTCTTTACCTTTAACACCTATCTGGTTCTTGAGACACTAACACTGATAAACATGTCTTTGCACACCATTCCAAATGGATGAGCTTCCTCCTTATGAAAACTGTCCTGACTGCTGCATATGAAAACTGTAAAAGCTTTGACAGTATCTCTTTCATAAAAATGCAGAACAGTGGCTGGGGCAAGACTGTATTGTGGTAACAAGACTGCCACAAGAAAAATCAAATTCTGCTAATGGCTTACAACCCACTGGGCATTGAGACAGTGGAGTGTTTGAGGTACCCAACACGAGACCCATGCCACAAAATAATAGAAATAGTTAAAATTTTTGGCAGAGTCCTGATGTGCTCATCACATATGTGTACCTAAAGAAAGCCCTTTAAAGAAAGGATGAGCTAATGAAGGTAAGGAAACTGCATATGCACTTCAATTGGCCTAGAGGCTAAAGAAAACAAAAGACTAAATATCCATCTCAAAAGAAATCTGTAAAATGAGCACTGAATATAAGGAGAATACACTGCATGCGACATCCTCACATTTCTCAGAACAGGCATTCAATGTTACTCTAAAGTGTTAAAAATGTCTGAACCATTCAGTGCATGTCTAAAGTTACCAGCTAATGCAAATGTACCCCACTGATAAACAACCCCCCCAAACAAGCTTGATGACACCTCTAAGTATTCTGCCTGACATTCAAGACCCACCATCTGTGATTGACCTATAATTGCAGAGGCTGCAGAAACAGACACCTAGATAATCAAGAACAGGATCCAGGCAATTAACAGTTATGATACTGATAACCAACCTTTTCTTCCCTGCTTTGTTCAAACTTTAATTGACCAACCATCAAGAAAAATGCTTTGAAGAAACAGTACAAGAACTAAGATTTGTCAGCAAGCTGTAGGCAGTCCAGACCAGAAGCCATCCTGCCACCCAGCCAACAAGTAAAGGACCCATACTTTGAGGCTGTACAAGAACTGCTTCCTGCCTGCATTGAGTAAAGATCTCTATGAAGCTAAGATACAACTAAGGACTAATAGCTCATTTTATATTGGAAAAGAATCTTTACTGCCATTTAGTCTTATAACTTGTTGGCAGTTATTAAAGCCTTTCTGCTATTCATCAACCGAGTGTTATGTCAATTCATAAAGCACTAAGTTAGAAACTCAGTTTAAGTGCAACACTGACCGCATCTCGTCAGTGATTGCTAAAAAGTTGTCAGTTCAGATCTCATCATCCCATTTCTCCCACATTTTAACTGTTGGTCCATAAAGTAGATGAGAGATAGAAAGAATCAGTATTCCCAAGGTATTACTTCATTATTTTATTACTATTGTTTACTCATCAAAATGAAATAGCTAAATAGCTTTACTCCCTTTCTTCCCCTCTCCATTTCATTTTCTTCTGTCTCTCCTTGTTGCTCACCCCATTTACATGGTAGCTCAATGATGTTTTCCAGCACCATGGGTAGAGCAATCTGGATTATAATGGGGGATTAGAAAGGTCGGTTATAAAAACTGCGTTCAAAACCTTCTGACTGTCCATAGCAGTCAATGTTTTAGAAAGGCAAGACTAAAAACAGAAATAAACTGACTCACTATTAAGGAACTGGTTTTCTTTCTTTCTTTCTTTTTTTTTTTTTTTTTTTTAAATTAATATTTTGGCAGCCTCTTAACCCATCTATAAAGTAGCAATGTATGCCTTCAAGAAGATACAGAGTCAACAGCAATATACACAGGCTATTTGTAGCAAGCCCTCTAATATTTTATGCATGTAAAGCAATAATATATTTTTCCCCTTTTCCTGCTGCTACAGTTACCTCCACTCAGCCCACCTAAAATATACATGCGTTAAACTATAAGGCAATAAAAAAAAAATTAGATGCCCAACTTAGATTCTCTAGTGATGAAACTGCTGTACAGAAATGCAATCCATCAAGTGTACATATGTTACTACTAAAGAAAAAAAATAGCTTGCTGATGTAATTTTTCCAATACCAGAATTGAAACAATCACTGAAAAATCCTAACTTGCAAGTGTGTTACCAGATTCCATCACTGGCTGGTCAACAGAAGACAACCACGTGGTATCGCTGACAGTTTGCAGTCTGAATCCCTTAACTCAAGTAATAAAGTTTTGTACTTTAGAACTGAAGATCCCGAACTGAGTTGAGACCCTGATGACAATCTGGACGACTAGGAACCATTATTACAGTATCCATGATAATGGAGCATATTACATGGCAGCACTATTCACTTAGGGGACACTAGATTTCTTCCACCCACAACTCAATTATGCATGCCTTTCCTAATTAGTTTTAAATACATTCCATTTCAACCTTACCCACTTTTAAAGGACATCATTGACATGACTCATTAGTTTTTAGATAATCCACTGATTTTAGGATTATAGAAAGAAAGTAGACAGCCAAGTTGGATAAAGATCCATTTTTAAAAGTTTATGTAAACTTAATTTTATCATGTAGACAAGACAAGACAATGAGGTTTATGAGGTTTTATTTACCAAGGCACCCCTGGGGGTTACAAGAAATAATGGCCACAAGCTAGCAGAGAGCAGATTTAGACTAGACATTAGGAAGAACTTCTTCACAGTTAGACTGGCCAAGGTCTGGAATGGGCTCCCAAGGGAGGTGGTGCTCTCCCCTACCCTGGGAGTCTTCAAGAGGAGGTTAGATAAGCATCTAGCTGGGGTCATCTGAACGCAGCACTCTTTCCTGCCTATGCAGGGGGTCGGACTCGATGATCTATTGAGGTCCCTTTTGACCCTAAACATCTATGAATCTATGAATGTATATACACTGATCCTTTTAAAAACAAATGTATATACCATTATGATTTTTTTAAATAATTTAAATACATAAAATAAATATTATTTAAAATCTTGAATAGTGAACTTGAAAGGCAAACGATTGAGCTGAGGGAAATTGCTGACTAAGCACCTGGAACCAATTTAATGAAATAATAAACAAACTGTAATCTATTCGATGGGTGCAGAGAAAATATTTTCTTCTTTTTAGTTCAAAATTGAGAAACAGATTGAGCTGAATAAGCAAGAAAGCTTGTTTCCTTCTAATCTATACATAAAAATGAAGCGAGATGCTGAGATCTACTAGCTATAAAAAGCTCGAAGAACATGGGTGACCAGAACAGTTTAATTAATTAACTACAGATGCTACTTGATTTAATAGATGTTGGTTTACAGTGCAAACTATTTTGATATTTTTAATGTAAACAACACACTACATTTTATGTAACTTTTAAAGTTTTCCTATGTAGTTAGTTTCTGCATTTTAACTGAATTCCAATTTCAATCTAAAAGTAGCTCAACAAAAATGAGTAAAAGACTGATCTAATACAATATGAAAGATCATCAACATATTATAGCATAATTTCTAGCATAAAGTATTATTAATCCGAATAAATATATATTAAGCCTGTAAACTCTATTATTTATTGCTGAAACAATCACTTATTTGTGTACATAGTGCATCCTTCTAGTTAGCTAAAACCAGAAAAGCCTTATTTAATGACAAGGCTCTTTTTTTTCTTTTTTTTTTTAAATAATCACAAAACACCTACTCTTCATAGTTACCATACAAATCCATTTATCTTTAAGTACATTAATAGAATTAAATGATTTAAACGTCACAGTTTTTAAATTGAACTACCCTCCAGACATCATCTGGGGACTTCCTGAGAAGAAAATTTGCACCAAATACAATCAGCAGCATATCCTTTTCAAATTCTTCAAGACTATCATGGTATAAAGGCAAAGAGTATGCCAGGGGCCAAAGGACAACCATGGTCAGCACTTGCTCACATTACACAGTTCTACCTGCAGAAAAACTGAGATGCACCTTACTACTGTGACCATTTCGGTTTTCACTGCAAATCTAAATGAGAAAGGGACTTAACTAAAAGCACCTTGCTAGACTCTCAAAATTATGTCAGTGGCTGTTCTGATGCCCACAGAACCTTAAAATTAGGACTCTATAAAGATAACTTTAGGCTGCCTCTTGGAAATACAGCACAGAACCTGACCCAATTTCTTTAAAAGAAAAGAACTTAGAGTTTAGAGAAGCTTGAGATCTGAATTAAAAAGGGACAGCTTAACTAATAACATATGGGTAATACAAAAATACCCCAAGCGAGCACAAGCCCTTAATGATCTACCTGATATATCCATAATATTTCCATGATTATGGTCTCTAGCTGCCCTGTATAGCAGGGGCAGGCAATTATTTCAGGTGGAGGGCTGCTCAGCAAGGTTTGATGAGCTTTTGAGGGCCACATGGCTAGCCCCACCCTTTGACAACTGCCACGCCCCCAGTCATTTTGGGACCAAAAAAAGTCCTGCCCCTAACCCTTGACCTTTGCCACCAAAAATCCTTAGCCCACAGAAATGCTCTGTTGGGGTGTTGCCATCTTAGAACCATAGAAAAACAAATAAACTAAAATTCAAACACCTACTATAACATATTTCAATTTTATTGCAAAAAATATTGGTCATTATTTGTGTTTGCATTGTGTATGTAGAGATGATTACATAAATGACAAAAAAATTCTTAGTCTTGTATATTGTGTGCATGTGTGCGCGTGCGCACATTGGGGGGGATGTATGGTGGCACGGGGGGGTGTGAGGGGTTGTGGTTGTGTGTGATGGGACATGTTGGGGGGGTGGGGGCAGGGTGTGGGTGTGTCACACGTCGGGTATAAAGGGAGGGTGGCCCACCCAATACTCCCCTCATAGTGCAGCAGCAGGTGGGGGCGCTCTGGGTGCTTGTGCCTGGCACAGGCACTGGTGCCCAGCAGTGCACAGCTCCAGCCAGCACTGCACACTGTAGCAAGGAGCACAGCCCTCACTGGGCCATCTCTATGGCCACCGCTCCCCTGTACACACAAACAGCCCCTGCACTCATGCAACGCAGGAAGGCAGCCCTACATGCTGGAGCCAGCTGCCTTCCACGCCTCCTCCTCAAGTATGCAGGTCCCAAGACTCCACAGTGAAGCAGGGGCTGGGGCTTCCTTCCTGTGCTGCATGACTACAGGGGCTGCATAGGGAATGCCACTGATGGAGACAGCCTGGCAGGGGCTGCACTCCTTGCCACGATGCTGCTTCACCAACAGCCTCACCTTGACCATACTCTTCTAACTTCCAACTTATTTCATACTGTGCTTGAAACCTGTGTCTCTGGCTGCTCCAATTGTGCTACATTCCAATGGCACTGAAACAGAAATGACCTTCAAGAAATCCTCCTTCTTTGCTGCAAGTTTACAAGAAGTTGCAAGATGTAAGACATTTGGGAAAATATGCCTGAAGTGGTATTTGTATTTCTACTGGATAGGAAAGGAGCAATGGCAAAGAAGAATTATTCTGTCATATGCAGACTGACTCTCACTGCAAGTTCTTGCTATTTATTTCTGCCTTCAGAAGTACCTGAATTAAGAATAAGTAATTCTGCTTGTAAGGTACAGTACAAGCAAGCACCACTTAGTACTCTTAATTGGTTACAGAAAAAACAAGCAGTAAGCACAATACCTTTACACAAAACCTGTTCCCTGTTGCCAGCTGTACGATGTCCCTGAGGGTTATAACAAAACTTGCTGAGCACTAAGTGGAATCAGGTATCAATGTAAAATAAGCACTATAGAGAAATAGCAATAAGCAAAACACTGTTAAGCATGGGTTGCCTGCATTTACTAAGGTACTTTTCTCACATAACTGCCACATCATTTCTCTCCCATCGCTACCACATTCCAGGCTAAGCAAGAGGGATCAAGTGTACCCTGAGACTAGAGCAGCCTGGTTAAATGCACTGATAAGGACCATAGGATCTCTCACCAGAAATTCATCCAGGGACACAGGCCAGTACAGCAACACTGTGGCAACACTGACATGCATGGCAGTGGAAATGCTCTATTTATGCTAGGTTAAGCCAGGCTAAACTAGCATAAGCTAATTTTGCAATTAAGACAAAATAGAAATAAAGGTCAGAAAAAAAGAATTAATCATCACCAATTATCATCCTCCTTCAGACAGAGGGATTCAGCTGTTTAGACATCCATATTGTTTCATCAAAAACAGTACTTGAATATAACATACAAAAAATGGAGCTGGATGGAAGGGCATGAGCTAAATGACAACTCATTTTATCTGACAATTCTTTCTCCCCCCCTCAAAATCATACTAAATTGGACACCAAATTGTGGAAATGCTGAGGCAACCTCACCCTGAATGCACCTACATGTGCTATTAATGCAGTATGACAGAAAAATGTTCCCAGGTGCAACATTTACACATGCACCCAGGACTGCAGCAATTTGAGCCAGGTCAGAGCAGCCCCAGGCTGGCAACAGGCTCAGGGAGTCAGCCCCAGATTCCAGATCATGGCATTGAGCAGTGGAGGGGCTGGCTGGGGCATGAGAATTCCCAAAGAGAGGAGCCATAGCTAGGCAGCAGTCAGGGGTCTGACCCTCTGCTTCCTGATCTGACCAGGCACAATTTATGCTCATGTCAGCAATTACACATGCATTTAGGCACAGTTATTTTTTCCACCACTATTGTGAAACTACTTTCCCCAACAGTACTATCTTAAGATAGCAAAAATTAGTTTGCTGTGGTCTAATAGCATTGCACGTGTAGACTGTGGCACTTTACACCATAGCAGTTAAGTATGCATGTGAATGCACCCTAATATTAAAAATTATTATACTTGGATCAATGACTATAAAAAGTTAGGTGAAGGATGACAGCAACCCTTTCTTTGCCAATGTCTAATTGGGGGTTTGTTTGGCATTTTTTGCTTAGTTTTCCTTTATAGCAATAGTCATGCTAAACTTCTATTCTCAATGGTAAAAATCTATGTTTTTACCTAGATGCAAGTAATGGTCATTAGCTAGCCTACTGTAAAAATCATAGCTAAATAAGGCATTTTAATTTTCCAACAAGGTAGTTGCTGGGGATGATTCTGCTTTGAGCAGGGAGTTGGACTAGAAGACTTCTTGAGGTGCCTTCCAACCCTAATTTCCTATCATTCTAAGGTAAGCCAGGCACAGTCAACAAGCAGAAGGGGGCATAATATGCAGGCTTTGCCTACCTACCTCACAATAACTACTACAAGGGATGCACCTAATGGCTTGTCAGTTACCCTGCTGTAAAAAAACACCTCTTCTTAACACTGCAATCAGCACCAGATACCTTCAAGCAGTGGCTCTCAAACATTTTTAGACTCAAGGCCCCCTTCATTAGTCTCATGGCACTCCTCAGAAAATGTAAGCCCTTAGCTTTCACTTATTTTTTGACTACAGAATAACAAAGCAATTTTTCTTTTGCAAAGAACTCAGATCACAACAGGTCAGAAATGTTTTTGTTGCTATGGATTCTGATTTAAAAGCTCTGGATTTATCTTGTGAAGCATGTGCTTATATTTGCACAACCAGCAGTGCTAACATTAGGCAGCACCCTCGAGCACCCTTCTTGAGAATCACTGCCTTAAAGACACAAAATTACATGGAGTGAAAACCTAGGCAGCTCATGGTCAGAAGAACACTCTCTTTTGGAGATGCAAGTTATTTTCTTTTCTTTTTACTGTAAAGTGAGAATTCCTTATCCAGTGAGGTTATAAAGAGAAGGTTCACAGGTTATGCAACCTTTTTTCAATTCTCTGTATTTCAATAACTTATTTTTAGTTCTAGTCAAATGGTCACCTTATAGACATTAATTTTCTGCAAACTTCCTCCAAGATAGACATAACTCCTTAAAATTTCCAAGCAGTAAAGCAAAAGTTTCTGGAAGTACTCCACAGCATGAAGTCTTAAGAGTTAAGAGGAGTCCTTGCCTATTAAAGTATACTTCAAAGAGCACACATACAGGCAGAGAAAGCTACTGAGCACACAGGAAACAGGAGTGAAGAAAAAGTTTTAAGGGCCAATCTGTCCAAAAGAGAACAAAAGCTTCAGACAGGATTCTCTACAAAAGCAGCCAGTGGACACTAGAGTGATTTCCTCTTACCTTTCAGTACTATCCATTAAGCAGGCCAATTTGTGCTGCAACAACAGGAGCTTTCAATTGTCTTTTACAACCTTGTCTAGTTCTAGTTAGATCATACTTCAGTAGTCCAACACTATTCATTAAGGCCAGAGAGGGTCATTGTTGTCACCACCTGTAAGATGTCTTATGTAACAGAAGTCACAATTTCAGTAATCCCTGCATTGAGTCCATAACATGCAGATGAGTTGCACCAGGGATTGGCAGCCCCCAACACGCATGCCAGAGTATGGCACACAAGGGCATTTTGCCTGGCACGCCACCACTGGCCCAGGCTATGGGCAGGTGTCACCAGCCATGGAGGCCAGGCTGCTCCCAGCAGGTAGATGCAAACCCTGCTGCAAGCAGCTCAGGCTTCATGGGTGGCAACAGCTACCTGAAGCCCTGGCTGCAGCCAGGAGGCTGCAAACAGTTGTGCTGAACCCCAGAGCTCTGGCATCAGCTTCATACAGCAGGCAGCTGCAGGCACACCTCAGAGCAGATGGTGGGGGAGAGGCCTGAGGCACTGCAACCTTGGCTCCTCCCCCACCATCTGAGCTGAGGCGAACCTGCAGCTGCCTCCTCTACGTAGCTGATGTCAGGGTTCTGGAACAGGGACGGCACCAGGCTGTGCCAGGGCTGGGACCAGAAGGCTCTACCCCTCCCAGGGGCTGCCTACCCCTTGCAGCTCAGACCACCCCATTTCTGTCCACTCGTAGTCCATCCCTGCCACAGCCGCCACACTGGGAAGAGGCAGGCACCACCCTTGCCAGCTGCACTGCCCTTTTGCAGGCTCAGCTGCACAAGGCGAGTGGTGGCACTTGGAGGGTTGGCTACAGGATGGGCCACAGTGAATTTTACCTACCCTTGATCTATAGCATCTGCTTTTTCCACCATCGGAGAGAGGATACTGAGCTAGATGGAGCACTGGTCTGGCCCAGCCCAGTACAGCGTCCGGACATCTGCTGGGAGGAGCAATCAGCCAGGTCTGACTGCTCACATAGGTGGAAGTCCTGTAACTCAGCTAGGAACCTAACGCAGGAGGTGCACAGTCCCACCGAGGGAAATGCCTTGTTGGACCTTGTTCTGGCCACATTTGAGGGGACAGCGGGTTCTCGGCCACCTGGGTGATAGCAATCATCACCTGCTGGAACTCACCATCCAGTGCAGGGTGTCAAAGGCCTGCAGCAAGACAGCAGCCCTAGACTTCAGAAGGGCCGATTTCAATGAGTTAAGGAGACGAGTTGGGGAGGCACTGAGGTCCCGGAGGGGAGGGAAGTTGGAAGTCTAAGAAGAGTGGTTGTCCCTTAAGGAGATGATCCTCCAAGCCCAAAGGATGACAGTTGCAACACAGATCAAAGTGGGCAAGAGTGCTCAACAGCACTCATGGCTCAAAGTCATCCAGGAACGTGTCAAAGCTAAAAAGGAGGCATATACCTGATGGAAGGGAGGGGCCATCACCAAGGAGGATTACACCTCCATTGCTCGAGACTGTAGGGGGGCCGTTAGGAAAGCTAAGGCAGAGATAGAACTGGGACTAGTGACTCAGATCAAAGATAACAAGAAGTCCTTTTTTAAATAGATAGGAAGTAAAAAGAAGGTACTGGATAATGTGGGACCTCTACAGGACATGGCTGGGAATCTGGTCGCACCAGATGACAAAGCTAACCTCTTTAACAAATTCTTTGCCTTCATTTTTCTGAGCAGGGACCGGGACATCCCCCCCACTGGGATCCTGAATGGACCCAAGGGAGGTGCATCCAGGCCCAGGGTCAGTGAGGACTTAGTCCGGGAACTTCCGGTGGGACTAGGTTTGTTCAAAATCAGCAGGTCCAAATGATCTCTACCTCAGGGTGCTGAGGGAATTGGCAGAGGTCATTGCGGAACCCTGGTGCAGCTTTACGAGCACTCGTGGTGCTCTGGTGACGTGCCACAGGACTGGAAAAGGGCCAATGTGGTTACCATTTTCAAAAAAGGGAGGAAGGAAGACCAAGGAAACTATAGGGCAGTTAGCCTTACCTCGATCCTGGGTAAGCTTTTTGACAGAATTATCCTGGCATATGTCCACTAGGGGGCAGCAAGGGAGATTATGCTTATGGGCAACCAGCACAGGCTCATTAGAGGCATCTCCTGTCAGACCAACCTGGTGGCCTTCTGTGACCAGGTTACAAAATCCTTAGACGCAGGGGCAGGGGTGTCAACACCTACACAGTCAAATGGGTCACTAACTGGCTGGAGGGCTGCACCCAGAGAGTGGTGGTGGTTGGGTCTTATTCAGCCTGGAGGGATGTGAGCAGTGGGGTTCCGGAGGGCTCAGTCTGCAGGGCAGCATACCTACAGGCTGGGGAACTCCCTTCTCATCAGGACAGAGGCAGAGAAGGATCTCGGAGTCACTATTGATTCCAAGATGAACATGGGCCACCAATGTGAGGACGCAGTCAGGAAGGCTAACTGCACCTTGTCATGCATCCCCAGATGCATCACAAGCAGGTCCAAGGAGGTGATCCTCCCCTTCTATGTGACATTGGTCAGGCTGCAGTTGAAGCAGTTCTGGGCACTGCACTTCAGGAGGGATGTGGGCAGGATTGAGAGGGTGCAGAGGAGGGTCACTCGCATGATTAGGAGGCAGCAGGGCAGGCCCTATGAGGAGAGGCTACGGGACCTAAAGCTGTTCAGCCTCCACAAGAGAAGGCTGAGACGGGATCTGGTGGCCATCTATAAACTTGCCAAGGGGGACGAGCAGGCTATGGGAGAGTACCTGTTTCCCCCGAGCATTACCAGGAGTAACAAGGAATAATGGCCATAAATTGACAAAGAGTAGATTCAGGCTAGACAGGAAGAGGCACTACTTCACAGTCAGGGCAGCTAGGAGCTGGAACCAACTTCCAAGGGAAGTGGTGCTCGCTCCTACCCTGGGGGTCTTCAAAAGGAGGCTAGACAACCACCAAGCCGGGGCTATTTGACCCCAGCATTCTTTCCTGTCCATGGCAGGGAGTTGTACTTGATCTTCTCAGGTCCCTTCTGACCCTACCAGCTATGAAACTTCATATATACAGCACTACATATGCACGCACACGCACACACACACACAAAAAAGAAGTGCCATACTGAGCCACAGCACAAGTCCACCTAGTTCAGTATCCTCTTGAGAGCCCAGCAGCCTGTGCCCCATGCTAAATGTTAACTGGTAATGCATTACTGGTACAAATATACATACAGTTTATATGTTATCTTTCACATCTCTTAATTTTGGTTGCCACACATAGTATACATCAGTGGTCACCAACAAGGGGATCCTGATTAACAGGTAGATCCCAGAGTCTCTGAGTTAATCCTGGACTGGAGGGGACAGATGGGCACACAGGCATGCACACACCTGCTGCCCCTAGCCCCAGTAAGTCAGTCTGTGGGGAAGGAAAAGGGTGGGAGCCAGATCGAGGCCCCTGCAGTAAGTGACTGACCATGCGACCCAGCCAGGAGCTGGGGAAGGTAAGTAGGGTCCCACCCCATCCAGGTGGTAGGAGGATTGGAGCCCAGGGGACTCCTCCAGAGCTGTCAGGGGAGGAGTCTAGAGCCATAGGGGGTGGGAGGAGGGGTCCTGCCCCATCTCTATGGGGGCAGAGATAACTGCTGCTGCACCTTGAGTCCTGCTGCGGCTAGCCACACGCGGGCGCGGCTCAAATCAGCAGCAGGGCTCACATGGGGGCAGTCCCAGCCCAGCCAGGTCTGGGAAGATCTGGTTTTGCAGAGGCGGCCAGGGCAGGGCGGGGCAGCCTCCTGCCACTAGGTACTGCCCAGTGGAGGCCCCGGGGGGCCCATTCCCCCTCATCTGAGCTCAGGACGCAGCAGGCAGCCTGCAGCAGCACCTACCTTATCCTGAGCATAGGTGGGGGAGGGCAGTTGCCCAGGGACTCTGGACCACAGGTTGGGGAGCACAGGCCACCAGGGTCTCTGGCAGGCTGCACCCAGCAGCAGGAGACCACCCCCCCAAAATACACCTCTGGACCATACAGACTCGCAGACCTGGCCAGCCCGGGGTCAGGGCTTGACGCCATGTTCGTCTGGCCACTGGGTGGGCACAGCTCAGTGCAACTGCAGTACAGATGTGGGACTAGGCCCCAGCCCAGTCTGGGACACACTGCAGTCCAGGGGTGCACGAGACAAGGTAGGGATGGAGCAGGAGGCAGGTGGGGTGGGGCAGAGGGAGGGCACGATAGATCCTGGGGTGCCCTTTACTTCCAAAAAGTGATCTTCACCATAAAAAGGTTGGAGCCCACTGGTATACATGGTGGAATGCAAGTAGTTATGTATATACATACATGACTTGTAGAGCTGTGCAAAGCTTTGGTAGCCCATTCAATTTGGAGAAGATTTGGCCCAATTTTGGGACCAAATCTCCAAATCCAAATTGAATCAGGAGACCAAGTAAAAGCTCCGAATCAATTTAGAAAAGCTTCAGAAAAAGATCTGGCCGATTCAGAGACTCAGCCATAAACTAAATAGGCAGCTGACAGTAGCAGCAGGACAGAGCCGCTGCTCCCAGCGCTACCATGCCCACATCCCATGCCCCCTCGTGCTGGCTGGCTGGCAAGTGGCAGCAGGGCAGAGCCCCAGCTCCCAGTGCTGATGTAGGCACAGCAACACTGGGAGCGGGGGCTCTGCCCTGCTGCCACCCAGAGCAAGCTGCACCTGCGTCGTACCTCCCCCCCCACACCAGCTGGGCAAGCGGCAGCACAGCATAGCCCCCACAGCTGCGGAAGAGACAGGAACAGCCAAAAGAGCTGTGGGAGAAACCCCCATGGCTGCCTTGCGTAGCCCCATCCCATGCCTGGCCCAGCCTCCAGCACTTAAAGCACCCCCCCATCCCAAACTCACTGGCAGCAGCTATTGGAACCTCTGGATACTCGTGGCATAGCCACCCCGCGCACTGTGGGGCAGCAGAGATTGTTCACCCTGCTTAGCACCTGCATGGCAGCTGCCCCATGGTACGGGTGCAGTGCAGCTCGGCAGGGCACCACACTGCCTGGGAGCTGAGGCGGCTACAGCTTTCAGCCAGAGCTCTCTGATCGCTTCCCCCAGCTCTTCCCAGGGGGAAGCCCCTGGTTCTATTCACCTGGGAGCTGAGGCATCTCCACTTGTCAACCGGAGCCCGGCTATGCTCAGCCCCAGGTCCCAGACAGCATGCAGCCAGTGAGTACAGGGGTTTTCTGAGTGTTGTTTTTAAAGTGCTGGAGCTCCGCTGGAGCCAGAAAGGGCAGCCATGGGGGCTTCTCCTACAGCTACCTCTGCCCAGAGAGAGGCAGGCACAGCCGGAGGAGCCGCAGGAGAATCTGCAGCTGCCTGGCTGTGCCTGTCTCTCTCTGGCCAATCCAAATCACTGAATCTGTCCAAATCGGTGCCGAATCTTCCGAGGTTGATTCGGCCAAATCAAATCAGGATAGTGATCCAAATCAAATCACTATAGTCCAAAATCGGCCAAATCTTAATTGGACACTTCCCTATTCACACAGGCCTAATAACTTACATACACTCAACCATGTGCGAGTAGGCAATTGGGCCTAAAACACATACCCATGCATTACCTTGAGACTTACAGACACATTTTTGGGTGTAATTCAGAAAAAAAAACATGTGCCCTAGCTATCAAAAGTTTGGGAATCCGTGCTCTAGATCTTAATCCACTAGATATGTACTCAAGTAATTTCATATGTTGCTCGCTTTTTAACCACAAATGAAAATAATGTTTAGTTAAGTACTCAATCATGTGTATTCATTGCTATCAAACAAAATTAGTTTACTGATATCAGTCTTCTCTTCTGAGAAGCACATTCACCACTACGCCTCTAGGAGAAATGTCTAGGTGAGGAATAGAAGAAATGATCTTAAGAATTCATGAGGAACATTTCCCTTGGAATACAAGACTGATTTTTATGAAAAGTCAGGTCAGACTTTAAGATGAAAAAACTCTAAGAAGAAATGTTGCTTTTGCCCTCTCTAAAAAGTCATGTTTCATGTAGCCAACAATCCTTGGTCAAGAGATTCCAAAAAGAAAGAAAGCAAGCTACAAATGAGACCATTTATTTTGCTCAGCCATGTGCTTCACAGCCTTCCTGCTGTTCTCTAGATCTGTTGTCAAGAAAGTCTGCACAAAGGCAGCAAAGACATTACATTAGATCTTATATTACTTACAATATCCCTAGAGCTCACATTCTCAAGCTGCCTGGGCAGCTAAATCCAGACAGCAGGATGTAGAGAGTGGACCATCTTAGCAGGGTTAGCCATGCGTCTTCTTGATCCACTGAGCAACCCACTCTTACTCTACCAACCAAATGATCTCAGAAATCTTGACAGATGAATAATTAATTTTTCAGAATATATCTTCACAAATGAAGCAGGAAGTTCCTAGGATGAAGGAAGTGGATAGAATGTTGTACGTCAGGTATTTTCTGCAATTTCAAACCTCTGAGCCATCTTTCAAGGCATTAATGAAAGCTCTGCCCTCCTTCAAGCAGCTTCAGTGACAAGAGTGAACTATGCAGACGTAAGGGTCAGACAAAAGTGTGTGTCAAAATCTCCAAGGTGGCTTGCTACCTTTTATAAGGAATGAAGAATGCCAATCATAATAAGTATTACTTCTTTTAAGAACCTAACAGCATAGAACTCATCTCATATAAATCAGCTCAGTGCTGATTCAAGGAAAAGAAACTCAGGCTAAAAGTTGATCAGATCAATAAAACTTGTACTTTCAGGTTGCACCCTATTCAAAACCTGAATGGAACCTTATTCCACATATAAAGATATCTAAATTGGGAACTGTGACAAGATGCTCAGGTCAAGAGTAGAGCCAAAACTAAACACATCTTAGTTCTTAAATATATACTGTTTCAAGTTAAAGCCCAACAAAACTAGTTAAACTTAGTGTACGAGCTGTTAGAGTAGTTTAAATTGTGTTATTTTTTAAATTATATTTTCAGTGTGTTCTAATCTTAAAGTATGACCTTTATAATATTTACTTGATATAAACAGGTTACCTTTTGTTAAGATTATAATATAACATTGCTGACAAATTAATTATTAGACAAAATAATTATCTTCTAAGTAAAGGGACAAAACAGACACATATACTGCTTTCTTCTTAACCAAAGTCTTGCCACAAGTTCTCCACAAAATATAGTGTCTCATTTGGTCTTTAAAATCAAAAGGATCAAAACATTTCCCCTTTAAATTAGAATTCTGTTATTCTATTGTGGTCCTTATAAAGATCCACAATTTCATGGCTGAATGAAATCTTTCACTATTAAAAATAGAGAGAGAGCTATAGGAATAATTTCCTTACCTTTAAATAGGATCCATAATATTTTGTTACATATGGACTGTCGCACTGACTCAGCACTGTGATTTCTTGCTGGATATCTTCTATTTCATCTTCTGCTTCTTCCAGATCAATTATTTTTATAGCAACTACTTTCTGAGTCCGATTGTCAATTCCTTTAAAAACCTCACCAAAAGAGCCCTTGCCAATTCTCTCCAGTTTTGTAAACAGCTCTTCTGGATCTGCTTTTAAACTCTGTTAAAATACAAAAATAGAAATATACTCAATGCATCTAGAGTTAAAAATGAGTGTCATAATTTTCAGACATCAAAGAATACTCCAAACAGTTTATCATAAAATCTTACATATAATGGTGTTGTACCTTTTCTACAATTAATCCATTCTTCCTGCATAATTTAAAGACTCCAGGTATCCTTTCCTTTTCCTATATTTGGATCATATTGCCACAATCCTTGTAGTAGGATCCAATCTGATTTCAGACCCTGCTCCTGTTTCCCCTTCTTATTCAATTACTGAACCCAGACTCTGAGTCTCAAGCATCCCTTCCCAGAATCTGGTTAACAACATCACAATTCAAAAGACAACTTAAAGCAAAACAAGCATTTTCCCAAATGCAGTTTCTTCATTCCTCTACAGGGTTTTGTATCTTCCCCCACAGAACTCTGGGTCTTGCTGACTTTCTTCAAGTGGCATCGCCTCTTAGAGATTCAGCTCCCATCTCGTATTCTAAATCTATGCTGTTATTTCCATCTGATGAGAAAGCAAGCCCTTTCTTTCCTCCAGTCCTCTCCAACTGTGGAGCCCAGACAGGAGCCATCCTGTTCTCCAAGTTACTCCTGCACCCCTCTCCACCCCCTCACAACCAAAGCAGATTTCCAGCAGGAGTAGTCTTTTCTTCTTTGAAAGCACAGAACCCCTGCTAGATGAAGGAGGGCCATCAAGCTACTGTCACACAATCTGACACAACCACTGCTTAAAACACAACTCCATCAAGTGACAGCACATAAACAGACATAGACTGGGTGGTTGTCAACTTCTTTAGAACAGCTTGCCCACTCTGCCTCTGGCATCTTCCATTGTCACGCATTTCAATCCGAATTTTACTTAGTTTCTCATTTTTGTTATACAGACATTTATACCACTTTATATTTTTCAACCCTTAATCTGTTAAGACCAACATTATCACTCTGATCCTACTATAATGATCATTACTACAAAAGGTCCTTTCCAATCACGAAATGGCAAGTGAAAGGGGTTAAAAATCAAGAACTCCTAATAATGGGGGCTTGGCTGGACCGGACAAGTTAGTTTAAGAATCACTTGCTACATGGATAGAAAGCTATAATAGAAGCGTACAATGTAAATAAAATAGAGCAGTGTCAAAGAGAGATTCTCTTCATCGAGCGTCAACTTGGAGGTGACTGAGGACCAGGTGGAAGCGATCTGGATCAGGCTGCAAGGAGGACGAGGGGAAAGGGACTTGATGGTGGGTGTCTGCTATAGACCACCCAACCAGAGGGAGGAGCTGGACCTCCAAAATTGCTGGCCAGCTCAAGGAGGCAGCTAGGACAAGGGATGTCATTGTCATGGGCGATTTCAATTACCTGGACACGTGCTGGGAGAAGCAGTCGGCCACGTCCGAGAGGTCCCGTGGAGCTGCAGGACCTCCACTTGGTCCAGGAGGTGCACGGCCCCACCAGAGGGGATGCGCTGCTGGATCTGGTCCTGGCCTTGGGGGATGATCTGGTTGGAAGGCTCCAGGTACGGGACTCCCTGGGAAATAGCGATCATCGCCTGATAGAATCTGCTGTCCGGTGCAGTCTAGCTAGGACCCACACTAGGACTAGGGTCCCAGACTTCAAAAGGGCCAATTTCAAAGAGCTCAGGAGGTTAATTGAGGCGGCACTGCGGGACTGTAGGGTTGAGGACACGGGCATCCACGAAGGGTGGACGTTCCTTAAGAAGACGAACCTCTGAGTCCAAGGGGCGACCATTCCCGCCCGATGCAAGATGGGCAAAAGTGCCCGGAAGCCCCCGTGGCTTAATAGGGATATTTGGGGGACCCTGAGGGCTAAGCGGGAGGCTTACTATC
>JAGPOW010003316.1:104987544-105007557 GCA_030014935.1 Caiman crocodilus | reverse complement strand
TTTGTGTGTGTGTGTGTGTGTGTGTGTGTGTGTATATATATATATATATATATATATATATATGGGGGAGGCGGGTATGTAGGCTTTCCAATTGTCCATGTTTTTAGAGATGTAGAGGAATACGTACGTGTGTGTGTACACACACAGTATCTGTGTGTGCAGACTTACAGGCTTTCCAGCTTTGATACACAGACACAGGCACGAAAACATCTGGGCGAGCTGAAGCCGGGGCCAAGCAGGAGCAGCGCAAGGCGCAGGCATCCTCCGCAGCACCCCCCACCGTCGCGGGAGCTGGAACGGTGACGTCACGCGGGCTCGCCCAAGCCGGGTCTCGACCCCGCGGGCCGCTGGGCGGACGCACCCCCCACCCTCACAAAGGCCCTGAAGGTCACGCTTCCCCTCCTTCTCCTTAGGTCTGCCTGAGGGGAAAACGCTGCCCCGCTCACTGGGCCAGGCCAGGCCGAGGAGCCGCAGGACTCACCTGCATCCCTGGCAGGCCCGGCTGCACCGGCGAGTGCGCCATGGCGGCGGCGGCTCCGGGTGCCCCGCTCCGATCAGCTCATAGCCCAGCCCCGCGCCCCGCCGGGCCGGGTCGGGCGGTCACGGGTGCTGTAGCCGCTGCAGCGCCCGCCCCATCCCCCGCGCGGCGCGGCCGTTCCGGGTCTCGCGCGGGCCGCGCCGGCAGCACGAGAACAGCCCAAAAGCAGGGGGGAAGGAGCAGGACGGGCGGGGCTTCAGTCGCGCGCCCCGCCCCGTGTAACCTGCCGGCGGCACCAGGCCCCGCCCCCAAGCCCTGTGCGGCCCCGCCCCCAGATCATCCAGAGTGGAAGGACCGGTGGGGTGATCTCTTTGACAGACCCTGTCTGCGCGTCTCCGGCGCAGGAACAGGGGGGCTGGGGGCGGGCTCTAGGGCAGCGCATGCGTAGTGACGCGACCTCGCTCTGGCGGCGGTTGCGGGTACCCGAAGCCCTGCCCCCCTCCAATAGGAAGACGCTGTCTTGGGGTGGAAGAGATGCCCCACCCCCAGTACCTGTCCAATAAACAAGGCTCCTGCTTTTTTCTGATTGAAACAATATCCCAAATTTTTTAATTGCAAAAAGTAACCTAAAATCCACGTTTTTCCGTGATTAAAATGATACATGAAAGCATGATAGGGGCATTATGAGGGCCCATGAAGGGACTGCTTGGGCAGGCCTGTGGAGTCCTGTGGGGAGCACGTGTGTCCTGCTAGATAGATATTTTTAGCAGGACACATACTCCCTGCACAGCCACGCTCAAAAAACCCCTGTGTGGGCCCTCATAGTGCCCCCATTGCCCCATAAGGAGTATTTGGCTGGTGTATCCCTTACCTCCCTTCACAACCTTTTGTGCACACAAAGGGCTGGGAGAGGCAGAGCTGGGGGCAAAGACCACTAAAGAAGGCTGGAGGGTGGGTCCAGAGGAGGCTGGCCAGCCCCCTGGGGGCAGTTATGACTGCCCCTGTGCCTTGGTGGGGTTGGGAAGCCAGTCCAGGGAAGGCCCTTGGCATGAATGGAAGGAGGCCTGCAGGGCAGGGAGGCCTAGGCACCCTGCCCCTGCCTAACAGGTGGATGAAGAGGCCCTTGCTGAGCAGGTGGAGATGGAGCCCACTGGCTGAGGGAGACCACAGAGCATGGGCACAGCAGCTGTGAGAACAAGACTACGGCATGCAGACACAACAGCCCCCATGGACTGGCAGGCCTTGAGACTCAACCTTCTTGTAAAGATCAGACAGAAGCCGCCCGCAAAGGGGCTTTTGAGAGGTAAAAGAATCCCCAAACCCCTGGTAAACTGACCCCTTCAGTCACCGATCCAAGTGAGCATGAAGCCAAGGGCAGCCTGAGGGTGCGCTGTGGGCAAAATCAGCCCTCCATTACAAACAAGCCCAAAGGCAAAGGCTACTTGGTAACGTTTAGGGGATATTGTAGCCATAACAGGCCTGGATTGTGCAAAAAGCAAGGGCTGTTATGGGCAATATCTTTTATTGACTGAACTGCACTGTTGGGGATAGATTTAGACAAGGTTTGAAATGCAAGGCATTTATTTGGCTGTGTAGGAGTAGTGGTGTAGCCGGGATGGTCCAGAAATTATGTGAGGCGAGGATTTCTTACATTTCTTCTCTTTTATTGGACCAACTGTGTAGCTGGGATAGAGTTAGACAAGCTTTTGAATGCAAGACATTCTTCATCGGGGTAATCAGAACAAGCATCTGATGAAGTAAGCTTCCGCCCACAAAATCTCATGCTACATCTGCGTCTACATCTATCTTAGTCTATACAGTGCACATCTAACCTGCTTTCAGAACAAACCAGGCACCGCATAGTAAACATGTCACAACTTTTTTTCACTATGTTTTGTGCCTGTCTTGTTCTGGTCACAGGACTTTGAAAAAATATTTAGAAACTTAAAAGGCATGTATATTTTTTCTCATGTATTAATTTTTTCTAAAGAGAAGCCCCACTTTTCCTATCTTTAACTTAATCTAGTATGAATTAGCTAGTAACAAACATCAGAAGTATTAATTGCACTCGCATTCTGTGTATGCACAAGTCTCTATTGCATGGCATTCTGGGCAGGATTGGTACTTTTGGAGGATGGTTTATTTTTTCTTAACAAAGCTCTAATACTTCAACTGTTTGCACTGGTCCTTTGAATTTTGATAGAGTAAATGCTGATAAGTTAAATTTGTCTTTTTCTTGTCCCATGAAAAGTCCATATGGAGTGAGTATAGTTATAAAACATTAATAATCACCATTTCCAACCCCTCACCTGTGTTTCTCAGGAAGCTTTCAGCAGCATGCCAGACTGTTTGCTTATTGCAAACATTGTAGAGAGCTGGATGTGTGCTGCTACCAAAGGAATACTGCCAAAGGGAACCTGTCAAAGCAAGTGTAGCAGCATGTTTGGGGAAGGAGAGAGCAGGAACAAGCAGATCAGATTATCTTCTCACATATGGTCTCTTGAGTCCAGCCCATGTCCATCTTGAGTCCAGCCCATGTTCACAGCATCTCATCTCTTCTTCTAGAATCCATCCATTAGATCCCCTAAGGTGATGTAAAGGGGAGAGTAGTGTGCACACAAGCCAGGCCAGACTTCTTTTCACAGAAATCCATAACATCAGAGCTAGCAAAAAGCAGACTTCTCTTTGCTAAATTTTGTTTGTGGTAACAGTCTGTGCCCTGGTATTAAAATTTAGGATAAAAAACTTGTTTAAAATACATTTTGGAATGGAAGGAAAAGGTGGCTATTACAGTGATATATTAGTAACATTTGTGGGTCATTTTACTTTTTCCATAGAAAAATATGAATTCAAGTACAAAACACTGACATTAACAGAAATCTATATAGGTTGAAAAGTCAAATGCTCAAACTTTAGGAAATGCCAGATTGGCATTTGCTTATTCAGCCTTAATTATTGTGTTTTCTGAGTGTGTGTTCAAATATAGTTCTAATGATTTCACACTGATTTTTTCCACAAGAACCTTTCTGCATTCAGTGGATAGAGTACACAACTAAGGAGACAGAATTGACAAAGGGCCAACAAAGCTGTGTATCTACTCAAATTTATCAAAACTGAAATAACTTGAAAAAAGCTACATTTTTATCATCTTTTCTACTCTTATGCTTTTGCACTCCATTCAATGTGTGCAATAAAAAAGTAACTCAGTCTCACTGCTATTAATAGCCCATTCCCATTATCATATGCACTACAGGGGTTCCAAATTGTGGTATGCAGAGCTGTGGGGTATGCAAAACATCTCTGGGGGGTACATGGGAAAAATTGTGTGATGACAGATTTAATGCATAATGACAGTATAATGACATTGTATAATGACAGTGTAATGACAGTTCATTATAATAATAATTGGCATTTAAGGAATTAAAATATAAAACGTATGCTGATAGGGGTACACGGGCAGCTGGTCAACCTGGAAAGGAGTACGCAATAAGAAGTTTGGGGACCTCTGTACTAGTACAATGCTGTAATCTGACTGAAACTATCATAGGAAAATAAAAGCTAAACACCACTAGTTTTAGTTTTAATTTAAAAAATAAATACAATAAAAACACCCACACCTACATTTAATTTGAATAAAACCTCTCTCAAATCTAAACATTATGTGTAAAACCTCTTTAGCCTTTACGCCACTGGTATAAGTTTATGTGCATTGGTGCCATTTTTTTTCTGTCTATTTCTAAATCCATTCCAGGGACAACATACCTTGACCTACATTGTATTTCAAGGAAGTTTTTAAGAAGTTTCTGTTAAATACAATGCAATCATTCTGTGGCAATAAACTATTCTAATATTTCAACCCAAGTGACATTTGAGATTATTTTTTGAAACCAAACAACCATTATTTGAGATCAAGATTGCTCCTTCGATGTATGCCCAGGGTGCAAAAACCCAGCTCATCTTTTGTGTTGACTTCTAGATCCCATTTCCCTTTGACTCCAGCCAATACTTTAAAGCCAAAATCTCTGCGATGTTGCTGGTTTTGTGTGAAAAAGTTACACAAGAAGAATGTTAACTAGAAAATTCTAAAGCTAGCTTTTAAAAACACAGGAGATTTTTGTTATTGACCTGGCCCAGGTCAAAAATGTTTCTAAAATCTTGCATTGCTCACTATTTTCCAGTGTTTTTCAGAAAGAAGCAGCTATAGTCAATGTAGCTATCTGTTAAAAATGTGTGATGTATCATTTTTAGCATCTAAATAAACACAATTCTTGTGTTGTACATACCCAGCAAATTAAAAGCATAGATACCTTATATGATACAATTCACTATCTTTTTTGAATGAGGAAATGGAGAATATTTAAGGAGCATAATGCATGAGAACTATAACCATTAATAAACTTAGTAGGTGTATCATGGAACCAAACCAAAGCCATCATACGTTATGTCTTATACTGCATGTACCCAGAAGTAACTTTTTAAATGTTGTTATTTCATTTTGATGTGAAATGATACACAGCAATTTACATAATTTAAAATTAATATTCTAGAACATAGAAAGATTATAGCAACTGCAATGTGTTCCTGTTTTCCCAAAATTAGTTTACATCCAATCATCATAGTAAAAAAAGTAGGACAAGTGCAAGTATTAACTTTTGATAAAAATAGCCTGTGGAAAGAGAAAATAACAGAAAAGTCTTTGAGCGAAGAGTAAGCAGTAACATGAAATAAGGCTAAAAAGGATGGGCCTAAAAGTGTCTCGACTATCATATGTAGTTCCTGGAAAATCAATTGAAAATTGAACGACAGAAATTATTCTGTAGGTCTGACTCTGCTCCATATGAGCTCACTTTTCCTCTTGTATCTGTTTAAGGTTGGTTTTACTCTATTTATGTCAGTAGACTTCCTCCTGATGAACAACAATGTGTTACTAGAATATGCAAAGGTGCAGGTTGTAGCCGTGTGGGTCTAAGGACATAGGCAGACAAGCTGACTACCTGTCTTGTATGCATACCAGCCCAGCTGCTGGCTTCTTTACTTTTCATTCCATCCAGGAAGAGCACACACCAACTGCTGAAACTTCCTTAGCCTGACAAAGGGTCTTTGAACCCAAAAGCTTGCTTAACAATTATTCTCCAACTATTTGGGTTGGTCTAATAAAAGATACCAGATTCACCCTAGTAACCTTGTTTGCCTTGCTAGAATATGTTATTTTGGCTTTTGTAGGCGCAAGAATCAGACCTACACATTATAGCAAATAGTATATTATAGCTATGTCCAATAGCTAGTTGACTAGGCAGTTTAATGAACTTACAGCTTTTCAAAAAATAAACTACTAGCTGAACAGTCCTGCTTTTACTTGCTGGCTAAAGTTTAATTTATCTGGATCTTAAAGGAAAATCAGTTGAGCTGTTTTTGAGTTATTGGAGTATGAGGTAAAATGGTATATTTCAAACATTAAGAAAATGATTCATAATCTTATTTGTAGTTGGTTAAATGAAACAAGACGGAATGGTTTTTCTTCAAGTATGTAATGGTAAGTCAGAAATAGGTCACTTGAATTTATGAGTTGCAAGGCTGATTAAACGGTCTACCAGTTAGCTATGAAAAATTGGAAAGTTTCAACAGTTCATATTTTAGGTTGATTATTGTCCCACACTATTTTTTCTTAGCTTGAAAAAATGACTGATAATCATAAACAAAATGGGCAGAGTTCCATACAAAAGTGTATACCCTCCTACCAAATTAAGAACATTGTTTAATGCAATTTCTACTCTAAGTTAATTTGTAGTCAAAGATTGAACAAAAAAGTTAAAATTAGATGTTGAGGGTACACATGCTTGCCACTACTAAAATCTGAAGAGCCCTGAAATATATATATATAGGGAGGAAAAAATATATATAGGAGGCTGAGTTAAATTATAAGTTAGGAGCATCATTTACCTTTTTCTTCACTAACAGCATGGAAAAGTAGAAACAGAACAACTTCAGCTTTATTCTATACCCCCTTTGCATCAGCCAACTTCAGTGCCGAAGGTCAAGGATCCTGGTTGTCTCTGATTTTAAAAAAATCCCCAATTTTCAATTAAAAATATAACCCTGAATTCACATTTTCCCATGATTAAAATGAAACACTGCTATACTTATATCTACATATTAGTGGTGTTTCATTCATTTAAATCACAGAACATTTCAGATTTGGAGTTACTTTTTTAACTGAAAATTGGGGATTTTTTTAAATCAGAGAAAACCAGGATCCCTACTGATGACAACATACCTCAATGAGCTTGCACCATATCCTCCATACTAACATATGTATTATTACCAGCTTGAGTATAACCTCTCCTTCAGTAGATTCCCTCTCTTGCATGCTAGCGAGAGATATTGGCTGCCATTCCATTTGCTTTTTGTTACTACAGCAACATAAATGAGATGGAAAGCCAGCTCAGCAAGCTTGTCTGGGATTCCTTTGGCTGTGAGTAATAGATTGTAGTATATGCTCCACTCTGAATATTCTCCACCCTAAAACTAAAGCATAACAAGAGAAAGGAAGCAGTGCTTCAGTCATCCACAATGCACTTAGCAACTGCCATACTGGGAGCTGTAAAGCTGGCACAGTTTTAAGACTACTTGGAGCCAAACTAGCTATGTTGATCCCTTCATGAGAAAGCTACTTTGTCTTCTCCACAGACTGCAGAGGACACAGAACAGAAGAGCTGGTCCCCAAGATCTAGCTTGTGGTATCCTATGTTTATAGTTCTTATATAAATATATTTTATGTACATAATAAACTACCTACCTTTCCCCATGTAATCCCCTATAGCAAGCAACAAGAACTTGACAATCATTAAGACATACATGGCACATCTACATGAGACACTACATTGCCATAGCAATACACTATGGTGACATATCATTGGCAGGCAAAAACCATGATGCTGCAGCTATATCACCGTAGCAACATACTCCCTCAGTATAGCATGTTCCTATGGCACACCAGTGGCTAAAAGTAACTGTGTGCTACATGGACTGCACAGTATGGGCTGTTACTGCACTGTCATTTAGTACTAAAAAGAAGCACTAAATCATGGCACAGTAACAATAGTGCTGTAGGGGCATGTGTAGATGCACCCACAATGATCATTCTAATAGCCTGTGACTCAAAATATCTTCTTAAATCTTGGAAATAATCCAAAACTATCTGTGGAAAACAAGAACGTGTAGCTCCAACTAGCTGAAATTAACTAGTTGTAATAGCAATACTGGCATCAACCTATATACTAGTAGCTTTAAGGAACTTTTAATTTGTTACATTCCTTATCTGTGTAACAAAAACTGAAATTGTGACCATCCTATCCTGATTAACAATGCTGGGCATTCAGTCCAAATACAGCTACTCTTTCCTTAAAGTTGTAATTATGTTCTGAAAAACGTGACTTTAAGCAAAACAATGTTAAGCAAATCCAATTACCTCACAGTAGTTACTTACTAACAGGTGGTGACCAAATGACGTTATAAGCGAACATCGTGCAACTTTAAATGAGTATGTTCTCTAATAGATCAGCAATGTAATAACGAAACATCATTAACCAAGACGACATTAAGCGAGGAGTAGCTGTAGCATTGTTTATATAGTGCTGCAGTCTGCTCAGAGCTAATGGTTGCATACGTTTGCTTTTTGTCAGGCTGCTAAATCAGTTTCTTAGCATAGACATCATCTACTTCCTTGATTTGTCTACCCACAATTTTGCTATCCTCTCCATTTCTGTATTTTCCCCCAAAATGGCCTGTGGTCCCGTATTATCTTTAGAAGGCCAGAATAAGAGGTACAGGATGCATCAGATACTAACACTGAGGTCTCAGGTTCAATCCTTCATTGGACTAGATGATCTCTTGAGGTCCTTTCCAGCCTTACTTCTCTATGATTCTATATCCATGAGCATTAATTTTTTTATGACTTAGAATGGCAGCAAGGATGTATGCCTCTCTATTCTGATTTGTCAGAGACAAAAAGGGATGAAGCATTTCACTGACGTGGGAGCTGTCCTACAGGACTCCTAAATTCCACAGGAATGGACTTTAATTATGTGCACTTTATTTTTATCCATTAACTTTATGTTTTATTTTTAATAAAGCAAGTTTGTATATCCTTGTTATGCTATTTAACATTTCTGTCCTTGTGACATTTTGTTATTATCCTGAAGGAAAGCTGAACAGATCCAAGCTAGTGTAATCCAATAACAACCTTTGTCCTACCTAAAAGTTGTGTTTTTCCAGTCAGGTCAGCATTTAGTGTCTTTCCCTGAGTATTGTTGTGATGATATCCACGGAGTTAAAACTATTTTTTCCTGTCCTGTTTCTGAAACCTAGCTATTTTTTTAGTGAGACGTTATTTACCTCAATTAAGCTTGTGTATGATTGCCTTTCTTTCATTTATCACACTCCAAGCAGATACTGTCACTTGCTGTAACATATTTGATGTCACATATTAATGGCTGAAGAAGCTTACACAAAACTCCCCAGTGGACGTGGTATGCTTAGTTTTTAGCGAGGCTTTTGATACCGTCTCCCACTATGTTGTCCCAAGTGGGCTAAGGAAGTATGAGCTTGATGAATGGACTGTAAGGTGGATAGAAAACTGGATGGAGCATTGGGCTCACAGAGTAGTAATCAATGGCTGAATGTCTAGCTGGCAGCTGGCATGAAGTGAAGCGCACCAGGGGTTGGTCCTGGGGCCAGTTTTGTTCAGTGTCTTCACCAATGACCTGGAAAACAGCACGGAGTGCACACTCATCAAGTTTGCAAATGACACAAAGGTGGGAGGAGGAGTAGATATGCTGGAGGGTAGGGCTAGGATTTAGAGTGACCTAGACAAATTGGAGGGTTGGCAAAAAGAAATCACATGAGGTTCAACAAGGATAAATGCAAAGTTCTGCACTTACAATGGAACAATCCCATGCACCGGTACAGGCTGGGGTCTCACTGGCTAGGCAGCAGCTCTGCAGAAAAGGACCTGGGGGTTACAGTGGACAGTAAGCTGAATATGAGCCAGCAGTGTGCCCTTGTTGCCTAGAAGACATGTTGGGCTGCACTGGTATGTGTATTGCCAGTAGGTCAAGGGAAGTGATTATTCTCCTCTATTCAGCACTGGTGAGGCCACATTTGGAATACTGGGTTCAGTTTTGGGGCCCCCACTACAGAAAGGATGTGGACAAATTGGGGAGAGTCCAGCGAAGGGTGACAAAATGGTGAGGGGCTGGGGCATATGACTTATGAGGAAAGACTGAGGGAACTGGGCTTATTTAGTCTAGAGAAGAGGAGACTGAAAGGGGACCGAATAGCAGCCTTCAGCTACTTGAAGGATGGTTTGAAAGAGAAACCATTCTCAGTGGTGAAGGATGACAAAACAAATAGCAACAGTCTCAAGTTGCAGCAATGGAAGTTTACATATGATATTAGGAAGAATTTTCTCACTAGAAGGGTAGTAAAACAATGGAACACATTACCCAGAAAGGTGGTAGAATCTCCATCCTTGAAGATTTTCAAAACCCAGCTAGACAAAGCTTTGTCTGGGATGATTTAATTGGGGATGGTCCTGCTTTGAGCATGAGGCTGGACTAGACAACCTCTTGAGGTCCCTTCTAATCCCAGTTTTCTATGATTCTACGACTCAAAAGGATTCACACTACCTTCTGCAATGACATTGATCGTTGAGTGTTTATATTATGACATGAAGAACAATTCAGCTAGTTAGAAACTAACCTTTTCTATTGCAGAAACACATCTTACAATTAAAAACAGATTATGTCATCCTGCAAATTGAAGAAAAATAGATAATTAGACTGTGTGCCCCACAAAGAAAGTGTTCAGAATTTTTATATGCTCATATATAGTGCTCACATACTGCTCAGTGCATGTCCTTGTACAGCATCTGATGAAATGACCTTGGGCTTACAACAGTTTATGCTATATGATTTAGTCTATCCTGCCTCATATATACCTTACTCCATATAGTTATATTTTCTTAAGTGTTATGTTTAGAGTCTTATTTAGTTCCTTATTTACTTAAAAAAAATCACTGATAAATGAACACTGAGAATTATAATAGGTGAACACTGGGATATAACAGGAAATTAAAGAAAAAGCTACTGCAGTACATTTGTTATTAATAATGAGCAGAATATAAAGTGCCTGAAAGTATTTTAGTATTCCAGGCAGACAATTAAAATTGGATAGGGACTTAGAACCCCATTAAGAAACATGAGAGACTGATTAGACTGCTCAGTACCTTTTCCCCTCCAAGAGCATGCTTTCATTAAACTTTCTTTCTTATAAACCTCTCTCCTCATCTCCTGTTACAAGAAATGCAAAAGCAAACAAAAAAGTAGTTTTATTCTCACATTTCATGGGGATATCAGTTATTTTCTAGAGCTAATGTATATATGTACACAACAGGATAGCAAAATACCCCTACTAATGGATTCATTAAGGTTAACCCAGTAATGCCGATGAGATACTACAACCTAAAACTATGCTTCTTGACAAGTTTTATTTCAGAGCTAAAACATTTGTCTGGAGACTGTCTTTGCATATAAGGAATAAGTTGAATAGTAGCGTGCCCTACAAGTGACTGGATACTGGCCAAAAATAATAATTTGGAAGTTAAAAATTAAATTGCATGCATTATGAATGACATTATTTTTTTTTTGGTTTGTACCATGTTAATATTTTACAAATTGAGTTTTGCCAGAGATTATTTGTAGATTCTTATTGATTTTCATATTTAGTACATAAATCCATAGCATACAATATATGCTCCATACCAAATATAAGGTTAAATAATTGTACCATTCAATTACTGCTCTAAAACAATAGTTACAACTGAAAGATATTCTAGTCTAAAGGCTTTGTGCTCTCCTATCTCAGTGGCTTGTGGTCTCAGTCTGTCTCACATCACGAAGTTCACCTTCACAGCTGACACTAATAAATATTCTCAATTGCATCTGAGCAGGGAGGTCAACTACTGACTGAAAACTCATCCATCTTTACAGCTGTAGAAGTGGTTCTCTTTTGAACTGATGTACAACAGCATGGCAGGGTGAGAGAAACTTGCATTGCTGTTGCTACCACTGTTAGACCAGACCTTGTGGGTATACTGGCCACATGTAATATTCTCAACTCTGAGGCTTGGTACAGACATTAAAAAAGACTTGAGGCAGAATGGATCAAATCTTTGTGGGTTTCTCTATGCTGCAAAGATTGAATCGGGAGCAAACAGAACACATTTTCTCCCTTTGTAGGAGGGGGCATGCAGATTCCTGTACTGTCTAAGACCAGCAGCCTGGGGCTGCTCTGGCACATCTCCCGGTGTATGGGAGACTACTGAGGGCAGCCAAATGCAGCTCAGCAGGGGGCATCCCTGATTGGCTGGTGCCTCTACTCCCTGCTGTCAGCTGCAGAGAAGGGAGAAGCCAGCACAGAATCTCCCCCAGCCCCTCTCCCCTGCCAGAAGCCAACAGCGGCAAAGCGGGGCAAAGCCCCCACCAGGCAGCACCAGCCCCAACAGGCTCATCTAGAACAGCTGTAGAGGACTTTGTGGCAGGGGCTTCCCCTCTCCCCTTTTGCCTGGCCAAGTGTGCCTTTTGTCCCCAGCACACCCCCCTCGAGCTGTCAGCAGGCGGGCAGGGAGGAGGGGAAAGCAGAGGCCCCCACCATATGGACCCAACAACCCAGACCCAGCCAAAACAGCTGGGGAAGCTGTACAGCAGAGGTCTCTGAATCACTACCTCCTCCCCTCTGCAACTGACAGCAGCCAGGGGCAGGGCTGGGGAGGGAAGCCAGGCTGGGCAGGGCAGCAGAGGAAGGAGGAAGCCCTCACTGTGCAGTCCCCTCCAGTCTGTGCTGGCTGGGAGGGTGGAGACTGGGGCAGCAGCCTCCACACTCCCCCACTCTCTGCTTGGCCCAGCTGACAGGTGTAGACAGGACACAGGGCTGGGGAGCAGAGGCTTTGCTGCCTCAGCTCAGTGACAGCCTGGTGGCAAGGCTTGCCTAGCACTCAGTCAGAGCAGAGGAACGTGGCCAGAGGCTAGCCCACTTACTGTGCAAGGGGGAGGTAGCGGGGCCCACAAAGGAACCTGGGATGCTGAGGGACTGCGACCTAACTTGAGTCAGGAGAGGATCTGATAGAGAAGTTTGATAGACCAGGCTAACCTAAATTGATTACATCTGACACTACATCCATCCAGGTCTATCTTAGACTGAGCCATTTTTAAACTGGTCTCTGCACTGAACTTCTCTTCTGTTACAGGTTTAGACTGGTTTCTGATCATCTATGTGTAATGTCTGTACCTAGCCTAAGAGTTTAAAATCCAAGAGTCATAGCCTCAAAATTGTGGGAGTAACCTAGAAAAATGCAGTTTTTTCTAAAGAAAACAATTTAAGCGTTTTGGTTTGTCTTCTTGTTTTCTAATCCTTTCATGTCATCTACCACAATGCATGTGACAACTACCAGGTGAAAATTCAGCCTTCAATGTATGCATAAAAATGGAAGCCCACCCCTTCAATCTGATTTTCTTATCTCCTCCTTCCTTCTCACCAGCCTTGCACTCCCCTCATAAGTTTCTGCAGCTCCTGTTCTTCCCTGGCATGCTCCAGCAATTCTACTTTCCCAAATACCTACAACCCCTTGCAGACTTGCACAGTCCTCATTTATGCCTAAAAAGCTCCTGAAATCTCTCACTGCTTTCATAGATCTCATAGACATTAGGGATGGAAGGGACCTCGCAAGATCATTGGGTTCAGCCCCCTGCCCAAGGGGCAGGAAATCAGCTAGGGTCAAAGGATCCCAGCAAGATAAGCATCCAAATGTTTCTTAAAAGCATCCAGAGTAGGTGCTTGCACCACCTCTGTGGGGGAATCTATTCTAGGCCTTGGGGGCCCCGACAGGAAATAATTTTTTCCTTATGTCCAGCCTAAAACAGTTTTGGAGGAGTTTGTGACCACGCGACCTTGTCATCCCTTGGGGTGCTCTGGTGAACAGGTGTTCCTCCAGGTCCACCCCTTAAGTACTTATAGGCTGCCATGAAGTCATCCCTGAGACTTCACTTCTCCAGGCTGAAGAGTCCCGTGGCTCTCAGCCTCTCCGCATAGGGCCTGTTCTCTTGCCCTCTGATCATGCACATGGCTCTCCTCTGAACTCTCTCAAGCTTTTCCACGTCCTTTTTCAATCATGGAGCCCCGAATTGGATGCAGTACTCCAGCTGCAGCCTCATGAAGGCCAAGTACAACAGGCGGATGACATCCTGGGACTTGTTCAAGAAGCATTGATGGATACAAGCCAGAGTTTTGTTCACTTTACCAGCTGCAGTATCACATTGGAGGCTCATGTTCATCTTGTGGTCAATTGTCTTCAAGTCTCTTTCAGCTGTGGTGCTAGTGAGTGTAACACTGCTGAGTCTGTAAGTGTGGTGTGTGTTCCCCCACCACCCCCGAGGTGGAGCACGTTACAGTTCTCCATATTGAATGCCATCAGGTTTTCATCCACCTACCTTGCAAACCTATCAAGGTCAGCCTGGATAACCAGCCTATTCTCAAGTGTGGACACTGTTCCCCAAAGTTTGGTGTCGTCAGCAAACTTAGCCAGTCCACTTCTGACACCAGAATCCAGATAGTTTATAAAGATTTTAAAGAGTACATGTCTGAGAATGGAGCACTGGGGGACACCACTGGTCAGTAAGTGCCATGTTGATTCAGTTCCGTCAACTACCACCCTCTGGGTCTGACCTCAGAGCCAGTTCCTCAGCCAACTTCTTCCCCTTTGTCCAGGTGATATGTCATCTAGTCATAGAAGGAAATGAGATTGATCAGTCTAGATCTACCTGCAACAAACCTGTGCTGGCTGTTCCTTAGAATGTTGCCTTCAGCTAGCCTACCAAGAATGGTTTCTTTGATAATTTTTTCCAAGATCTTTCCAGGGATTGAGGTCAAACTGATTAGGCTGTAGTCCCTGGGTCTTTCTTCCTCCCTTTCTTGAAGATAGGGACCACATTGGCCCTCTTCCAATCTTCAGGCAATGCTTCTGGACATGCATGCACACTTTTCTGTGCTGGGTGTCAAAAGATGTGTACAGCCTCTAACATCCAAAAGTAAAAACTGCGGGAGGCTCATGTAACATTCCTGAGTTTCTTGTTACCTTGTGTGATAAAATAAACTCTACAAATGAGTCCAAAATAACGGCAGGGATGATGCTACAAGTGTTGACAAAACGTAATCATCAATTTACAAAAATTGTATGATAAAAAAATAGAGATTACCTGTGTGTTTGGGTAAAATGAGTACTTGGCCTTACCAAGACCAAAGATTATGTTTTAGCTTACCTCACAAAAGCTGTCTATGTAGTATATTTCTTTGGCTTCTCAGATCATGCTAAAGCTTCTTAGGTATAAAAGGAGACTCTCCAAGTGACCACAGAAACAATGAACAGGGGCAGCAAACAGGGAAAGCAGTTTGCAGGTCTGTTTGCCACCCCTTCTTTGAAGGGGAGCCTAAAACTTGGTGAGAGGAGGCAGGGAAAAAGGAACCTTTTGGGACCATGGAACAGTAAACTGGCCAGTTTACAGTTTACAGTGAGTTTGCTAAGAAAGGTCTGCTTAGAAGAAGGGCAGCAATAGAGAAGTGGCCGATTAAGAGTCCTAGCGAAATAGCAGATGTCACAATGCCACTGCCTCTGCTTGCACCTGTGAGGTGTCTGTCCAGACAGGACTGCCCACTATCAAGGCTTCCACTCAGGTCCTGATTTGGCACTGTGGAGACTGCAGCTTCCAGGTTCCTTTCAGTGACAGCTAGGTGGGGGAAGTGCCTGTGATGTGAGCAATGCCTCCTGGTGGTATGCCTCAGGGAGCAGGCAAGAGAGCTAGAGGAGGAGGTGGCAAGGCTCTGAAGCATCCTCCATATTGAAGACTTAATCAGTTCAGTGCTAGAGCAGACATCTAGGACTGTGGAGGAAGAACTGACAAAGGCAGCACTAGAGAAGGGAGGGGACATGGACTCCGAGGAAGCTAGAAGCTTGTGACTTCTGAAGCAAGCAGAAATCTTCTTCTTCTTCACCTGTAGCATTTTACCTGCAGAATGGATATGGAGCCCTAGCAACAGAAGGGGAGGAGCATGTTCCACTGATGGAGAAGGACAGGACAGGCCTCCCCAAGGTTGGAAAGGTCAAAACCACTGCCACCAAGAAGCAATGGGTGGTGGTGGTTGGACACTCCCTTTTGAGGGGGGTGAAGGCATCCATCTGCTGGGCTGACCTGTTGGGCAGATCAAAAATAACTACAGGGCTCTGGGTGCAAGGGTGAAGGGAATAGGGGCTCAGGTAGTGTCCGCCTCAAGTCTTCCAGTCAAGGGGAAGGGCCCGGGTAGAAACAGATGCATCCTGCAGATGAGTGCAAGGCCAGCAGAGCTGTGGTTTCTTTGACCACAGGATGTTGTTCCAAAAAGGAGGATTGCTAGGAAGAGGTGGGATTCACCTGATAATGAAGAGCATCTTTACAGACAGGCTCACTAACCTAGTGAGGAGGGCTTTAAACTAAGTTCTTTGGGAGATGGAAACTGAAGCCCTTAGGTAAGTGGGAAAGTGGGTGACCTGGAGGAAGTGCAAGCAGGAGGGGGAAATCCTGAGAAAGTAAGACAATCAGCTAGCTACCTCAGGTGTCTACATGAATGCACAGAGCCTAGGAAACAAGCAGGAAGAGCTGAAAGTCCTTGCACACTCAAGGAAATGAACCCATGTTGATTGCCCCTAAGAATAAACTCCTCTGCTGGCCCCACGCAGTTGTGCTTCTGGATTATTTTCTCAAAGAGCTTCCCCAGGACTGAGGTAAGACTAATGGGCCTATAGTTACCTGGGTCCTCTTTCCTCCCTTTTTTGAAAATGGGGAGCGCATTCCCCGGTGCCAGGTGCTGACGCCAGGCGGAGTCCTCCAGCCCTGCATCCATATAAGGGCTTCCTGCTCCCCATATATGGCCATGTCAATGCTGGGGCGGGCTGTGGCCGGTGGGACCCAATATATAGGGGCCGTTGTGGGTGGGCGGGAGCCATGTACAGTGGTTATAGCTAGTAGCTTAATTCAATGAACATATTTCTCAAATAACAAATTTAACCTCTGGTGAAATGTATGTGCAACTGTAGTTACATTTCAGGGATAAAGTGAAAGGTCTTTAAAAATTCAGAATGTTCAAGGTTCGGCTTTGTGGGTTAGATAGTATCAGTTCCAGCAGAAGATATTTAGGCTCTGGTTGCTAAATAAGGAAAAGCTTTTTAAAATATTGATATTTTTGATTTTGAATGCTGTAATATAAGCTGTTTATTTGTAGTAGGTTAATGATTTGAAAATGTAATCAGTTGGCATGTCAAATTCTTAAAAAAAATTCAGTTCACTTTTGAAATTATACTATTGCATCTTCCTAGCTCTCCTGATCCCAAACTCAGCATGACTGCCTTACTCAGAGTTACCTAACTTATGGTCATGATTTCCTCAGAATTTGTATTCTTTTAAGTGTTTTGTAATTCTTTGATGCTAATTCACAAATAGATGGTTCCAACAATTAAAAAGCAAGCAGTAACTTACTAATCTTGTCCACTTGATAGTCTGTGCAACTTTGATTTTAAGATGTTATTTTTAAATAGAGTTGGAAAATAATCACCAAACATTACTTTCCAAATTAAAAAAAATTCTTTTGAATATGAAAAAAAATGACTACAGGTGCTAAGTATCTCATGATACCAGGCAGATGGAGGTGGGATGGTTCCCTAATCTCTGGAAAAAAGTCTGTACCAATTTCCATCGTTACAGAAATGAAGAGGTGACATTGACTGATCAAAGCCTGAAGGAAACTGTAATCTGGATATACCCTTTGCCATTTCTGAATATATAACCAGATGTTGCCTGTAGTGGAAGAAGTCAAAATACTTTATTTGCTCTGCTGTCAATACAGGAAGAGAGAGGGCTAGATCCCATAAAGCAGATAGACACTTGAAGCAGAGGTTAGACACAATTGTCTGAACCTGTGGTCCAAAATGATTCTGTTCAGCAGCCACCTAACTCTAGAGGTACCTTTCTGTTTGACCTTAGAGTTCTGCAACCACATGAAATTCAGCTTCTGTGCATACTCAGAGCTGCCCCAACCTAAACAGGTCTGCAGCAGGGCTGCATGAACACATTCAAATTATCTGGGAAAATCCTCCCAGGTTTGTTTTTGTGCTAGGAAAAAATTACTCAGAGCCATATGCCACCCAAATTCTGAGGCCCTGAAGAGTGGAGAGCTTGCAGTATTGACACTGTGTGAGGGGAGGACATGGGAACCCTATACACATATCTCAGTATGCTCTGCAGGCTCCCTTAGTCTGCCTGGCAGCAGAGGGTAGCAGTGCATAGGTCAGCACTGATTTACTAACCCATACTGCCTCTGGTTAGTCTGTTTTGTCGGCATGTACAGACATTTACTCTCCTAGGAGAAACTCTCCTGGAAGTGATTTAACCCCGGTTGTTCCCAAGTTGTTTTTCTCCTAGAGCAGCCATTTTTACTCTGGGAGAAAAATCCTGAACATCTGTATATTTGTGGTTTCTCCTGAGAGAGTGGTGACTTGAATGACTGCATGTGACAGGGGACAAACTCAAGGCCAGATCATAAGTCAGCCCACCCACCTGTCTAGGGCAGTCTGCCCTAACTCACCTGCTACAACTTGAATGTTTACAAATATAATAAGCAGGAAGCTGCCCTCTCACTACCCCAATGCCAGAGGGTGCTATCCACGGCTCTGAACTTTTCCTACGCCCATGCCTCACAGATGGCATCCAGATCAATAGTATTCCCCAGTCTGAGGCCGGGGCAAATTCAGTCCACCATTGGGCACCATTCATGCTCACACTCACTCCACCCTGCTCTCACAGGAGCCTCTTGCGTACTGCCCATTACTAGGCCACACTCCACTGCCCTTGCTCCACTTGAGCGGCCCCTTTTGGGCCATCAGGCTTTGTTACTTTCCCTCTGGTAGGACACACACAACCCTTCATTTCCCTTGAGGTTCCTGTACTCTATGTGACCTGACTTTATGCCAAATACCAGGCTGACTCCGCCCCAAGCCCCTCGCCAGCCCCCTTGACTCTGCTCTCACCCATGAGGGTTGGCCCATGTACTGTCTTTCAGGTTACCCTCACTGCCATACTCAGTACCCCCTGGCTGGCTCTACACATAGTCCTTCAAGTGTCCTCTTTGCAACCTACTCTGTGCAGGCCCTCACAATAACTTTTCACCGCAACACTGCCCCCTTTGGTGCCTCTGGGACCCTTTGTCCCTGCTGGGTTCAGGTACCTACTAATGGGCGCACCTGGCCCCACTGCTCCCACAGCTTTTAACAGTTACCCATCAGATGGGGGGGGGCAGGGCTAAGGCACCCCTATCCACATTTCACTTGGAGGGGTACCTGGTCTCATGAGTGACTGGTGCCTCCTGGGGGGACACCCACAGAAGGAGCCAACAATGTCAGTGATGGGGATGGGGAGCACCTGCAGAAGTCGTTGAGAGTGTTGGCAGCGGTCCTGTTGCGGGGGGGCACGTGCACCCCCTACCAGTTGCCTATGCCTGGTCTGGTATTTCTTGGGGGCTGTCCCACCACAGACAGCTCCACTAGATCCTGCTTACCCAGCAGGGTACAGTTTTAGGTCATGCCCAGGACCAAGAGCCTCCTAGCCATCCCCATGGATCCTGCTCTTATCTCCAAGATGTTCTTGAGCCATAGCTCAGCTTCTTGATGTTTCACACTTGGCAGCTGGCAGTAAATTGCTGCCTCACCCTATAAGAACCAGGTCTGAAAATGGCCACCCTAATCAGGCACCTGCTTGTTGCCTGCCTCCAGCCCTTAAAGTGGTAGGCACTAAAAGTGCACTGCCACACTGTATGAGGCCCAAGTCATGCTAAGCCATCAGGTTGTGAAAGCTAGGCACTCCTCCACCAAGGTCCCCTAAACTTATGCCCATATCCCTAACCTATAACAAGTGACACTGTAACAAAACATACGCCCACCCCGCCCCCGTGCCCTATCTCCCAAACTAGAAGTGCTATAATCACATGCATTCAGCAGTACACCTGGGCTGTTAGCTCTGCCTCCCAGTCAGCTCAGTCACAAGTAGGTACCTGGAGGTACAGGCTAGAAAGTCTAAGGTAGTGAATGCAATATGAGCCATATTACTGCGTTGTGCAATGCTGATTACAGAAATCAGCCTGCTATAATTATGCTAGATTTGAGCAGATTGTGGCTAATATTGGAATGGGGTAAAGCATATTTGTTTCCTTTGTTTCAGCCTTTTGCCTACTTTGGATACACTATGCAGTGAGCATTAACTTGGGGGCGACTGAGGACCAGATGGAAGCGATTTGGGTCAGGTTGCAAGGAGGACAAGGGGAAAGGGACTTAATGGTGGGTGTCTGCTATAGACCACCCAACCAGAAGGAGGAGCTGGACCTCCAATTCGCTGGCCAGCTTA
>JAGPOW010003316.1:104968442-104987444 GCA_030014935.1 Caiman crocodilus | reverse complement strand
CACTACTTCACAGTTAGGGTGGCTAGGATGTGGAACCAGCTTTCTAGGGAAGTTGTTCTTGCTCCTACCTTGGGTGTCTTTAAGAGTAGATTAGATAGGAACTTGGCTGGGGTCCTGTGACCCTGGGACTTGTTTCCTGCCAATTGGCAGGGGTTCAGACTAGATGGCCTGCTCTAGGCCCCTTCTGACCCTAGGTACTATGATACTATGCTTATGTCCTTTTTAAGAATAATTTGCATTTTTATAGAATGGCCTGTAAACATCTGTATGTGAATTAATAACAAACCCGTAGAGCAAATGGTAACTATGTCAGAGAGAGCAAACTTTGCTCGACTAGCTGGAGTTTTACTCCATCACAGAAAAAAAGACCACTTGCTTCTCAGTGGGCATGTCTACAAATTGCCATACAGCGCCAATGCTATAGCGCCGTGCTTTAGTACTTCCCTTTGGAGTACTAAATTACAGGGACCGCAGTGTAGGTGGTTACTCAGTTGTGTGCACAGCCCATAGTTAAGTTTTGCCATAGTGGCACACTATACCCAGACAATGCGTTACTATGGCGATGTAGCTGGTGATCACATGTAGACATACATGATGGCTACATCACCATGTTGCCATAGGGCAACATGTAGACAGACCCAGTGGTTCTACTGTTAATAGATTATATGTTTATTAAGACCAGTCAAGGACGCCCTTTTACACTGAGAATACATGTAGCTGTTCACTGCTTTCTCTTAACCCAGCTAGCGCCATCACAGTTTTATTCACCGTGTGATATTCTACTTGACTGTTGAAGAAATTTAAGAAATAAAGTCAGGTCTGTTTGATTAATTTTTGATGAACCCCAGACATCTCTTGAGTATGGTTCCTTCTCCGATGATTTTAAGTGTAACAGTGTTACATGTTACATGAGGGGTAGGTAGTTATTTGGGTGGCAGGCCACTTAATGAGTTTTGATGACCTGTCAAGGACCACATCTCTCTCTCTCCATCTCTCCCTGTACCTCCCTTCTAGGGCTGCTAGCAGCACAGAAGCCTGAACCCACCCACAACTGTAGCTTTCCCTGTCCCCTACACACACACTTTGAGCCCCAACCTGGATGCTGCCAGCCCCATCTGGGCAGCTGTGGACATGACTAGGTGCTACTAGGGCCAGACTTGGAGTGGGAGGAGGGGCTTGCTATAGTTGCAGGTGGGTTCATGCTTCCACTTCCATGCTAGTGGGAGCCCTGGCCCAGAGAGCAAAAAAGCAAGAGTGAACCCAGCCTGCTGGAAGCAGCCCCAACTGTCCAGCTCCACATGGCTGCTGGCCATCTATGAGCTAGAGCCAATCAGTTGGTGAGCCAGAGCTTCCATCCACCCATGGGCCAGATTTAATCAGTTGGGGGTCCAGATTAAGCCCATGGGTTGTATTTTGCCTACCCCTGTGTTACACTTAGCACTGGGTTAGCTTTATTTTTCTGACATTTTTTCTACTAGATAAGACTTCTTTTTATAACATTATTCGAGGGCTTTGCTTTATTATGAATCATAGAACAATACCTCCTCACAATGTGACTGGAACCTTTGAACCATGGTACATTTTTTTCCCCAGAATCCAGAAGTTCTGTATTCTTTAGTACCACTAGTGATTTATCCATTAACTATTCTTAATGATTAGCTAGTTTTGCCCTCATGATGTATGATAATCCTCAGAAAACAAAATCTAAGCCATTATCCCTTTGCTTAATCAAATTCGATGACACTGTTTTTTTAACTTTCTTATCTGCATATTCTTCTGCCACCTAGTGATGGGAGAGGGTACTTAACACTTTTTGGTGACTACATGGGTAAAACTAAAATTGCTCTGAAAGAGTTTTAACTGAAAGCTACAACAGTGACATGTATTGGCCCACCTTTTTCACTGAGAAAGACAGATAGAGCTGTATTGCACTAAGTAACATATATAATAAGAATTTAAATTAAAATGTATTTAGAGGTTTTCCTGTGCCTGCTTTCCTGTAATCACAGACTGGAATGTCTTGCATTTGAAAACTTGTCTAACTTTATCCCAACTACAAAGCTGGTCCAATAAAAGAGATCATCCTAAGAAATCCATTCTTCTCACATTTAGAAGTCTTTGACACTCTTTATTATTTACATCGCAGCCATATTTGAATGAACATGGTATAAACATGAAGCAGAAATGCTGGATACTCAGCTCCCGTTGATGTGCTTGGCAAAGGATTACTTGGTCTAAGTAACAATAGTGATTAGACCCAGGCATTTTCACAGTATTTCTTTTTGATCATAGGAAGAGTCATTATGACATGAGTTTGGGGGGTGGGGGGTGGAAAGCAGGGGACTATTTGTTAATCTATTAGGACACATTAATCTTTGACAGAAATGAGAGGGGACAATCTGGCCATTAAAAAAGCAAACCAATCTGAGGTCACCTGACTCTACCTCCAGTCAGGTTCTAATTGGATAGGGATTCTTAATAGAATTTTTGCTTTTTGATTCATCCAGTTGAGGGTTCTCAAGCTTCTAAAACTCAAGGCACTGTTCAGAAAAGGCCAGCTTTTACTTTTCACTCATCTTTTGACTACAAAACAATTTTTTTTTAAATAAAGCAATTTTTTTTTTTGCAAAGAATTCAGGAAGTCTATAATAGATCAGAATGTTTTTGACACTGATTCTTATTTGAAATCTCTAGGTTTATCTTGTGAATCACACATAGGTGTTTGCACAATTAACAGTGCCAATATTGTGTGGCAAAAGGATCTCAAGGCACCCAGGTTAAAAATCAGTGGTCAAGCCAAACAAAGTTTTATCATTTTGCAGCACTAGCATTTCCCTCCTCCTGTGATTCTAGATCACATGCTATTATTGAAATGCCCCAAAACTTCAGTTGACCAATACATGACAAGTACATTCTGACGGTTACAACTTGTATAGGAGAGACAGTGTGGGAAAGAGGGCTAGGGTGTTGCATTCTACATCAAGGATCAGCTCACCGCCCTGCAGATTGTTTCCAAACCAGAAAGGGCATCTTGAGACCCTCTGGGTCAAGATACAAGGAGAACATGGGGAGGGTGACTTACTTGTAGGAGTCTACTATACACCTCCCCACCAAGAGGAAGACATAGATTGGAAATTCAGTAGGGAACTGGTCGAAGCCATGTGCTCCCAATGCATGATCATCATGGGGGACATCAACTTCCCCGACATCTCTTGGGCTGAGCACATAGCCAAATCTGACAGGCTGTATAGTTTTTTCATGTGCATCAATGACCTCTACTTAACCCAGGAGGTCTACAGTTGACTAGGGGAGAGGCATTGCTTGATCTGGTCCTGGCCAAAGGGGAGGACCTGGCAAGTGATCTGCAGTACAAGGGGAAGCTTCGTGACAGTGACTATGAATTGGTCACCATCTTAGTTCACTGAAGAGCATGCAAACTCCTCAGTAAAACAGAAGTCCTTAACTTTGGGAAGGCTGACTTTTGCAAACAGAGAACTGGTCAGTCAGGCAATTAGAGGCCATACTCCACCCAGAAAAGGGAATATGCGAGGAATGGTCATCTCTCAAAAATATAATCTTTGAAGCACAGGGCAAAGCCATACAATTTCACAAGAAACGCAGTCAATGGGCAAGGAAGCCCCCATGGAACAAAGAACTCCTGAACCTCATTAAGCTCAAAAAGATAGCCTACACCAGCTGGAAAACAAGAAGCATTACCAAAGAGGATTATTCTGCACTCACCCACACGTGTAGAGAACGGTCAAGCAAAGCCAAGGCACAAACCAAACTTAGGTTAGCTACGGGAATCAAGGACATCAAAAAGTCCTTCTTCAGATATGTGGGAAGTCGGAAAAAGCACAAGGATAGCATTGGGCCCCTGAGAGATCCAACAGGACAACTGACATCCAATGCCCAAGAAAGGGCCAGTCTCCTAAAGGACTTTTTTGTATTGGGATTTTACCCTCCCAGGAGGATCACAGCATTATGAATGGCACAAACCAATCCAGGAGTGGGTAAGGGGCCTAAAATCGATTGGATCAGGTGAGGGAACACCTTGAGAAACTGGACATTCACAAGTCTGTGGGCCCAGATGGAATGCTCCCAAGAGTCTTGAAGGAGCTCGCAGACATCATTTCATCCCGCTTAGCAGAAATATTTGAAAAATCGTGGAGCTTGGGCAAGGTCCTGGATGACTAGAAAAGAGGCAACACGGTCCCCTTCTACAAGAAAGGGAGAAGGGATGACTCAGGAAAACTATAGCCCAATCAATCTTACATGTGTCCCTGGAAAAATCTTCAAGAAAATTGTCAAGGGATCCATTAACACCAGACTGGCAGAAGGCAAGCTTTGAATGCCAGCCAACATGGCTTTGTGACTGGCAGGTCTTGCCTGATCAACCTCATTTCCTTCTGTAACCAGGTAACATTTGCCCTGGACAAGGGAGATGATATGGACGTCATATATCCGGACTCTAAGAAGGCTTTTGACCTAGTTCCCCATGATGTCCTCATGGTTAAGCTGGGGAATTGCGGCCTTGATCATCATACGGTCCAACGGGTAGGCAGCTGGCTATGGAGTTGGACCCAAAGAGTACTAGTTGAAGGGAGCAATTTAACCTGGCACAGAATGACTAATGGAGTCCTTCAGGGCTTGGTACTTGGGCTGATACTCTTTTAACATCTAACAATCTGGATTCAGGAGTCAGATGTGAACTGGCCAAGTTCTAAATTATGGGAGAGGGTGGTCACACTGGAGGACAAGCTACAGGCTGACTTGGACACACTCTCAAGGTGGGCTGACCAAAACCTGAGGGCCTTCAATGCAGAGAAGTATAAGGTACTGCACCTCGGTAGGAAGAACCCCCAGCATACTTATAGGCTCATCTGTACTATGTTTGCTAGCACCATGACCAAAAGGGACTTGGGGGTCTTGATGTGATGCTGTGGCTGGCAAAGCTAACCAAACTCAGGCATGCATCCACTGATGCATCTCAAGTAAAACCAAGGAAGTCATTCTTTCGCTTTACTCAGTCCTGGTGAGACCACCAGAATATGAAAAAGCTTGATACCATCCAGAGGAGAGCCACTTGTACGACTCGAGGCCTGGAGGAAAGGCCATACGAAGAGAGGCTGAGGGAGTTGGGACTCTTCAGTCTGGAGAATAGAAGGCTTAGGAGGAACTTGGTGGCAGCCTACAGTTACATAAAAGTGGTAACATCAGGACCTGGGAGAACCCCTTTTCATCAGAGGTCCCCAAGGGATAACAAGGTCTAATGGCCATAAACTCCAGGAAGGCTGATTTAGATGAGACACAAGAAAAAAAAATTTACAGTGCAGGGGGTCTGGAACAAAATCCCCCCCTGGAGGTGGTCCTACAAAAAACAGGCGGATATATTTCTTGCTGGGATCACTTGCTCCCAGCCGACTTCCTGCCTATGGTGGGTGGGGTTGGACCCAATGATCTCATGGAGATCCCTTCCAGCTTCTCATGTCTAAGAAGTATATGAATTCAGTCCAGTCTGTGATGAAAGCCATAAATCACATGTAATCACTATTCATGGGGGAGGTTTGCATATGTCTCATCCTTCTGTTTCCATGTGGCCTGGAAAAAATGTTTTTCCAGATTCTTACACTGGTAATTCCAAAGCACCGTAATATTAATCCAATGAATTTCATTGATAATATTGATATACAAGTCACAAACATGGCTTATGTAAAATAAAATAGTTATGAGTTAATTTAATTTTAGTACACCAATTAAAACAGAAGCAGCATATTTATCTGTTCCATTTTTCAGAAAAGTAAGCGCATGTGCATACAAACACTTTCAACAACAGAAACTAGAGTGGGTAAAAAACAAATGTGCATGTTTCATAAGGATAGTAAGAAAATGTAACAACTTTTGCCAAAAGGCTGTATAATATTAATCTTTCAAACCACAAATTTAAAATAAAGTAAATATCTGGTTCAAGGAACCAATTTATCAGTCATTTGTCCAGTTCTGCTCTACAATATTCTGGAAGTGCTAACTACTTCCATATTTACTGAAGATTTAATAAACTTATCCTACTTGAAGCATTCTCCATACACTTCCCCAATTACTTATTAGAGCGGGGCAAAACAGGGGAAAGCCACAACCTGTGTGCAGTGTGTGCACATGCACAACCCAAGGAAAATAATAAGAGAAACTGCCTGGAAGGAAAAAACAAGACATTAAAAAGAAAAATAAATAAATAAAAATCATGTTTTTAAAGAAGAAAAAACAGATGACCAAGAAGTCAGGACTAGACAGGCATTTAGCAAACAAAGTAAGCTACGATATTGTTTAGTGGGTTTGTTTTGTATTTTCTTCTGTTCTATAACCATTTTTCCTGTTTTAAGTTACTTTGTTATCCTAGTCTGTTAGAAAGTGCAGTGTATAAAATAAAAAGTACATAAATAAATAAAAAAAAAAAATGCAATGCTAATAATGTGATAGGCCTCTACCTAATTGGTGATTGTTTTGATATAGAAAAAACAGTGTATTTAAAAAGAAGCAGGATAATGTATGTATAGGTCTCATATTCATATGTTGTAAAAGATTTGGAAAGTTAAAGTGATTTGAATGCTGGAGAAAATGCCTTGGAAGTAAGCGGTTTAAAGAGCTTGTTCTATTCAGCGTATCAAGAAAAGACTGAAAAGTGACTTGATGATAATATAGAAGTACTACCCCTGGGAGAAAATACCAGGTATTAGAAGTACTATACTCTCGTTGAGAAAAGTTACAATTAGAAACAATGACTGGGTAATGAAGCAAGAAAAAGTAACTTGGAAATAAAGCTCCAACAGCAAAACTGGGGTTAGATGGAGCCATGTTTCCTGCCTAGATACTTCCTGTTCCAATTCATGGTTTTTTATGGAGGAAGACGGGGCACCAGAATAGCTGACCAGGGTCAGTTGACAGGGAGTGGGTAGAGATCATCATGGAGGTTTCAGGCCAGCCTTGACAACTAGCTATGGGGGGGGGGGAACGACACCCAAGTGAGTATCATGCTGAAGCCCCCTGGTTCATGGCTATAGCCTAACATTATATGCACTTATCTACTTGGTACTTTAAGTTAAAAAGAAATAATAGGCTGCATGTGAATGCTACACTTGTAAAGGACTACTGAGCAATCAGATGACGCTGTTCTTGCTTGTATTGGTAAATGGTTAAATCATTGCAAGTAATTTTGGCTAGAGGATTCCAAAAGTTCCTGAAAAATGCACAGTAGCACATGAATGCGCACAATATGATGCTGGACTGCTTTATCCAAATTGATTACAGCAGTGTTTCTCAACCCAAGGGGGCTGCAAGAATATGAAAAGGTTGTGAACAAGTGTTAGGAAGTGGATTAAAGGAAAATCTACTTCTAAAGTTTAAAAAAGAGAGAGAAAGTCATGAGAAACTAATTTTCCTTTGCCAGCTGTCAGTTCTAGCCTGAAAGGTGGGGTGCCTCCCCACCCTTATGTTCTACACCCCTTCCCTTTGCCCCACACACCGTGTAGCAGGTTAGGAGTCTTGGATCAGGACTGGCCAGTGTTTACAAATGGGTCCTGGTACAAAAAAACCCAAAAAAACAAAAAACAAAAAAAACAAAAAACAAAAACAAAAAAAACCAAACCCCTGAATTAGATGACTGTAGAGGAGAACAAGCTCACTTTTTGCCACAATACAAAAGTCATCCCCACTCAAAATAGGGTCTCAAGCTCTTTAGTGTCAATCAAATCTCATTTCTGCTTTCAAAAGAAACTCAAGCTGCAATATTCTGTTGCAAGAAATTTTATTTCAGATTCCATACTCCTTTATTTGTCTTCTTGTTGGTACTCACCTCAGTTTAAAAGCAGTGGATGGCTGGCATGCATGTAGAGAACAAAAGGGTTGGACTGTAATACTAACTGGTAACATACAACATTTACAGTATTTTATTTTGAAAGACTATGAATACAATGAATCTACATGTTTTGCATCTGTTATGTAGGCACCATAAAAAAAATTTCTAAACTCATCTGACCTGCTGTCTGGAGTAACAGTGAGGCTACAAAGCCAATGCAGGCACTTTGATTTTTATTAATATTTCCTGAGAATAGTGGCCTCTCACAACATTAAAACACAGTATAAAAAATAATGCATCTTTTCATAGGATCTCTTCAAACACTGTTAAGAATAAAAGTTCCTGTATTTTGTTCTTTGGGATTTAAATGGCTGGTTCATTTTTAAAGTGCGAATTCTGCTGGGAACAAGTTTCTGGAGATTTCTCAGGGTACCATGCTCTGCACAAGACTGAGCTTCTGATCTTGCTCCTAAGAAAGGCCTGTATTTTATGTGAGAAACTCATTCTTGACCCCACCTTCCCCAAACCATGGAAGAAGCCATCTAAATGATGGTTGGCAATTTCCCATTCCTCTTACTATAGCTGCAGTTCATAGAATGCCAGAGCTTCTGTCATTCAGCTTTACATTGCTGTCTGAGAGACTTTTGCAATAACATCTCCATTTTCATAAGCCTTTCCTTCTTTTCCCATCTCTTTCTTTTTCTTCTCTTCCTCATCAAGTTGGGCTTCAACCTCAGCAGGATCCACATAGGTATAGAAATATGCCATGATGGCAAAAATAATACAAACTGCCAATAGCAAAGCAGCAAACAGCACATATTCTGCCCACTGTAGAAAAACAAGTTGTTAAAAAAAATGTTAATGTCTGTAGAGAACTATACTATTTTACTGTTCACAAGCAGACTTAAAAAATCAGGTCCAACAATGGAAGATATTTATGTACGTTTTATATGCATTACTTGCTTCCTTTTAAACTAATTCAGGAATTTCTGCTTATGACCAGTAAAACAGCTTATTTCCCTTCAGACACATACATGCATGCACACAGAGAAAAACGACATTATCCACTTACTGCCCAAGCTAAGGTCTATCCATCTTGGAAGTCCAAACCAACTACCCAAGCCTAAAAACAGATCTGACTTGCTCCTGGGACAAAGCCTTTTTTTCCTGAGGTCCTACAGACATACAAGTTCATTGTCCCACTTTAAGTACCTGTGAAGTATCCAAGATAAAAAAAAATTCCCCAGGGCAAATCAGGGCTAATTTGAATTAAATGTCATTAAATTGAGTGTGTAAGTAAGTTGAGTATGTGACTGACTGTCTCAGCACCTGCTTTAATGCAAGTCAAAGCCCAAGACAAATCACACTTGGAATAAACCCAAAGTCTATTTTTACCTTAAACATACATTTATGAAGAAAAAATTAGATTCAAGCGACTGAAATACGGAGAAGATTCTGAAGTGACCTCTTTCAGATAATGTCAGGGTGATACTGATTGCTGGAGGAATAACTGACCAGCTCCATCTAGAAAGAAGGACTTAGCCTAGATGGAGTTACCTAGGGCATCATCCTACTTCAATGGAGGTCAACCGCAAATTCAGCTAAATTTCAGCAACAGGACTGAATAGTGAGTGAAACTGAAACCTTCAGTCACTTAAGCCTTCTCAGAAGGGCCTTAAAATGAACTATAGTTTTGTCTTGCTACTTAGCCCTACCAGGGTCAAGAATGCCACAATGGCCTGCATTCAGTGTCATGGCTCCTCCTTTCTTCTCAGCTACAACCCTCCTGATCAACATGGCTAGTTTCTGAAGGCATCTAGATCTGTTGGATTAGTAGAACAGGAAGTCTCAAACAAGGCTTGAGCTTTAAAAAAAAAAAAAAGTCAGAAGCCAGAATGTGAATCTATAGGCTGAGATCCAAGAGGTGGAAGCACTTCAGAATGCATTTAATGGGCTGGCCCGATAGGACAAAGACAGGCCAGCCCAATACCTCTAACCTTTGTACTAATCTCACTATCAGTAGTAATTTCTGTTGTAGGCTTCCTAAAAGGACTGCTATTATAAAAGGAGAAATTAGTTAAATGCAAGTCACAAGCAGGGATCTGGGTTTTCCATTTCTCATGGACAAAATGGAGAAAGCCATGGATTCCCCATTAAAAATCTGCCTTCTCTTTTTTTTTTTTTTTTTTTAAGCAGAGAAATCTGTGGATTCTCCACTTCTGCAAAGAGCTCTTCCAGCCTGGCACAGCTCCAGCCTGAAAGAGCCAATTGCAAAAAGGGCAGGAAACCCCCAACCATGGCCAGAGGGGAAGGGAGAGAGGGCAGGACCTAAGCCTCTGAGGCAACCAAGGCCATGCTCAAGCTCAGACTCACCCTTTGCCCCTGGAGCACAGGAGGTTAACTGGGGGTATGGGGCAGGGCTGGGGAAGATGGTTTGGGGGTGTTGCTGGCCCCAGGCAGCACAGTGCAGCTGGGAGCAAGGCCAGGGGTGCTCCTCTGCAGGGGGCTTTCCAGGCAAGAGATGCAGGGTGCAGTGTGGCATTTGCCCAGGGGAGGGGGAGAGTGAGGCTGGCATGCAGCCAGAGCACAGCTCCATGGCTAACTCTGCAGGCACAGCACATGATGGGGGAGGGGCAAATAGCTTGGGCTTACATGCAGCAGCTGGTGCTGCTGCTTACCTGGTGACAGCTGCTGCTGCCATGCAGCTGTGTGGCCAGCCACTAGGCAGCAGCGTGGTGGTGGCCAGGTGGCACACAGCCAGCCCCACCACTACCCTACATCGCTGCTGCCAGCTGCAAAGCTCCAAGCATGGCCCCATGGCAGAAGCAGGAAGTTTTGTAGGCAGTGGCAGTCACCACTGGCACAGGTGGTCCCACAGGTAAGTGGCAGCAGCCACCTATGACAGCGGTGACTGCCACTGCCTACAAAACCTCCCACTGCTGCTACGGAGCCATGCTCAGAGCTGTGTGTCCAGTGACAGAAGCACAGTGCAGGGTGATAGTGGGGATGCCACCCTGCCACCACCACACTGCCGCTGCTACCCAGTGGCCAGCTGCACAGCTCTGCGGCAGCAGCAGGATGTTTTCTAAGTAGCAGCCAATCACAGCCCTCCAGATAAATGTCAGCAGCCACCACATACAAACCTTCACCTCTCCCTACTCCACACCCTCATCCCTCACCATGGTTGCAGAATTGGCCACGAAGCTGTGCTCTGGCCGCATGCCAGCCTCCCTCTCCCCCTCCACTGGGCAGGTGGCTGGGCAGCATGTGTGCAGCCCACACATGGTGGGCACCACCATACTACACCCCACATTGCCTGCCTGCAAAGCCCTCCTGCAGAGGGGCAACCCTGTTCTCACCCCCTGGCCCTGTTCCTAGCTGCGATGTGCCACCTGAGGCTGGCAGCACCCTCCACTCCCTCAGCCCCTAATCATCTTCCCCAGCCCTGCCCCACAGCCCCCAAGCCGCACTTACCCCTAGGATCCAGCAGCAAAGGGCATGGTTTTGCAGTGGCAGTGCTTGCCCACAAGGCACCCCCCCCCCCATGCAGCTACCAACACCCCACACCACTGTGCAGCCAGTTGCAAGGCATGCTGCTGCATGCAACACCCCCCCCCCCCCAACCGGGCAGCACACAGTGGTTGCCATCACACCGCTGCTGCCACACGCTGTGCCACTTGCCCACAAAACCATGCAGGTGGCCATGGGATGGTAGTACAGGACACAGTGGCAGCCTCCGTGTGCAAGCCTCATCAGGCCAGCTAGTATGTGTGGCCCACAGAGTGACGCCCCTGCCCTTGCCTCCTGGCACTGCTCCTGGGAGTGGGCACAGGGGTGGAGTCCCCTTCTTAATCTACCCCCCCCAGCACCTTCCCTTCCCCCCTGCCCCACCCTTACACATACTGATGCCCCCACCAGCAGGTGCTTGCATGTTTGTGGGTCTGGGAGCCTGATGTGAGGGGCATCAGGATGGCTGTTGAGACTGTGGGGGGCAGACTTTAAATCATGGATTTGGGGTTTTTAAAAGTCACACATCTTGCAAATTTAAGTAGAAGAAAACCAGGATCCTTGGTCACAAGTAGAGTAAAGATTAGGAATAGAAAGTGCTTAGGTGACAAGGAACTAGTGAAATACATTTGTTACTAACAGAGACCTTCTCGAATGAAACCGAGACATGACCCAGCAAAATCTTTAAGCTACAAACAAACTACCATGATTCTGTCCGAGTCTTCTGTTGTATATACAGTAGACTTCATCCAAAAAAGAAACCCAGCAGCTTATTGCAATGTTCATGTGGCCTGGTGAGACCACTTAGTTATAAGCAGGGCCCTATGTAAATCATGGGGGAAGTGCACTGTTCACACCCCCCAACCCCCGGGTGATTGCCAGAGGGCCCTGGCGGCCCCACCCCTTGCTGTTGAATGTCCAGGAGGCAAAATTGGAGTATGGTTTTTGCCCCTGGGTTGATCAGCAACAAGTGGTGAAGCCAATGGGGCCCCTCTGCCAGTTACCAGTGCAGGGTTGGGGGGGGTGCTATGCAGCAAAAAAAGCAAGATTAAAAGAAACCACAGTGTAGTGTACTTAGGCTGATTTAGGTAGGTCCCTAGTTATAAAGGAGGTAAATTCTGCATGACTAGGGAGTTAAAAAACAAACTCACCCATACATAATCTAAGATCACATGCTCTGTTAAATGACTACAATTCCACTGAGGTAAGAGACGATGCAAAATAATTGTTCTTGCTGATCTAGAATTGTATGAGATGTACTGATAATGCAATACACAAGTGCAGTTGTGGTGGTAATGTCTACTTGCCTGTTCATTGAGTTTTGATGCTCCAGCCACAATAAGAACAATTATGTTACCAACAGCTACAGTCAGCAACCAGCCTGCCTGCAACACTGACTTCATGTTGGAAGGGGCCTGCAGAAACAAGATATTTTAGGAGTCCAATTGCTTTACAGTGGAACATTTGTTACATATATAAAAAGCAGACTTTTATAAGTCTTATTTAGTATTCCAAAATTCAGATGATTCTTGTTTTTGACAAGAAATGCCTTTCCTATTCAATGCTGGGCAGTGGGATGAATTGGGAAGAGCAATAACAAATTTTTCCAGTATTACTTAAAATTAGGGGTGCACTGAAAGATTTTCATGGCTGATGAGGATAAGTGATGATTAACAAGCCATAACAGCTGATGTGATAACAAATATTTAGTAATAGTGCAAGGCATTTTGAACTACCAATATAAAATAAACCTTTGTTTGCTTGTTTTCCTTTTAAGCATGTCTCCTGCCTGCTCCAGGCCTTGATAAGGAAGGCAATGACTGTCTTATTCCCATACATGTTACCTCCTTGCCCATGACTCCTACCCACACAGCCTTGTTCTCTGCACAGCCTGTGCTGCCATCCTGAGTGGGAGGCGTGGACCCCTGCGTGGCCAGCAGAACCAGGTATGTTTGGAGTCCCAGAGTATGCTGCTGCCTCAGCAATGGCAGACCCTGTGCAGCCGAGTTCCATGGTCTCTGGGGAGAAGCCACTTTTGCAAAAGGTACCCAGTGGAGCAGCGTATCCCTTGCATAACACTTAATCTTGCTCACATGCAGCCTAGCATCTTCACAGCAGCAGGAGCTGGTAGCAGTCCCTTTGCTAGTGAGTGCAGCACCCCGTGACCACTCCCCAGCACTTCCCCCCTCCCATTGCTTGCCAGGATCTGTAGTCTGCCACAAGCTCAGGCCTGTGGCAGGGCACAGGGACTCTACAGCCACATGCCCAGAGCACCCCGAGTGCAGTAATTACATGGTCTACAACAACCAAAAAAGAAGATAGCTGATGACATCATTTCCCCTTTTATTGTTGCCAATCTGAGAGCCAAAACAGATGCCAAAACAACCCCCCAAAACCCCTCCACACACACACCAAAACAACCCCCCCCATTTAAAATACCATTTTACTTGATTATAAGAGATTACACTAAATATAAAAAATACCCCCAATAATTAGATTCTCTGTATGGAAAAGGTATACATTTGTTAGTTTTCCAGGTATTGGATCCAATTATTAAACATGTGCCTTGAATTTGCCCCCACCAATAAAAATAGGGAAAATTGGGGGGGGGGGAGAAGGGGTGGTCAAGTAACTCTTGCCCTCTACAGCTTCCCCAGGCCCCTCCTTATTCTTTTCCCAGAGCACAAGAAAGTGGGGGGCAAATTTGAAATAAACAGACCTGTAGTAATTTGTCTTACAGATGGTACCCATAGGCTTAGTTTATCCAGAATTTATGCATTTTACCTTTTTTGAAGCTGCTGCAAGTTTAAAGTGCTTTTGTACCTACTTTTATCGTGAAAGCTATGCATGATTAGTTCATGAGCCTTTAGCTCCGATTTGCAGTTCAGTGGGCGGGGCCCCAGTGTTTCAAGTCATAGCTCAGCATGTGCATGTAATCAAAATACATACCCCCGCCAAGGATCCATGTGTTAATTAGACCCAAGTCACAACTGGAACTGAGTGTTCTTGTTGGGAGTCCTGGGATCCTCCAAAAATTTGTGTGAAGTTAAGGTGCAAGGCAATGTGGTCCAGCTTCACCTCATGAAGGATGGGGCCACACTAATTATATGCAACAGGCTGAGAGAGGGGGTGACAGAAGGGTTCTGGGTGAACTGTTTGGGGCCCTGTTTGGTGATGTTCACCAGACATTTAAGCCTAGTGAAGAACGTGAACAGTTGGAAGTGGGAAAGAAGAGTGCAGCTTAGCTGTGGAAGTGAAGATATAATTGAAGTGTACCATGTAGTGGCTCACCATGGGAGAGGGACTGCACACAATGGGTTCCAGCATATGTCTTACTCATGTGGGCTGCACTAAACCTATCTTTGTGGTAGTTTGTCACTGGCTTCATGGACACACATACATGGTATTTCTCCTACCAGGTTACCAAAAAGCAAATTTTCCTAACAAGTGCCTGGGGAGAGCTGCTCTCCTGGCACAGTTCAGGACCTGCTGAGGTGTAGTGGCTTTAAGCCCACTTTATGGGCATGGGAATCTCCTTCCTAGCTTGCTCTGAGGGCCTTATAGCTAAGGGCAAACAAAACTTGGGGGTATCCAAACCCCAAGGCTCTACAATTAGGCCTGCAAGTAGGATGCCCATCAGAAGATTTTAGAAACATCTGAAGCCCCAAGTGTGGGTGGAGGATGTCTGTCAGTAGTAGGGCCACTTATGGTTCTGGACTCTTGGATCTGGAATTAGTTTTGGCTAATTTGGCCTGGGATACATAAGACTAAAAAAAATTGTGGTAGTTTCTCATCAACATACTTGCCCAATATGGTCCATGTGTTTTATCATCATGCTCAGTGTTGGCTATATATAAAAAACCACCTTCATACCAAGTTTCCATTACTGAGCACATACTACTTTTAAAATGACAAAGCAGTTAATGAGGTTTCCTTGTATACAAATAAGATGAGAGGATTTCTCTCACGCTGATTGGGGAAAAAAAAAAACCAAACCAAACTAAAATCCAACCCTTATTTTGAATGAAGTACAGGTCAGTTGCATCTTACACAGGGATTAGGTGAAGTCAGTACATAAGGTGAAAAAAAATTGGCACTTATACACAGAGTGGGGGTGGGGCTTGAATTTGCATGTGGTGCCATGCTTAAAGCTGTGCAGCTAGTGGCAGTGGCACAGCATGGGGCGGTGGTGGGGATGGCTGTGTGCCACTTGGCCATCACCATGCTGCCACATCTGCCCAGCAGCTGGCCACACAGCTCCGGGCATGGCTCCATGGTGACAGCGGGAGGTTTTGGAGGCACTGCCTGTCACCGCTATAATGGGCCTCCAGGTAAGCAGCAAACTCAAGCCCTGCACCCCTCCCACCCCATGTATAGTTGAATTCATGCAAGTTAAATGTGCATATGATGTGTCTGACCTAAAATGTATTTCAGCAAATGCAGTACAAGCACATGTTCATGCAATGCAGAACTGTTGTAATCTATTTTTCAACACATTTCAGTATAGTAATAAAAAGAAAAAGTTCTGTTTAGATTCTCAAAATGCACCATCAGGGCCCATAAACAGGAGATCGATGATTACTATTAAGCCCTACACTCAAAGAATGAAGAAAAAGAGCACACAAGCCCTTCAGCAGGATGAAGGATGACAATGAAACCTACCTACAGTCCCATCCTGGAGTTGCCTGGAAGATAGTTGCCTCCAGCCCCAAGGTATGCACCAGTGTTACCCTTCCCCTGGAACTGCGAAACAGGTATGTGCCCCTCCCAGCACCAGCAGAGTCCCCAGCAGAAGCACCAACTCTGGAAGAAGCAAAGGTAGCCAGTCCCTCCAAAGAGGCACGAGGTGGTTGTGGTGGGCAACTCCACTCCCTTAGTCCCCCCTCAGGAGGATCTGCCACCTAAACCCATGAGGTCTGCTACCTTCTAGAGGCCTGCAACTGGCAGAGGCTGCATACTTGAAAAGCATGATCATCATAGGTGACTTCAGCAACCCAGGGATCTTGTGAGTGATCAGATCTAGTGGAGTGCTCATCCCACAAAGCTTCCTCACTTGTGTTGAGGAACTCTAACTCAGGAAAAGTACAAGCCAACTAGGACTCTTAGCCTTGGTTCTGGCCAAAGGGGTCTATCCAGTGAACAACCGGCAGATTGAAAAGAAACTGGGTGACAGTGACGATGAGATCACCACTTTCTCTATCCACCACAAGCCAGAAAAAAATAAAATAAATAAATAAATAAATCAATCAATCAGCCGGTAGGGTAGAAACCCCTGACTTTAGGCAAGCTGATTTTTTTGTGGAAAAAAAAACAACAACTCAGGAGATGGATTGGCAAGGCCCTTTGGGACCATGGTCCAATGAGGAAGCAAATATAAGAGTGATCTTTCCTCAAGGAAGCAGTCCTAAAAGCTGAAAGAAAGTTTATCCCTTCTCACAAGAAAGGCAGCAAGAGCTGGGAGACCCCTTTGGATCAACAGGAAGTCATGGACTTCCTGAAATTAAAGCAAGAAGCCTACAAGGAATGGAAGTTAGGAACAACTACCAAAGAGAAATAGTCCACAGCTGCCCACACTTGTAGGGAGTAGAACTGAACAAACTGGCAACCAGAACCGAAAGACAACAAAAAGTCCTTCTTTAGATATGTAGGAAATCACAAATGGAACAGGGGAAGAGCCCCTGGTAAATGAAGTGGGATGGCTGTTAACCAACACCCAGGACAAAACCGAACTCCTAAATAAATACTTCATATTGGTACTCTACTAGTCCAAGGGTGTTAGCCTGCTTGATAGGCTATGGGATGATCATAGCACCCCGCAAAGTTGATGTAGATCTTGTGGAGGAGCACCTATAAAGGCTAAATATCTGCAAGTAAATTGGACCAGATGAGCTACACCCGAGTGCGCTAAGAAAACTGGCTGATATTATTGTGCAACCGATGGTCAAGTTGTGCGAGGACTTGTGGCACTTCAGAGAGGTCCCAGAAGACTGGAAAAAGCCAATGTGGTACCCAATTTTAAGAAAGGGAGGAAGGATGACCCAGGAAGCTACAGGCCAAATCAGTTTGACCTCAATCCCAGGTAAAATCCTGGAGAAATGAGAGAAGAAACCACCACACACAGGCTAACTGAAGGCAATATTCTGAAGGATAGCCAACACTGCTTCATCACAGGCAGGTTGTGCCAGACCAACTTCATTTCCTTCTATGATCAAGTTACTCACCACCTGGATAGAGAAAATGTGGTTGATGTCATATATTTGAACTTCAAAAAGGCCTCTGCCCTGGTGTCCCAATGTCCTCATGGTCAAATTGGGAAAATGCAGCCTTGACTACTTCATGGTCCAGTGGCTAGGTAACTGGCTCCATGGTAGGACCCAAAGAGTACCAACTGATAGAATTGAGTCATCACAGCAGAAGGGGACCAGTGGCATTCATCAGGGCTCAGTACTTGGACCAGTGCTCTTCAACACGTTCACCAATTATTTGAATTCAGGTATTACAAGCAATCTGGCAAAGTTTCTGATGACGCCAAGCTATGGGGGAGCACCATCATGCTCAAAGATAGGCTGGCAGTACAGGCCAACCTGGACAGGCTCACCAAGTGGACAGACCTCAACCCAATTTCATTTAATACACAGAGAAATGCAAAGTGCTCCATCTGGGAAGAAATAACGCACAACACACTAACAGGCTTAGCAGTGCTCTGCTTACCAGCACCACAGTTGAACATGAGCCACCAGTGTGAAGTTGTAGCTGGCAGAGCTAATCTTAAGTACTGGCATACAGCAGGGTTTGGGGAAGCATCTGTTCACCAAGGCTCCCCAAGCTGATTGAAGGTTGCTTCAGACTGGATGCAAGGAAAAAGACTTCTTTATAAGCTGAGTGCCAAGGGTTTGGAAGAGGCTTCCCCTAGAAGTGGTAGTCATCCACCCTAGTGATCTTAAAAAGTCTCGAGGCCCACCTTGCTGGGATCATAGGCAACATGTATAGGGGGCATGTGCCCCTCCCCCCACAAGGTTGTCCACCACCAGCTTCTGCAGGTGGCCACCACTTGCCACCCCATCACTGCTGCCAACATCACCACTGGCATCTGCAAGCAGTCTCTGCTTGCCATTGGCCACCCCTCCACCACTGGCACTGCCACCTGCAGCTGCAGGCAGTCCCTGCTTGCCACCATGGTGCCCCAGTCTCAAAAGATGCCAGATGTTCATGGCTGAGATCATCAGGTCTGGCCCTGCTGTATGTTCCCAGGAAAGACCACTGGGATCAAATGATCTGTAAAGGTCCCTTCCAGCTCCTAACTATGAAAATGTTTTAAGATCATTGTGGTAAGGTGTGCCAGCGTATCGTATTACAAGGTATATGCCATTCATCAGAACAGTGAAAAAGATAATATTAGTCATACACATACTTCGTATGTTAAATCATAGTACCTAGGGTCAGAAGGGGCCTAGAGCAGGCCATCTAGTCTGACCCCCGCCAGTGGCAGGAATGAGTGCCAGGGTCACAGGACCCCAGCCAAGTACCTATCTAATCTACTCGTGAAGACATCCAAGGTAGGAGCAAGAACAACTTCCCTAGGAAGCCGGTTCCACATCCTAGCCACCCTAACTGTGAAGTAGTGCCTCCTAATGTCCAACCTA
>JAGPOW010003316.1:104950171-104967594 GCA_030014935.1 Caiman crocodilus | reverse complement strand
CCCCACACAACCCCCCCCCAAGAAAACCCCAAAAAAGGCCCAGACTTAAAGTCAGGGTTTTGGGCAGGGGTAGTAATGGAAAAAAGTTTTCCTGTCAAGTCAATGCTCTACTGGGGAAAAGCAAGCAATATGCTTACTTAGAAATTGGCTAATTCCAAGGATATCCACCAAATAAAAAGAATCTCCTGCCTTCAGACCAGGTGGTCTGAGAAATTTTTTTGTATATTGAAGGAAAGTGCAAGTTCTGTAAGCTAACACTTAGGAACAACATTTATTCTAAGATTTAAAATTTAGAAAGCAGAGAGATTAATAGAAAGTGAATAACATTTTCCTCTTAACTCAGCATTATACAAAAGAGTGAATTATTATATAGAAATGAAGGACTATAAAAGTTTAACATCAATGAATACATAAAAAGAACCATCAGAGACTAGAAGGAAAAGCAAACAACACAAGACTCAAACAGACTTGGGTTAAGGGAACATTGTTGATAGAAGATAAATATTTGTCTTTGTGTATATTTTATGGCTGGGCTGTTCAACCAGCAGCCCATCGGCTGCCTGTGAGGGGTTAGTTTCCAGCCTCAGGGTCTTACTTGGCTGATGCGACCTACAAGGCATGCAGCCCCCTGCCACTAAGAAGTCAGCTAGCCCTGGATTTAGGGGACTGGATGCACCTTCAAAACATTAACACTTTTTTTATTAAGTTGTATTCATTAATAAAAGTTAAAGGATAAATAAAAAAAAGGAACAGGAGATGAATTTAAGTGGGCATAATTAAACTGGGTTTCAAGTGCAATTCAGAACTGTTCTTTTTATATCAAAAACTCTTCTCCATCCAGTTACAATTATATAGAAACAAGCAACACAGCAGCATTGCCAATGACAGGGTGACCTGGAAGCTGGTGACCAGATCCTCAAGTGGTGCAACTTCACGTAGCTCAGTTGAAGTCAACATAGGACAGAAGCAGGCAGTTATTTAGGGAGGAGGGCCCCTTAAAGTTATGGCAAGCCATCAAGGGCCACATGACAGGCAGCCAGGGGCAGATTGTTTAAAAAAAAATTTTAGGGGCCCTGTAGGCTGGATAGAATGGCCTGGTGGGCCACATCCAGCCCACGGGCTGCATTTTGCCCACCCCAACATAGGACTATGCATCTCATGCAGCCAGAAATACTGCCATGGATTTATCAGAGCAGTCCTGGTTAGGACAGATGGCTATGTACAATTTTTCTTTAAATAGTAGGATTTAGTGGTCACATCAGATGAACAGGAAACGCACTTAATTCATCTACAATGATGAATTCATCATTGTAGACTGCGAGACTAATAATACCAACGTAACCGAAGGGTCAGAGGAACAAAAATACCTACCTGGGAATATGAAAACTCCAGTCCAGTGACAGAGAAGACCACTTCACCACATGTCATAAGGAAGTACTGAGGGATCTGCCAAGCCATGTGAACTGTATTGGGAGAGATATCCTGTACGTATCTCATCTTTAAACCACTGCTTCCACACTGAAGTAAAATACCACATTAGAAACTATCATGAAAAAAGCTGTACACAAACTTATTCCATTGAAGAGCATATTTTTTTTCCAGTCCCAAGACTATATTCTTGCCCAAAATATAAGGTTTAGGTAAACATTGCTCATTAAGCCCATAGTGCTATGGCATTAGCAATCCCAACATTAAAACTAAGTTCTCTCATTTTTAATGCTTCTAGTAGTTAGTTTTGTGGCTGCTATTAAAAGCCTAGAATATGGAGAAGACCATCAGTTTCAGGGCTGTTTAAGTAGGGTGACTACATTTTTAAGGAAATCTGGAACACTGCCAGTCCTTGCCCCAGGCTGGTGGAGCAGTGTCCAACCCAGTGTGTTCCCTGCCTCTACTTAGGAGGATGCTACAAAGGCACTAAAATACAAGTTCACCCAGGGCACCACACATATGCACACAACCAGCCTGTGCTCACAGCATCATCTTCTGTCCCCCACCCCCAGGCAAAAGGAGTGGTACCTAGCCCAGACCCCGCCCAGATTTCTAGGCCCAGCTCTTCCCAAGCAGCAACAGGTGGTACAAGTAGGGTGCCACCAATCTATGACAGGTTTCCATTTTCAACAACAAGCCACAATACTAGGACAGTCCTAGCCAAACCAGGACGTATGGTCACCCCATGTTTAAGTACACAGCACCATCAGTGCTGGTCACTTAACAAGCATTCCTTACAGTATTGTCAGTGATGTGGCATTAACAGCCCAGAAGCCAACATCCCTTCCTCATTTTCAAAGCTTCTATTAAAAGTCTTGCCAGCTCCTTCCCCTTCACTGTTGCTATTAATCGGAGTATAGTTAGTTCACTTACAATTAACATGCAGTTAAAGGGAATACAATTAAATAGATGGTAGGACTGAATGATGCTATACACTTAAACACTTGTTATGCAACTGACAGGCAGGTGAATGGTATTTATATTAACAGGCAAGCAACAGAATAATTGGGATTGGCACTGCATTATGCAATTAAGCAAGTTATTCACTTACTTGGTACGCACATAAGTAAAGCATACAATAGTCTAAAATAGGAAATGCAATACAAGATCTTCAATAGAATAATCTCAAATGCTACAAAAATGCCAACACTTCATACAGAATTTTAAATAAGAGACAGGTTAATAGCTGAACTCATAAGATCATTAGGAGTACAGGTTGTAGCTGTCTGTGTTGATCTAAGGACATTAGGCAGACAAAGTTCTTTGGAGGAATTGGATCTCTTTTATTAAACCAACTTATTTCCCCCCCCTCCCAACTATTAAGTTGGTCAAAAATGTTTAAGTTGGTCTAATAAAAGAGGTCAGATTCCCCCAAAAAGCATTGTCTGCCTGAGATCTTTAGGACTTTTGTACCCGACTGGGCTCCACGTTTTTAAATATAGTAATTAAAGTAATACACATCTTATAAACCAATTCATTATGGGGCTTTTTTTTTTTTTTTTTTTTTTTTTTTTTTTTTTAAACACAGCCTATTAGAACTATATGAAGGTTTTTTGGTTTTTTTTGGTTTTTTTTTTTTTATAAATAGTATAAAAAAAGATTTCCTGTAGTAGAGGATACTGCATATAGCATTAATAAGTAAAAAGGACAATGTCCTACTTTCCCCCCAACCCTTAAGTCAATACAAGAGATTACTCTCTAGCAGCTCCCTGCAGTGCAGCAAACCCAAGCAGCAGCTCATACGATTCTCCAATGTGTGCCACTTTCTCCAGCCCATTGCTCAAGAACAGTATTATTTTCTGTAATAAATCTGTCCTTTGTGTTTATACTGCTTGCAAGGAGGAGGTTTTGTTTATGCAGAACACCCCAGCCAGATTCAGTGATCCCAGATCTCTGGGTGGGAACTCAAGTCACAGTAAAAAACGAAAAAAAAAAAAAAAAAAAAAAAAACCAACTTATTGGGTGCCCCAAAATTTGAACCCAGTGCTTGTTGCTGCTGACCGGTGCCCAGCAGCAGGGTTGCATTTTCTGCAATCTCACTTACTTCATTAATTATAATGGTGTATGCACTGCCAAATCCAAATGGCATTGATTGTTGTTGGCAAGTTGATGAACTGTCAGTAACAACAATTTTTTTCCTGAGGAAAAAAGAAAAATTTAAATTAAAAAAAAGGTACAGAATTAATTGGAAAGCTACATGGAATATATACTACTTCTATGTGACTTTCAGTGACAAGGATGTGTCTACTTAAAGCTTTTGGATTAAGGTAAAGGAAGATACTTACGTCCCTTTTTGAAATGCTGTATAATTGCTTGCAAGCCAGGTCTGAACTTCTCCAAAATTAATATTATTCATTGTAATGTTGGCAGTTGAAGGCAAGTTATTTATAAATCTTTGGAAGAAAAGACATACAGATTCTGGTTTCAGATTCTATAGAACAATGGGATGTAATAAAATAAAACCTAGACAAAGATTCTTTATATTGTATACTACCACCAACAGAACAGGTACTCTACATCATATTTATCCTTTCCCTCCACCTTCATTTAACTAGACTTTGATATTTTTTTAAATAAAACACACACATCTCTTTAAAAATGTGTGAACAATGCATAACTCAAAAAAGAATCCAGGCGTTTTGCACTGCGTCAGTAAGATAAAAAGTACCGAGATACTTGTTTTCTCAGTAACAAATCCAAGTAGAAGATGACAAGAAACAGATAGAAGGTATTGATTAAAAAGATGTTTAAGTGGTCAGTCACTTGCACTTCAAGAAAAAACAAAAACAAAACTATTATTATTTTTGCATAAGAACATGTACCTGATTAGATTATTTCCTTCTTCTGGCTTTGATGAAATGTTATCAAGGACCTGATGGAAAAGACAAATCATAAGATGTGCATCAGTAGCTTTAACAAGCTATGGTGTTCACTATCTTATACGTATACACAGGTCTTACTTTAAAGATGAGACTTAATTTTGTATCTTGCTAATACCAGTGATAATGGTAAAGCATCCACTTGCTTATCCAGAAATATTTAAAACTATTGTGACTCAAATATTCTGTCACAATGCACATATAAATACACAGTATACACAGGGTGCCTATGAGACTATATGCAATCTGAAGCACTGCCTGCCTTTGCAGGCTGCAGAGTTTCAATGGCCTATTAAATGACCCATTTTTGGATCCCAAAAGTTGGGATCCTAGATAGGATTTAAATAACTTACCAATTCATCTAGGATATCCAGAGTGTTATTTTTTATTTCAAGAGTATAACGTTTTTGTCCCAAAGCAGCCAAAGTTCTATTTTTGGTTCGACTTCCATAGGAAATTGTTAATGTTTTTAAGCTGGCAGCATCAAGTGTGAAGTAATCAGTCTATTAAGAAAGAGAAAAAATTGCTCTCTCACCATGACTGTCCAGGTATTTAAATCAGGATCCTTTAGATCAGGGGCAGGCAATCATTTTGGGCAGAGGGCCACTTACCGAGTTTTGGAAAGCCATTGAGGGCTGCGTGACAGGCAGCCCAGGGTAGATCATATTCATTTTCCAATTTTAATAAAAGGGGCCTGTGGGATGGATAGCATGGCCTTGCAGGCCACATCCAGCCCCCAAGCCACATTTTGCCCACCACTGCCTTAGATGCAAGACTTCCAAGACATAATTAGTTATGTTGCACTTGGTCTCCAACATTCCATACGTCTCATAAGTCTGGGTTAAGGTTCTTACCAGGTTTTATGCATCTAAAGACTAACTTTTGGTCTACCACTGTTTAATTTTTTTCCTTCATGCAGACTCCCAGGACTATAAATGTCATTCACTCATGAAGTAGCAGCACTTTTCAGTAAGGATGCTTGTTTTTATCAGTTTAACACCTCTCAGGGAGTCTCAGAGCCAAGTTCTTTTCAGCAAGAGTACAGGTTCAGCACTGGCAGAGCCATGCCAGATTCCCCACATGGCAGCACTAACATGCATTAATTCTTCTGGAAAAGTTTCAAAGACAGTGCAACCTCTATACCACCAAGAATGTCAACAGGACATTCATTTGTGTCACCTGTAAGGAGATTCCCCCAACCACTCATTTTTCTCCATTTAGATTAAGACACCAGGCCAGTCTGCCTCTTACTACACTTACAGACAGGACAATGGGCTCTGACCTTGGGTGAACAAAGAGCTCCTAGAATACACAAATACAGTCATTTGTCCATTTCATGCAGACCACCCATCATATGGCAACAATTTTCATTCATTAAATACAAGTTCTGCACTGGAGTTGAACTGACCCTCTACAGGTTAAAGGCTCTGCATCCCACTGAAAAATCCTGGGGTCATCCAGTTCCTCCAGAAGCAATATTTGGCAAGTGTCAGCTCTGTAGAAGTAAAACACTGAACTCCACAAGGCTGTCTTTAAGGAACTGAATGTCTAAGGCTGTCTTTTTATATGTGCAAGTTAATGTGGATGTGTTTGCTCTGAAGGCTGGGTCCCAGTATCTGTACTTCTCTGGATATAGGCAAGTACTATTCCAGATTTACCTTCCTGGGAAGCACAATAGGACAGCATTTGGTCTACCATGGTGTATTTTATGGTTACAGAGGAAGTCTGTGGAACTTGCTGGCAGCAATTTGCTCACTGCTTCAAACTAGAACTCCGCCTTCAGCAGAAAGTAGTAAAGTGATCATCTGTACTTCCCTCACCTGACTTAATGGGATTTAAAGGGGACAATTTCATGCTTTATAAATGCAAGAACTGGAGAGTAATTATATGTTGATCCCAACAGCTATATTATTTTTGGGTGCAAGCTACAGATTTGTTTCACCAGTTGGCTGGTCTCCATGGCGGCTATCAACCCACGGACTAGAATACTAGCCATGGATAGTCCAGCTTGTTTGCTGACAGGGATGCCGGGAAATGCATTTGTGTGTAGAGTACTAAAGATACAATGTTGTTACATACTTATTTGTAAAGTTTCAGCAACAGAGCATAGAAGTCAGCATGAGGAACATCAGAAGATTTTTAGTGGCAGATTCAAGTCTCACAGGCATTTAAAACTGGGCTCAGGAAGACTATAGAAGCCTATATACACCCACAACAGAAAGAAACCAGCCTTAATCAAGTAACTACAAAACCACTTATGACACTTGGACTGAAAGTTTCTTAAACAGCCATATTTGGGCTGTTTGCATATGCTCAGAGGTGATTTAGATTAAACACTTAACTTCCACCTTAAGCTCAGTTATGACCAGGTTGGAAAAGAAATCCCCAATCCATTAGGCATCCACAGAACATGACAAGTTTTTGATCCACTTTGTCCAGCAGATTTGCACAAAGGTGGGCAACAGCCACTATCACCACTGGCGCTCAGTGCTGTCAGAGTACTCGAATAGGAAAAGGGACACCCGAGTTCTATGCCCTCCTCAACCAGAGGGAGGATGGACCTGAATTGCTCTACTCCTTGGGACAGACTAAAAAAAGGTTGAAAACCCCTAAGTACCCCCAGCAGCCAGACAAAGCAGGAGGGAGGGACAGTGCACAGCTGGACACCAAGTTTTGGGGGGGAGGGGGGAGGGAAATGGCACACAATAGGCAAGGACAGAGTGCTGCTGCCTCCCAGAAGCAGGGCTGGTGCGTGGCAGCAGCAGCAGCCGCCACCGCCACTGTGCAAGCTACCCTGACCCACAGAATGCTGCTACTCTTACCCTGCCCTGGCCCTGCTCCTGGGAGGTGGCAACACCATCTCCACCCACCCACACAGGACCCCCCCCCCAGGACCAGTCCACATACTCCCAGTTGACAACCCCTGCCTTTGGAGAATGCTTAAACCACCAAGGTACAGAACTGCCTGGGTGGGTGTTGGGGATGTTCCCAGTTTTTGGTTGAAGCTTTTACTAATTGCTGTTCATTGTTTTTTTTACTTACTTCTCCTTGAGATGGTAAAGAGACATCATGAAGTCCAGGTCCAAAGTTTACTTTTGCCTCAGCACTATCTAAATTTATTACTTTGATTTGGGTTTGCCCTGCTACAGGGAAGACCGGAAGAGTTTTCTGGAGGGGTGGGGGGGGAAAATAGAGTGAAATAAATGAATTAGCATATCATACGAAACATACTATAATAATTAGTGACTAATTATTCTGAAAAAAAATTGACAATTGCATGACAGTCCTTTGCAATTAACATGTACAATGTTATAACATTGCAAATAGATTTAGCTACTACTGCGGTGCAATTCCTTACCACCTTAACAAGAAAGGACACTTTAAAACAAAGAGCACTCCACAAGCATATAACTCTCATCCAGATTCCTTCTGTGTCCCAACCATTATCAGGATATAGACCAATAGATTCTGTGCCTCATTTATTCTAGTGGCAAATAATAAAAAAGGCACAGCTACAAGTGGGACTCTCCAACAGAAGCAAATTTCACTCCACATCCAAAGATACTCTTCTCCCTCCTCCCCCCCCATTTGGAGTTCTCACTTTCTACCCAATCAAACAAATAAAAGCCTTTGTATTAGTAGGGGAACAAAAATGTCAACTTAGTACCTGCAAGCATAATAAAAATGACACTACTATATACATTTTCATTTCTTCCCCACAAGTGTTACCTTGCCTATATAGTTTAATGTTAATCTTTTCCATTCTCTTCTTTCATATTTCACCAAAAAAGGCAACAGAGCACTTTTTTTTGATGGTAAGTCATCTATATCTCCACTAGGATGTAATCATAAGGGTTGGGGGCAGGGGCAGAGAGAGGGCTGGCTCACTTTAGAACACAGGGGCAAAACTGGTTTATACACTACTTATGCCCTAAAATGGCATAAGACATGTTAGAATTGCACCCATTTGCACTACCTGAAGATCTGGCTTTTCAACTTTATCACTGACAAGTAAATTTAAATATATAGCTAGTATTTCCATTCTTGCTTTGTGACACTATGAAATTGTTCTGGATGTCAGGCTTGGCCTCCACTCAAAGCATATGAAAAGCAAATACAAAAGAATTACCCTATAAACCAAACAATTAAGATTGTTTGATAGTTAAAGTTGAAAAACATAACTCAAAAAAAATTGGGCAAGAATGTGTTTGAGAGACTTATATGAGGATAAGAATCCCCCCCAAATCTGTGGTGCAACTAGGACAGGCCAACAGGGGCAGCCATGCTGAAAGCCAGCTTTTTTTTTTTTTTTTTTGGGGGGGGGGGGAGGGGGCAGGCAGTAACAACTGTTAAAACCCTTTCTGAAGGCCTGGGGAACTTCCTCTATCATCCCCAAATGATAATAAGGAGTGGACTTTTTCTTAAAACAAAATTTGGTAAGAAGCATGGGGAAAGAAGGGGGTTACAGAAGGCAGGGTATGGAATTGTATGGTACAACCATGAGTTACCATGTTTAGGATTCAGCAGTCAATATCGTTTAGGCCTAAACTTGATAAAAGCAGGCCACTTGGCTGTGGCTAGGTGGAGAAGGAAGAGGTGGCTATGCGCATCCTTTGATCACAGTCAAACATTCTGCCTGCTAAAATAGTCATAGGGGGAGGTAGGTGGATGAGTCACTGAGGGATTACATTTCTGAAAGCATAAACATTTTAAGTTTCAAGTGTTATGGCTGGCCAATGAGGAGGGTGCCCATACAGACTAATAAATAGTGTACTGAATACAACTAATAGCAATGCTTTTACTTATAGGTGTTAGGGAAACTGCCCATTATGGACAGGCTGCAGGAGAGTAGGCAGCCAGGGACCCACAAGTTGTGAGCATCTATTGGGGGTTAGTTCTCCAGCAATAGGAGAGTAGGGCAGAGTCCTACTTGAGCAGTAAGTGCACTGCTATGGGTAGAGTCACCTGACCCAAGAGGGGTCATGCTCTGAGGAGCTTAAAAGCTAGCACCTGAAGAAAGGAAGGAAAAAGGGCCTAAGCTCTAGAGGACAGAACTCTCACCAGGGAGGAGCTGCCTGAGAGACACTGGCAGGCACTAAATGTCTTGGAGACAGAAAAATGAGAGCCCTGGGGGAGGACAGCTGAACAAATAACTGTTTAACCCTGAGAGGAGGTGGGGGAAGGTTTTGCAGCTTCTTACCTTTTATTTGCTTAAGTTTCACACTGGTGGACCAGATGTGAGTAAAAGGGGTGAGGAGACTATGGGGTACTCAGGGGGCATGTGGTGTTTTGAGCCTTGTCAGGGTCTGGGCTCAAGACACTTACAGGTGGAAACTGAGAGGGTTAAAGCCTGAGTTAGAAAAGATAATAGGGGTTACCTGAGGTTGGGAGGGCTAGGGCCAAAGTGCATAAGATAGCAGCCCTAAGTGGGGCAAGAACCAGTGCCAGGGGCCCAGAGCCTGGAAAGGGTGAAAACCATAACTGAATTCCAGGAGCTGAGGTCCAGAACAGTGGGCCTTGGGCTTTAGACCCAATTAGAGAAAAGGGGAAGAAGCTGGGAAGGCTCAGAACCCAACAAAGACTTGGAGGCCTGAGGAGGCCAGACACTGTATTGGGAGCCAGCTGCTCCATTGGACTGATTAACAGATAACATCTGCAAGGCATAGGTGTGGCTGTAGGAGTGGAAGGAGGCCATGAATAGCCCTTAAGGCAGGGATAGGCAATTATTTCAGGCAAAGAGCCACTTTACAGAGTTGTGGCAAGCCATCGAGAGCCACATGACAGGCAGCCAGGGACATATAAATATTAATTTTCTAAATTTTTTAGGGGCCCCATGGGCCAGACAGAATGGCCTGGTGGGCCACATGTGGCCCATAGGCCACATTTTGCCTGCCCCTGCCTTAAGGCAACTAGTGCACTACAGCATGAATGAGGCTGGGGGGATTCAGTGCTTTGGGAACAGAACTGGGATCCACTGGGAATGAGAAGGACTCACTGGCCACTGAATAGACAAGGGCTTGCTCTGGGACCTTGGAGAAGCCTCCCTTTTTGGAATCAAGTAATTCCAGCAAGGCATGGCAGGAAAAGGGGAGGGTACCCAGGGAGATGGAGTAGAACAGGAAGCATGTGGCCACTACATGGCATCACAAGCACCCCTGCGGGCCTGATCCTGTCATGGAGGTGCTAGTGGGCTAAGTGACAATGGGCTAGTGGGCTACTGATGCACTCCAATCCAATTTATAGGCAGAATGTCTGTGTTTGCTTCCCTTCCTTTTATTAGGGCATGCCACAAAGAACCATGGGTTATATCTGATACTACTGCTTGGCACTTGTTGCTGATGGTGGGATAAGTGACAGCCAACTGGATGGGCTCACCACAGACAGGTACTCTTGAGATGCATATAAATAATGTTAGGTAGAATTAGTTTAATGCCTGCTATATTTTCTTCCTATGACTTTTTCTGAACCTGATCATATATATTCCCCTTCTATATCATTTTCTCTGCCAGTGGATGGAGACAAAACATGAAATGCAGTTATAACTAAAGATGTTGGGGCTGATTATTATAGTAAGGCCTCTTTACACCACCTTTATCCCTACAAAGGAATCATAAAGATGGTAGATCTGATCACTGAATTCTCTCAGCAAATGCAGTTTTTGTGTGTCATGAAACAGGCTATACGCCACATCTGACAATGATGCCACAGCATGTCTATCATTGCAGCTGCTAAAATGGATATATGGGGCCAAAACAGCCAAGTTATTGAGGCTATTCTAAGTTGTGACTATGGTCAAACTGTTTCCCAAAGAAAATGGGGCAAGTCCATGTGGCACAAAGCTACTTTTTTCTCTAATCATATCCTCCACTGAATTGATCTCAAGTGCACTTCAGACTTACTTTTTGATCCCTGAAAAAAGTGTTCATTTTCTCTTTAGTTAAAAATTTTCTGGAAAGAATGATGGCATAGGTAAACTTATCTTAAAAACCATTTTAGTCTAGCAATTTAAGCTAAGTTCTTGTACTAAATGGTTTTTCTTTTTTTGTCTTTTGTCACCATAAATCTAAGCAGTTGTTATACAATAAGGAAATTATATTTATCTAAACTTATTGGTTGTTATTATGAGACAAGCCTGCCTTAAGAACTGCACATCATCTGTAGTGTTCTGTTCAACAAAGGAAGCATATCTCAGACTGAAGAGGTTTAGTTCCAATTCTATTGCTTTTATTTGTAGAAGATTATTTGATAGTGGCTGATTTGTTTGGAGATGTTTGAAGTGAAAAATGGTAGAAATAAGAGATGGTAAATTATTTAATACCCTTTGATAGCCAGAATGGTCTCATCTGTCCATGTATTTTTTATTTTTCCTTGGGAAGACTGATTGTCAACCCTCTATTCAAAAACCCTTTCAGCCAGGATCATATCACTGGAATTTACCAGTGCTGGGCAAATCCTGTCAGTATTTAAGTTTTAAAAAAAGGAGAAATGGTTCTTGTTGGTGAACAAAGATTATTCTCAGCATTCTTCCCAGAATGACTCCTCAGAGGTTTGTACAGTCTAAGTGTCTAATGTGCAAAGGGAAGGAATGAGCTCCTACTACAGGACAGGACAGAAACTACTATAGGACAGAAACTAGCTTACTTCTTGTTGCAGGATCTTCATGGACAGGCTGTTGAGAGGATACAAAGAAGGTCAGCTTATTTGGACGTGATACCCTATGGGCACAAATTTAGGGGATACCATGTTGGTACCCTGATGGGGATACCCTATAAACAATATTCTAACTTATCTGAAAATGGGGTACAGCAAAGTATTGCCCCCTTGAAGCAAGACTCCTTATTTTAAATACTTTTAATACATGATTTATTGGGGGGGAGAGGGCACAAGATTTTTCTGGGGAGGGTCAGGTGGAATAAGGGTTTGGTGTGCAAGAACCAAGGGCATTTTCACACATGCTCTGAGATCCTTGGGGGTCATGGCACTTTGATTAGCAAGCTGTGCTAATTAAAAGTGCCTGAATGTCACATGTATCAGCATCCCCGTGCTGAAAAATGGCAGTGGGGCACTTTGAACTAAAGCTCATTGAACAAGCTTTAGTTCAAAGCACCCCATTGCCATTTTTCAGCATGGGGACACTGATATATGAGATGCTAGAGTCTGCTGGAACGTGTTAATTTCCATGCTCCAGCAAACTCAATTAATCGAATTCCAGCACATCAGAACAGGGTCCCTGTGTGTGTATAGGAGCCCCAAGTGATTCTTTCTATATCAGTGGGCACGTTGACACGTGCATTTTAATGTGCATTAGTTTATCTTAATGCGCATTAAAGCATCACAAAAAACTGCACTTTCACAAACATGCATTAAAATAGGCTAATTTAGTACCTCACAATGGAGGGTGCGTTTACACGAGCATTAATGTGCTTTAGTGAATGCACATTAAATCTAATATCTCCATTGTGAGGTAACAAAATGCACATTAGCCTATCTTAATTTGCATTAACTAAAGAGCACAGGGCACCTATACACGTGCAGTGAAGCTGTTTCAACATGCTGTAATTACAGCACATCAGAGTAGACTTGATTAATCGAGTCTGCTGAAGCGTGGTAGTTACCATGCTCCAGCAGACTCCAGCGTCATGTGTATCAGCATCCATGCACTGAAATATGTGGCAGGGAAGCTTTAACTAAAAGAGCCACTCTAATTAAAGTGCTCCCCACCAAGCATATATATAAATGCCCAGAGGTACTAGATCTAATGTGTATTAGCAAAAGTGCATTAATAAATAAATAATGTGTCCTCCACACAATCTAGCTAGATCTCTCCTGTGGGGGAGGGGAGAGAAGGTATTGAGTGAAAGTCTTGGCCCACAGTATGCTTATAGTACCAAATCTTAAACACCAAGGTTGCTGCTGTATAAAGAGTGGCTCTTATCATTATCATGCTTCAGGACCCTTGTAGTTGTCAAAAGCTGGAATGAGAGAAATTGTGTACCCTATGATGGCATAATATGCAAGTGTTCTACCTCCATCTGCTGGCAAGGAAGAATTATACCCATGTATATGTACTAGTATAGATCTCTTTATACCAAAATACATACAGCACAGATTTAACAGTTACTATAAATAAAGTCTTACACAACTATTGAAGTAAGAATGAAGGTTTCATAACATTATAATAAAACCATAACAACTGGGCAATTCATAATTGTCATATACTAAGTATGTTAAGGCAGTATATAATTGTTGCTGCCTATAGAACAAGAATTGCCTCATAACTGACAGCAATAGTCTAGTCTAAAAAAACTTACACTTCTGTTATGTAAAATCAGAATTACAGTTAGACAGCCTGAGTCAAAAGGAAAAGAATGTTTCTTTACCTTAGTGTCAGTGTGGCTCTTAGAGAGGTATTTTCCACAAAAACTAAACTATTGGCATTTATGTATCTCACTCATGCCATATCATATTCTTTAGGCCTGTGCGAGTAGGCAGCTATTCGATCTGGCTTCAGATCTGGCCACTTCAGATACCAGCAATCTGATCCGGAGCTCTGGACTGGGTTCCTGCTTCAATCCAGCTGAAGTGGCTCTGAAGCTTTGGAGCCACCTTGGAGATCCTGCCTTAGGGTTTAATGGGGAATCAATGAAATCTCTATAACTTTGTTAATTTTAGTCTGATTTGGATGAAACTTGCAGGGGTGGTAGCCTCTTCTAAGAGCATGAAGCCTACCAAGTTTCAAGAAGATTGGTACAGGGGTTTGGGGGGAACTGCACCCCAAATTCTTGAAAGCAAAACTCATATCATGTGAGAAAACTGCACGGGTGGTAGCCCCTGCTGAGGCCACAAAGCCTGATAAATTTCAAGATCGTGTAGGGGTTTGGGGGGATCTGCACCTCAAGCTGCTGCCAGGCAAAACTCATGACATAGATGACCCTGTGTGTGCTAAGTTGTGGCGGGATGAATACTGCAGGGGTGGTAGCCCCTGCTCAGGCCACAAAGCCTGCCAAGTTTCAAGGAGAGAGGTGCAGGGGTTTGGGGGAAACTGCACGTCAAGCTGCGGACAAGCAAAACCCGTGACATGAGTGATACTGTATGTGTTAAGGTGCAGCAGGATGAAAGCTGCAGGGATGGTAGACTTTGCTGCGGCCATGAAGCCTGCCAACTGTGGAGGAGATAAGTGCAGAGGGAGTCTGGCTTCTGGGGCCCTGCGCCTCTAGCTGCTGACAGGCAAAACTCATGCCATGGATGCTTGTGCAACTAATTGTGTCTGTCTTGGGGGTTGGGGAGAGACACTACTGCAGGCTTGGCAGCTAAGCTACTGTGTTACCAGTTACCAATCAATCATGATTCACTCATGGACCAGCTCAATACAGTAGCTAGCTAATGTAGCCAGTTAATTAGCAAAATTCAACACCTACCAAACCATAGACTAAGGACAGGAAATAATCAATACAGACAATCAACTGCCCCAAGACATCAGCTGCACAAGCACCCATGTCATGAGTTTTGTCTGTCAGCAGCTAGAGGTGCAGGGTCCCAGAACCCCCCTACTCCTATCTCCTTCACAGCTGGCAGGCTTTGTGGTTGCAGCAGAGGCCACCACCCCTGCAGCTTTCCCCCTGCTGTGCCTTAATACACACAGTGTTACCCATATCACGAATTTTGCTTGCCCGCAGTTTGAGGTGCAGTTCCCCTCAAACCCCTGCACCCATCTTGAAACTTGGCAGGTTTTGTGACCTCACCAGGAGCTGCCATCCCTGCAGTTTTCACCACCCCCCTGGTGTAACGCATATACGTGACATGAGTTTTGCTTTCAGGAATTTGGGGTGCAGTTCCCCCCAAACCCCTGCACCAATCTTCTTGAAACTTGTCAGGCTTTGTGGCTTCAACAGGGCTACCACCCCTGTATGTTTCAGCCAAATCAGACAAAAAACAACAATGTTATAGATATTTCATTGATTCCCCAGTATGCTTTATGGCCAAATCAGCTCTGAATCTTTTCCGAAGCGATTAGGAAGCTCTGAATCGATTTGGAAAGCCTAAAGCTTCCAGTGATTCGATCTGGATGCATAGATTCAGCCTCTGAATCATCTGAATCATTTCCAAATCTGAATCATGATCTGAAACTTTGCACAGCCTTAATATTCTTATAGATAAATCAGAAATGATATTATCTACTTAACTATACTAACTGGTAACTAACAACTGCAACAGGATTGCAGAGGGAGCCAAAAAGCAGATGAACATTGTAGGGTTCTGTTTTACTGCCATAACTGGTTAAGAACTGAGGGACAAATGGACCTGTTCCATTTTTATGCCCTCTGGTGGGTAGGAATGAGAGAATATTGCAGGACAGTCATGAACACAATGGATACTGATGGCAAAAATAATCTGATTTCATGCACAAGAAGTGCATGCATGCTAAATAAGGACTCCATGTGAAAAATCACCAGAAGAACTGCCCGTCCTCAAGAAGAGAGAGGGATTTAAAGGATGATATTACTAAGAATTCTGACTAAGGGTATGTCTGTACTCTGTCCTCACTGTGTCCATGGAGAGGTGTTCCCAGACATGCCTGGTCCCTAGCTCCTATTTACATACCAAGCCCAGAAATATGGTGATAAAGCCTTTGGAAACATCCCTATGGCCATTCTAAAGCACAAAGGAAACAGAGGTATTAGGGATAGCCAAAAGGAGATGTCCTCTGGAGTAGCAAGACTGCATTTTTCAGTTTGACCTGTGTAAATTGATATGAAGCATTCTCAGAAGCATCCACCCTTAAGGTGCCACAGATAAAAAACAGACATATCCTTTGTGGCTGTCCAGGATGATCTTGTTATCTCTGGGCACATTTACATGACATGTTTACTGAGGTATAGACTAACTGGCTCCACTGTAAATGTCTCAGCATTGATTCATGCAGGGCTATTAGGCTGGAGTAAATTAACAAACTCTGCAGCATGGTAGTACTTGTAAATTCAAGTACTATCCTGCTGCAGAGTTATATGGTGCAGCAACACACTTGTAAACACAGACCCAGCCTCTGGGGCATATGGGTGCTTTAGTGCAGTGCTGCCTGCTGGTTAGCCCTGCACTGGAGCATCTTCATGTCCCAGCCAGCTCTTCCACAGCACAGAGACAGGTTGCAACAGCCCTGGGTTGGCATGCTGACCCCTCTGGGCCCCGTCAGTTGGGGCTGCTCCGACCCAGCTCAACATGATGTGGTCCCGGACACACATTCAAACTGTGTGCACAGGAACAATAAAATCCAGTGCAATAGGTACCAGAGTTTAAAAGATAGTGCAGTAACAGCCCATACTACAATGTGTGCACTGTACATGTTTATTTTTAGGCACTACGTTGCCATAGCATGGTATAATGAGGGAGCATGTAGCTATAGCAGGGGTTGTCTGCAGGGGGTACTTGAGAAGGCCCTAGAGGATATATGTAGGTGGGCATGGGCGTGGGGGCAGGGGAAGCTCACACACGGTGGCTGCTGCCACTCTGTGTCCAGCTGTGCACCACCTTCCCCCTTGCCCCACTCAGCATCCAGCTGTGCCTCATTCTCCCTCCCCCCAGCTCCGCATCTGCACACTGGGGGTACACTGCTCAAAAAAGGTTGAAAACCCCTGAGCTACAGCGATGTAGGTGTGGTGTCATAGTTTTTGCCCATTGTTGTTACGTTGCTGTAGTGTGTTGCTACCAGAGGTGATCTGAGCAGGGTATGGGGCCCGGGGAAATCAGCCCATGCAGGGCCCCACCCCTGCTCCGATTCCAGACCTGAAGAAGCTGCCGCTGCCATTGGTGGGGTAGCAGGCAGCTGGATGCGGAGCTGCTGTTGTGTTGAGTTCTGCAGGGCCCCTCAAAGTGCAGGGCCTGGGGCAGTCGCCTCGATTCACCACCCCTTAGGGACAGCCCTAGTTGCTAGTGACATAGCATCACTATGGTGATGCTATGGTGGGCTGAGGTGGGGACACCAGAAGAGAGGGAGAGGCTGCAGCGGGATCTGGGCCGGCTGCAGGAGTGGGCGGACAGAAACAGGATGGGATTTAATGT